>OY986436.1:141715087-142215087 GCA_963920525.1 Dichetophora obliterata | reverse complement strand
AATATAATATAATATAATATAATATAATATAATATAATATAATATAATATAATATAATATAATATAATATAATATAATATAATATAATATAATATAATATAATATAATATAATATAATATAATATAATATAATATAATATAATATAATATAATATAATATAATATAATATAATATAATATAATATAATATAATATAATATAATATAATATAATATAATATAATATAATATAATATAATATAATATAATATAATATAATATAATATAATATAATATAATATAATATAATATAATATAATATAATATAATATAATATAATATAATATAATATAATATAATATAATATAATATAATATAATATAATATAATATAATATAATATAATATAATATAATATAATATAATATAATATAATATAATATAATATAATATAATATAATATAATATAATATAATATAATATAATATAATATAATATAATATAATATAATATAATATAATATAATATAATATAATATAATATAATATAATATAATATAATATAATATAATATAATATAATATAATATAATATAATATAATATAATATAATATAATATAATATAATATAATATAATATAATATAATATAATATAATATAATATAATATAATATAATATAATATAATATAATATAATATAATATAATATAATATAATATAATATAATATAATATAATATAATATAATATAATATAATATAATATAATATAATATAATATAATATAATATAATATAATATAATATAATATAATATAATATAATATAATATAATATAATATAATATAATATAATATAATATAATATAATATAATATAATATAATATAATATAATATAATATAATATAATATAATATAATATAATATAATATAATATAATATAATATAATATAATATAATATAATATAATATAATATAATATAATATAATATAATATAATATAATATAATATAATATAATATAATATAATATAATATAATATAATATAATATAATATAATATAATATAATATAATATAATATAATATAATATAATATAATATAATATAATATAATATAATATAATATAATATAATATAATATAATATAATATAATATAATATAATATAATATAATATAATATAATATAATATAATATAATATAATATAATATAATATAATATAATATAATATAATATAATATAATATAATATAATATAATATAATATAATATAATATAATATAATATAATATAATATAATATAATATAATATAATATAATATAATATAATATAATATAATATAATATAATATAATATAATATAATATAATATAATATAATATAATATAATATAATATAATATAATATAATATAATATAATATAATATAATATAATATAATATAATATAATATAATATAATATAATATAATATAATATAATATAATATAATATAATATAATATAATATAATATAATATAATATAATATAATATAATATAATATAATATAATATAATATAATATAATATAATATAATATAATATAATATAATATAATATAATATAATATAATATAATATAATATAATATAATATAATATAATATAATATAATATAATATAATATAATATAATATAATATAATATAATATAATATAATATAATATAATATAATATAATATAATATAATATAATATAATATAATATAATATAATATAATATAATATAATATAATATAATATAATATATACTCCTTTGGCAGTTTTCCTTACGCCGCGCACATTTTGGCTTAGCTCGTTCAGTTGGGGTTCAGCTTTCACTTGTCTAAGGATGTCAGCATAGGATGCTGAGCCTGTCGTTTTTATAACGATGGCATCCTTTCGAGGTGGTTGTCTATTATTTTTTGTCATTTCTTTTTCTGAATTTATGTCCACTTATTGTGCTCGACAACTGCTTCGTGTGGAATGGCAATATTCTACGTTGCTGGCAGTTGCTTTTGGCTGGCTTTTTCAGCTGTGCCCTGTTTCGGCGCTTCCTCGTATATTGGTGTTTTCTTCTTGGGCACGCTCGCACTGGCCTTAGATTGGGTCAGACAGGTTTTATCCTTAGCACAAAAGTGTGTGTGTGTGTGTGTGTGTTTGCGTATGTGTGTATGTTTGTTTTTAACGAGGAGTAAAAGCATCGAAAGCATTAGTCAGTGCGCGACTTTAACACGCTAAAAGTCGCCTCAGTCGGACGGTTAGTTCCTCCAGGAACCACAAGTTGGTATTACGTCTGGAGGCCGTCAGGGCGTTATTGCTCAATCGTTAGTCTTGATCATTAGATCGTCTCAATCCGATCGTCCGTCGTTGGTACAGAGGGATTACGGCTGCTTTCACCTACGTTGCGTAGTTTGAACGCTCATTATATCTTACCCGTTCGATGCGGCGAAGCTCGATCATAACTTTCGCAGCTTCTGCTTGAAATGCCTTCCGTTATTTAGGTGTATCGCACATGTGGTGAATTATTTTCCTATTAGTGGGGTCACAACAAAAGCTTCTGGCAGCTCAGCTCACTCTGCGTTAAAGCGTGGGCAGTTGAAAAGGATATGCCGAGCATCTTCAATTTCACACGGACAGTTTGTGCAATATGGGTCTTCTTCATGCTTAAATCGGTGGAGGTGGAGAAGTTGTGTCGCATAGAAGTCCACTTCTCCATGCTTTCGACTAGCCCATTTTTCCACTTCGGGGATAAGGGAAAAGGTCCATCTTCCGTTTTGAGACGTTGCAACACTCATTGCTGCGCCGTCTTTCTTAGGCCTTTGATGCATTTTCGATTTTTCCGATGTTATTAACCCAAGGATTTATGCGCAACGAGTTTCTTAGGTGTGAGTTATATAATAAGTCGCGGATTTTCCGAAGCAGTCCACAGTGGGTCCCTTTTCGTCCCCTATTGGAGAAAGGATGCTACTGCTCGGAGCACTCATACGTGAGCATTCTCCTTGTATAAGCCTTTGTCACCTTAAGCATATCCTTGTAGGTCAGTTGACCAATCTCGGCTTCGCCAACAAATGGACGTCCTAGAGTGGTCAATCTTATGCTTGCCAGCGCCGGATACTGGAACAAAATGTGTGCTGCTGTTTTCGGCTCCTCTAGGCATAACCTACACGCATCGTCCTCGGTCAGAGGCCAGCTCAAATTCCTTCGATTGTATCGGATAACTTTTGCTGCCTCACGGCTACTTCACGGCCACTTCACGGCCGCCTTTGATTGCCTGCAATTAACAGTTTCTTCCCACCTTATACGGTGTTCCGAGTCCGTCCATTGTTTAATAAGGCCTGCCACCATGTTGTTGCCTATGGCGATACGTGGTTCTGGTCAACAGAATTCTTCTGCTGATCCTTCTTTTGCTAAAGAATCAGCATTTTCATTCTGTTCTACGCCAGAGTGTCCTCTCACCCACATAAGTGTGAGCTCATTTGTCTGGGCGCACCTATTGAGTTTTGTAAGACATTCTACGGCCAACCTGGAAGTGGTGTCTGTCCGTTGCATACACCTAATCACAGACTGACTGTCGAGAGCAATGACAATTTTCTTGCCTTTGATCCGGCCATCTATCAGGTGGTCCAGCACATGCACTACGCCAAGCATTTCCGCCTGGTATACAGACACAAACCTCAGTACACAGGATAGGCTTAACTCTTCTGAGTAAGCGCCTGCCCCGGCTCTGCCATTCATCAGAGAGCCGTCTGTGAATATGCTGATATCGTTCTTACTCTCTGCCTTCCGTCCATAGGCATACACGCCTCCCTGACATCTCTCTGTGCAATATCAAGGATGCGCATACGACCATGCAGGGCCGTTGCCCCATGCCACGTAGCATTTCGCAACATCCTGAGGGATGACAGCGCCGCTGTTTTCTTTATTTCTAAATCCATTTATCAGAACCTCCATTGCGCTTGTTGGAGTGCGTATTGCACCTGTTATTCCAACACACGCCAGCCGTTGGACTCTGTCCAGTCTCTTCTTAATGGTTTTCTGGCTGACTTTTGTCCGCCAAATCACCGAAGCATACGTGATTTACATTTAAGTTTTGATATTCGTTGTATTCTTTATTAATGATAGGCCAGTGCTATGGTCTTGCATTCCATGTCACATATATTATATGAAAGGTTGTATTGTTTTTTTGAGATAACTTTGGCTAAGGTCATGCTAGAAGCTCCAGATTTTTTGTTTATGGTGTTTATATGTGAAACACAGCTTCATTAAAACCTCAGTTATGTCTTAAGTAGATTTAAGAAATTATTGCTTATCGACGGAAATATATTGTTTATTCTAAGATGGGCTATTATTTTAACATTTCCTTCGTGTCACGTTTTTTTTTATAGTTTTGGTTGTTTCTTCATCTTCTCATCAATCTTTCATTTCGCTATTTATTTTAAAATGAATAGAATCGCAACAATTTCTGAAAATGTTCAAACACATTTAAAGCTGTTGTTTGCGTTGCTCACTAGGGCGTATCGAATTACAAGTTTTTTCGAATTTCACATTCTAAGAGATCTCAAAAGTTACATGGGATGGTCGAGATCTCCCAAAAAAAATTTTAGAAAAAAAAGGATGTCTTCCTCTCCCGCAAGAACAAAGTTATTTTTTGAGAAAAACAGTAAAAAATCACGATTTCAAAATGCTTTAATTTTTGTAACAAAAACTACATATGTATGTCTTAAAGAAAAAGTAAATATAGACTTAACCTAACAATATTTTGGCAAGCACGATGCCACTATTGGTTTTTACCCAGTGTCCTGGGTAAAGGATATTTGGTTCTAAAGGTACACTCGAGATAGCACAGAACTTTTGATTAATATCTGATTGTTTAAATTTCGGTGGTATTGATTATAATGTTAATGTTTGCATTTTCTTGTTTTTGAGATATGTATACTTGAATGCAATTTTTTGACTTTTTTAAAAAAAATTAATATAAGATTTTATATCTCGGGCACCAGAAGTGGTACCAAAGATAATTTTCTCAATTCGGATTTTGCAAATAATTCTGAACGAAACCTTGTCTAAAAGTATCTATTTTAAAACAGGAAAAAGCCACGATATTTTTTTCCTATTTTGATATTTTTAAAAAAATAACATCAAGCATGAAATGTAACAATTTTGTTCATATCTCCTTTATGGTTATTGTTTCATTAAAACACTTCTTAACAATAATTGTTAAGTCAATTGAGACCCATCGAATGGCAAGCTCAGAAACTTAAAATTTTAATACAACATTTTTGTCAATGCTGGGTTGAGGTATTTTAACGAAATAATATGTATTTTATAGAAGAAAAAAATCGTGGTGTTGTAAATTGATACTTTTGGACAGGATGTTGTTCAGAAATATTTGGAGAATCTAAATTAAAGAAATTATCTTCGGTACCACTTCTGGTGCCCGAGATATAACACCTTAAATTAATTTTTTTTAAAAAGTTAAAAAATTACATTGAAGTATACATTTCTTAAAAACAAGAAAATGCATGTGCAAAAAATATGCAAATTATTAGTTCGCCAAGCTTAAGGAAAACGTCAACACTATAATCAAAATCGATAAAATTTAGACAATCAGATAGCAATCAAAAATTCTGTACTACCTCTAGTTTACGTTTAGATTCGAATATCCTTCACATAGGACATTTTAGGTAAGAATCGAGAATGGCATTGTGTTTGGCGGGATATTGTTAGTTAAAGTCCTTAATTACTTTTACTTTAAGAAATATGTAGTTTTTCTTACAAAAATCCAAGAAATTTGAGATCGTGATTTCTTACTGTTTCTCTTAAAAAATAACTTGCGGGAGAGAAAGACATCCTTATTTTTTCCTAAATTTTTTACCCTATGCAACTTTTGAGACCTCTTAGAATACGATCTAAATTTTTCGAAACATACTATTACTCACTTTTGCGACAAAAATTAAAAAAAAAAATAAATTGTATACGTATCGCGAGCAAAGCTGCGGAGGGTTGCTAGCATATTTTAAAAATCTTAAAAACTTAATCTTTTAAAATTTGTTTGACCTAAATTAGTCATAAATGTATGAATTTTATGCGGAAATATTTAATATTTTGTTATTATTGTTATTTTATGTCGTACTTAAAAATAACTTAGTTCTTGTTGTGCCAATACTTCCAATGCAAATTAAATTGTGCTAGTTTCAAAAATACAAGATTTCATCTCTTTTAGACTATAATAAAGATAATTTTTCAAAATTCCCTTCTTAGAACTACTAATGACATTTACTTGCCAAATTTAATAGAGCTAGTTCTTGTTTTAAAGTTATGTGTTGATTAGTCAGTTAGTCAAAATAAACTCTTTTATATATTAAGATATACCTTTGCAATCAATCGAACTTGTTGTGCCATGCTCTCAATTTCCTCTTGTCCTGTCAGAAACACAAGGACATCATGACTGCAAAAATTAACAAAAAATTATATTATTGTAATGCTTTAAGGAGGCAGGCCCGTAGCCAGGATTATATAAAAATAAATAATTAGGAAAATAACGGTATACGAAAGCTTTTTTGGTAATATTGTTCACGGATAGTGTATTAAAAAATTTCCTGTTATTATGACATCAAAATTATTGCGTTTTTTCGAAAACTGGAGCTTTCCTCAGTACAATGTATTTTTGTATTAAAAATCGTTGGTTAGCACTGAGCGGCAAACTGAAAATAGAAATGGATTCTTTTTTAACCCCTTTCCACGCTCAGCTGAGAACGAAACCGATTTCATATCACAGTGTAGGTCGAAGGTCATAGTGAATAGATCGATTTTCGCCCACTGGCGATTTCTACTATTTGTAATTTTGTTTTATTTCTATGAAGTGCAGAAATTGAAAAACAATGTTTTCTACCTTCAACACAAACACTCCTGCGTTCCCGATTCACCCCTTTGGCACTCGACAATTAGAAAAATTAGCATTAAATACTTATGTTTATTTAACAATTTTTAAAAAATTAAAGTCTATTGTGGTAAATTAGCATTAGTACACCAGTATTTTAAAAATTCTCAGCTGATTTTCAGATATTCACACATTTCTTTTTTTTTAGCTTTAAATTTTGTTTTAAAATCAAATAATTACAACAAACACTTAAAAATATAAAAAAATCTTTTAAATGGATTTTAAAAAATGTTAAAATTAATAAACTTAAAATGCGTAATTATTTCATTTTCTTTTTTAATTTAGTCACTTAAGCAAACTATGTAAAGATATTAAAATATGCAAAAATATAATTTTGTGTGTAATTTACTTATTCTAGAAGATCAGATCTCTAGAGAATTGATGTAAGTGAATTTGTTGAGTTAGCTGTAATGCAGGTGCTCTCTGTTGTTGTTGGAATAAATGCTGCTGGCCATGTGCTATTATGTTTGATTGTGTTTGCTGTTGCTGCTGTCCCGAAGCAAATGATTGCTGTTGTTGCTATTGCGCATCTTGCGCTGGGTTCATTGTTTTTACTTTTTTACGTGACGTGTCAGCATAGGCAGCTAGTAGAGTGAGAAAAGTTCAACTAAAAATCATATAAAAAATTTAATATCTGATACCTGAATGCCACAATTGTAGTATCGCTAAATTCTCAGATAGTCCAAAAATCTTTAGTTAGTTTAGAAGTAGTAAGTAAGTAACTAGATATTGTTTAGAAGTAGTAACTTAGCATTTAGTTTAAAAATTTAATGTCACATATAGGATTAATATTACTGTAAATCAAAGAAGTGAACATTAAAACGAATTTGACGAAGCTAATTAAAATTACCTCAATGTTTTCATTCCAAATATGTAGCTTTGCGTTGCCAAGGGATGGATTTGGCATCCGATTTGAAAAACATTTTAAGCTTTTCTCTGATATTTTTAGCTGAGTTTGAGTACCTGCCACTTTGAATTAAGATCTGCAGTAAATAATGAATCAGGTGTAAGATTGTTGTGAAGATCTCCTCGTATGATTTCTCCGAATTCATTATATCTGTCGACATAGCTCGGAGGACAATATTGCTCTTTTCGTGTTCTTATTAAGAAATTGTGCAAATAGCAGCAAGCAGTAACAATCTTTCGAGCTCTGTCGGGATGACATTACATTTTCCTTGAGACAGTAAAATTTGGGAGAAAATATTCTAAATGCATTTTCAAGCTCGTCTTAGCCTGTAGTTAAAAATTTGTTGGACATCTTCAAGCTTTTTGCTTTTAGCTGGCGTAAAAGGCTTCATAATTCGAGGATGCAGAGGAAACGCGTCATCGCTGACGAAAACGTACGGAAAAATATTTTCGAATATTCCAGAGTCGTTGGAAATTGCAATGTTCCATTTGAAAGAGCCCTGCCCAAAGAGCTTTTATGGAAAGCATTTGCGTCTCCTTCGCATCTATAGGCCCCCACATCAATATATGTAAATTGATAGTCGCCGTTTGCGACACTCATCAAGACAATGCTAAAGAAACTCTTGAAAACAGTGTGTTAAATTTATATTGTTATTCAAGCAATTTTTTTATATTTTACCTTATAGTTGTAGACTAGACTACTAGATTTAGGTGGACATTTCACTGCACAGTATTTGCCATCAATAGCACCAACACAATTAGGGAAATTCCACTTTTCGAATGACTTTGCAGTTTTAAGCAATTCCTCTTTGCAAAGCGTGGGTATTTTTTAATGCACTGATAATTGCATCGCAAACTTCGCTTAGAACTTTCCCAAAGTTTTTTTTTTACATAAAGATGCAATAACAATATAGTTCAGCTACTTCAGCTTTTTCACAGTTTCTCCACGTTAGATCATTTTAAGAACCAACCCAAATATCATTGAATTATCTCAAAGATATCGATAAAAGTGGTAAAAAAAACCAAATGGGATAAAATTTTACCCACCATAATATGGGTTGGGCTCAGGGACAACACAAGACATAAAAACTAACCATGCGTTTACATAGATCTTATCCTTCATTAGTTTTCAATCTACTTTTGAGTTGACCTTTCGACAAGTTAACATCAAACATGCTACAGTTGTTAACAAAGGTAAACATGCGATTTAATGGAGCAGATAACATATAATTTGTTCTACTTAATGGTAAATAAATCAAGTTGTTAGAGTTTCTACGGTTCGTGTTGAAATTTATACGAGAAAGAAGTTCTGGAGAATCGAATACACCAGTTATGAGTGGGTGTAAGTAGACGATATCAGCAGATTTTCTTCTCTCACTTAAAGATTGCATCTTTAATAATTTCAAACTCATATATCAATAATTTCCTCATATAGAGGAAGGTTATTTGTGTCAGTTCCACTCAAGCTTCTCAGAGCAAAACTTTTTTGAATTCTGTAATGTGGGGACCATACTTGACTTGCGTACTCCAAGTGAGGACGCACAATTGAATAATACAGCGTTATAGTTGTTATTAAGCTATCAAACTCTTTGGCCTACCGTTTTATAAAACCAAGCAAAGAAGACGATTTTTTACAAATTGTATCAATATGCATGTTAAACGGCAATATAGAATCCATGCATATACCAAGGTCTTTGATTATAGTTACACGACTTAATGCAGTATCTTTAATTTTGTAATCAAAAATAAAATTGTTCCTTTTACGCGAAAAGGTCATAGTTTGACATTTATCTGGATTTAAAAACATGTTATTTTTAGAACACCAAACCTCAAAGGATTTCAAGTCTGACTGGAGCAGGTCTGAATTGTCATTAGAATTAATTGTTCTGTATATTTTCATATCATATTCATAAATAAGCAAATGAGAGTGTTTGATGATCATAAATTCCAAAATAAACAGAAGTGGACCCAGGTCAGGCTTCCTTGAGGAACACCCGATTCTGCAACAAATTCAGAAGACAACACGCCTCGGAACCATATTTGATCAAATACTATTTGATCCAGTTTACATAATATTGTAGAAATCCCATTAATTTAAGTTTTAATAAAATTAGATTATGTGGCAATTTATCAAAAGCTTTGCTAAAGTCATTGTAAATGCAATCGACCTGGCTACCAGAATCAATAGATTTTAAGCAGAATGTAGTGAAATCGAGGAGATTAGACACAGTGGATCTGCCAGTAACAAAACCATGCTGACGGGTTGTCATGACTTGCTCATGTATGAGCGTATTATTCGCTCAAAAAGTTTATGGATCGAAGACAACTTAGCGATAGGCCTATAATTAGTGACGACATTCCTACAACCTTTTTTGTAAATAGGACTGATAAAAGATATTTTCCAGAAAAAAGGAAAATTACTTTCATTAAATGATTTATTAAAAAGTAACGAGAGTGGTTGACACAAAATGGAGCCGCATTGTTTTAATATTGCGGCAGGAATTCCATCTGGTCCAGCGCTAAAATCTTCATAGATTGATACAATATACTTAAAAATATCCTCTGAGGTAAAAGATATATGCTCCAAAGAGACTTTGGATGCTTTGTTCATATAATCAAAATACGCTAAATCAGGATTAAAAGAATCTGAACAAAATGATTCTTTAAAAAGATTGGCAAATAGGCCACAAATAATGGTGGAATCGTCAGTAAATCCATCCTGAAATTTGAAAGAAGAAGGAAATCCATCAGTCTTCTTCTTAACATTAATAAATCCCCAAAATTTTCTTGGATCAGACAAAATACTCAGCTTCATATTATCCAAATACTCATTATAAAATGCAGCTGAGCGATTCTCAAATTCCAGAAACAAACGCTTGTATGTTTCTAGATCATTTGAGCCAAAACTACAAACATATTTCTTCCATGCCCTATTCCTATTGTTGCTAAGAGTCTTTAAATCCTTTGTGTACCAAGGGTAAGCAGAGTTTTTTGCAAATTTGAGACTATATGTTACAGACTGAGAAAACATTGCAAAGAGCTCCGTATAGAAAAAATGTATTGAACTATTAAGACTATTATTATTTATGTATTCTGTAATTATATTTATTTTACTATAAAGTAAATGAGTCAATTTCAAAAAGTCAGCTTTAATGAAATTGAATTCATAAACTGTGTCAACAGAGCTTGAATTGACTATATTCTCCCTATCGGATTTATACTAAATACTCAATGGTGGATGGTAATTATCAATAGTAGTCAAAGCATGAAGTGCCTTCTGAACAATGACATTGTTACTGTCTGTAGTTAAGACTAGGTCAAGCAGCCTTTCCAGACTATTATAAATACAACTAACTTGTTGTAAGTCAGAAAAAATATTGTCAACAAATATATATTCTCGGCGTGTCTTCGAATTAGATGCACAAAAATGTGTTTCATCGTCAGAAGAATGCCATTTTAATTCAGGCAAATTAAAATCGCCCTACAATAAAATGTCGTCATTAACGTCAAGTAAATTTAATATAAATTCTATGCAATCCGCAAGGCTTGCATAGACCTCTCACTGCTCTTGGGAGGAACGTATGCATTAATAACATATACATTAGAATTGCATTGTACAACCTTAACGAATATAAGTTCGATATTAGCCGAGCAGGGAATATCAATAAAGGAACTATTACAGGAGTTCCTTACAGCATATAAGACACCATCACCAACTGCAGAATTATTGTCAGCGTGTCTGTCCTTCCTATATACTTGAAAACTATTGTCAAACAGTTCTAAGTCAGTAATTCCTCCGTTCAACCAAGTTTCAGTTAACGCGATAACATCTCCAGAAAAATTCTGAGTTGACAAAAAAATGTCGCGCGTCTTTGAACGCAGTACCCCTTACATTTTGATAGTAAGGGGAAAGCCCATTTAGTTTTTTTGGGTTATTCGTTCTTCTAGACCAGTGTTTAGGCTTAAACTCAGAAACAAAGATATTATCAGCCCACAGATTAGAGCTCTTCAGCAGCCAATGTGAGAATAAATGATGCGTGGGACGGTTTATTGCCAAAATTTTCTTCAATTAAATGAGCGATATGTCGATCGCCCGACAAGTTGTCTGAAATCAATTAAACATCGAGCACCTCATCAACTTCCAAACGAAATTAACTGCTCGACTCATACTACTTTTGGCATAATTGAAGATCAGCGGAAACTTTAATTTTTTACCCGACTACGGCAAAGCAAAAGGAGCTGTATATGTGTTTGACAGTATGTAAGTATGTTCATCTGTTCCAATCTCACTTCTAAACTACTTACCATAACTTAACAAATGAGGTATCGTTGGAAGCGTTTTGATCGTGTGCCGCTTTTCGTTAATGCTCAATTTTCATCCCAAAATAAGAGCGGCGGCCTTATATCAGATGTTGTTAAGAAGTGTTGGGCATATAGGCCGAATTCAGCGGAGTCAACAGTTGTGAGCTATCGTGGTAGCGATACCTTAGTGAGAGGTGTTTTTCTTTGAATGTGTTGTTACTCTTAAAGTCAGAAAAGTAAATATAATAGTAATAGTTAAGAATCAGTAAACAATGGCTCCCATAATTGTAGCATTTAGTGATTTTTAACACAACAGTTGCCAGCTGCTGACTCCGCTGAATGCGGCCATAGTGACTAACGACAAATTTTTCACAGAAATTACTATTTCATCGTTTTATGCAGCCAACGGTCAGCTTATTTAGTCTAGTGAAGAGTGCTCTAGACTATCAACTCAGAGGTCCCCGGTTAGAATCCGGGTTCGGATTATTTTCGAATAAGCATAGTTATTTTTGCTTTCTTTGCTTTTTACTACATTTAAGAATTATTGAAACAAAAATCCACAACTAAAATGTGGAAAATGTGGAATTATAGCAGTGTTTGGCACGCCATAGGCACGCGTGCTCGGCACAAATCGTTTTTTTTTCACACAGACATGATCGGAAAAGCACACAAACGATGCGGCGTAGCAGAGAAATACTGCATAGCTGAGGTGTAAAGCTTAGCAGCGTTCAGTCTATCTCTCAGCAAACGAACACAAGCATACATTACGTTTGTGCGTGTGCGCTCGTATTTGCCAAACACTGAATTATAGGAATGGAACAACTGAGGGATGGAAATGCTTGAAGGGGTTGAGGCAAAACACTAGCCTAGGTTATAATCAATTTAAATTGTCTTCCACGTTTGTTTCGTGTACGTATAGTTCCAATCAATTCTTCCTCTAATAATCTGTCCCTTTCCTTTCAGGTCAAAGACCAAACTTTTTTTGTATAAGGCGCATGCCTTAGTTTTTTGATAATTAAAAAAAATTTTCTTCCTAACGCTCTGTCAAAATTGGATTTTTCAATAGCTGAGCGTTGCCGCCGGGTTATTATGGATTGCTTCATACAATTTATACTAGATAATATCTTTGCTTGAACCCCAGTAAATACTTTCGCGTCTAATGGTCCAGTTAGCTTCGCATGGCACAGCAGCGTATGCAACGCAGATAAGCAGCTAGCACACAGCTAAATAAATGGTGATTATGCAACGCATAGTCACATAGTCAAAATAAAACAATTAAAAAAAGAATACGATTTTATTTTAATAAATTAACGGCACCTGGTCAAACAATTTTACAACTTCACATCTGTTTTGCCAAAACTTAAAATTCATAGAAGAATACACAGAAATTAAAATGAATAGATCTTCTATGTTTATCTATGTAGTCAGAGATGCATTTCTGTTTTTATCTGAGCATTGCTATTCGTTGCCACGTTGTGCATAATCAGATACATACAAATCCCACTAAACTGATTTCGATGTGACGCTTGTTAAGCCATGCACTGCTATGCCATGCGAGGCTAACTGGAGCATAAGGATTTCAAGTCGCTAGGGGAAAAATGTTTTTCACACCCTAGAAGACGTTCTGAACTTCATGACGCATATTTTTCCCACCGCTCACGGATTTTTTTATTCTAATAGAATAGCAAATTTTCTGATATCAATTCATGTTTTATGACATAAAACACACGTTACAGGCATACATTGTGTTAAAAATTTTTAACCACGTACTATACACCAGGAACTATATACCACGTTTTTGTGTCCCTTAAAATATTGTTATTGCAAATTACGCTGCTGTAAACTTACCGAACATACGCTGTTTACATCGAGACTACGGCGTTCATTGAAGGCCACTAGCATTTTTCTATAGTTTGTTTTTGCCTTAACTCACTTTCTTCTAAATTATACGTTCAATTAAAAAAATTCACTTATTAGGCTTTGAGCAATGACAAAAATAACTTTTTATTTTAAATTTGCAAAGGAACTTTCTAAATTCCAAGAATACACTCCAACATAGCATACACTTACGACGCAACACCTACATAGTTTCTTTTTCTTAACTTGGCAAGAAATCGGTGAAAAACTACTACACTAGAAAACTACACAACGAAACACTGAAACATCACAGCACAAAACACTGTTAGCAGGTTGTCAAAATATGTTTGTTTCTAAAAAATAAGCATGCGTCTAAAAATAGGAATAACCTTATAGTAATTAAATCACGGGTGCAACTGTATATAATAAATTTTCAGCACTGTAAACGTCAAACGCTTTAAATGGCCAAACAAAATAGACGATTTGCTTCGTAACGAGTAAAAACGTAAGTGTTCGGTTAAAGACATTTTAATGGCTGCGTTAACAGAAATCAACATGTGTCAACATGTTGTAAGTATTACTTTTCGCAACTGTGTGTGTCTTGTGAACGGTGATTTGCATTTTCTGTCAACACAATTACAAATATTGACGAAAATTCCACTCATTTCTTTTATTAAAAGTAGTAATTAATTAAAATGTTGATAAATTGTACTTTTCACCCAATTTTGTGTTATTCGAAGTTTAATACTTTCACTTCTCAATGTCAAACTTTGAAATTGAAAAATACAACATGTTGTTGAGTAAATGTAGCTTTAAAAATTTGTAGCTTTTTTAAATTTCTACCTACTGTATTAATGTCGCAATTGGCCATATTTAACAAATTATTTTCTTTTAACACTTCTTTAATATTTTTTCTTTTATTGGTAATGTTTCAATTGTTTTTAATAATTCTTCGTGAAGATTATTAAATTTTAGTTTTAAATTTCATAATTTTCATTTTCTTCAATTGATTTATTATCAACTTCGATTTTTAGATTTTCAATGTATTTCAATTTGAGTTCTATATATTGTTTTGAAAATTCTCTATGTTTACTCTTTTTTAAGTTGCTTTTAAGTTTTTCAATCAACAATATATTATTTTTTAGCTTATCCATTCATATATGAATACCCTTAATATTAATTTTTCATTATCTAAAAATTTTATTATTTCTGCAAATTTCTGCAATGCGAATAAGCATGAAAGAAAACGTCAGAAAAAACAAACTATTTAGTCCAAGATGTCGGTCGTGTGTGTTTATTTTCGTAAGTTCGTAAATCGCTTCATTAAAAATGTGTAAAATTCAAAGTTGTTAGTTTTTTAAATATTATTAGTTAATTTAATATATAATATATTTAATTAATATTATATTTTGCGTTTCGCGGTTGTCTTATGTGCAGTGTTTACGTGAAAAAAAGTGAAAATATTACAAAAATAATTGTTGCAATTTCTGTTGTTCAAAAGCAAATATTCAAGCTAAAAAAGTTTTGTGCGCGAGTGAGTAAAACCGATATGTATGAAAAATAAAAAGGATGCATAAGAAAGTGAAAATTAAAAGTAATTAATTCATTGCTTATATATTTTTAATATAAAAATATTGGATAATTTGTGCAATTTGTAAATTGTATTTAATAAAAATATTAATAATTACAGAAAAGTTGAAAAAAGTGAAAGAAAATTTAGTTGTGGTTATTTATTTTTGTTCTGCTGAAGCTTATGCTACGCTCCGGTTCGTGCATTTGCAGCTGGATTTGGCCAGCTGTTTGCCACGGTGGTGTTTTTATAAACTGTTGGTCCGCATATTCCGAAATTCTGCGATATGACGTCGGCAAATTAATCGCTGCGCAGGTTAGCAGGATCGCCATGTAATAATATTTTGGCGATATGGCAGGATCGCCAAGTAATGTTTTTTTTTTAAACATTTAAATTTTTATTTAAATAAAAAAACAATAAAGAAGGACTCGCGTATTATAAAAAAGTTGTAGGACCTGCCTAATAGGTTGCCGGCGTATATTCGCCACTGGCAACCCAAGTGCAAAGGCATAGTAATAAATAGTCGGCTGCTATTGAAAGCTCAATACTACTTAAAAGAATTAGTAGGCAGCTTGTTAGAAGCTCAAAACTAATTGACTTTATTTGAAATTTGTTCGTTCTTTTATAGTATGTATAACGGTATTTTGTCTTAAAACTAGTTAACAATTGTTTTTGTATTTAGAAAGTAAACAGAATCATATGTTCTTTAATTAGTGTAAAAGTAATAGTAGAATATCATATACATATTTGTAATTTAGTAATAGTAGTATAATGTGTGTGAGTGAGTAGACTAAGATTATTAGAAAACGTTAACATAATCATATGTTAATATATTTATGTAGGAGTGAAATTAAAAAATGTAATTTCATATGTTTTGTATTCAGCAATATTAGCACTTGTGTGCGAATGAAATAGATAGTAGTGCTTCGTATGAAGATATGTTCTTATTGTTAGAATATTATTAGTATAATGAAGTAAAATAGAATAAGGTGATACGTACCGTAAAGGTGTGTATCTGTTAAATATGTTTATAGTTGTTTGTTTTCTTTCAACATGTGAAAGTACCTGTACGTACGCCGCGTGCTAATGGCCTTGCTGAGAGGGTTAACCAATCAGTTCTCTCGTTTTTAAAAGCAACGACAACAGACTCTAATAATTGGGACGAGAGACTAAGCGATCTTCAATGGACAGTAAATTCAGCTGTCAACGCAACAACGAAATTCTCCCCAATCGACCTGATCTTTGATTTTCCGTTGAGAGACAAGAGTGGCAATAAAATTCTTGCTACTCTTCATGACGATAATGCAGATTTCATCATGAACAAAAAGAGAGATGACGCTATAAAAAACATTGAAGCTGCAAGAGCAATCTGGAAATTGAGGTTCGGTGCAAAGCATGCTAAGCTTCGAGTATACAACGAAGGTGACTTGGTCCTCATCGAATGTCCACCGCTAAGTACAGGCGAATCGCAAAGATTGGAGTTGAGCTATCGAGGGCCGTAAATGATTACGAAAGTTCTTCGCTTTGACCGATACGTGGTCGAGGATATTGACGGAATTCAGCTAAAGCAGAGGAAAAAGAGGAAAAAAAAACTGTGGTCAGAAGCGACAAGATTAAGCCGTGGTGCGAATTATTTCCAGAAATCGACCATTACTATGGAAATGTTTCAGATGAAGAAAACCATGATTACTATACTCAGGACGAGTAGGCAGTCAGAAGAAGCCGAGCTGTCACTCATATGTCGTATACTTTCATTACTTTATATTTTGTAAACTTTATTTTTATAGTCTGGCAATGCCAGGATAAACGTCAAGTTATCGAATTCTTGTTTTGTTTAGTTTTTCCAATATATAACGAGTCGATCTCGTAGTTTGAATAGAAACGGTTGAACTAAAATTAACTTGAACGATTCTTAATAAATATATAAATTAAAAATTACCTCTGGCCTAACAATTTATTTAAAAATTGGCTCTGACAAAATCAGAAGGGGTTGCCGGACTTAAATGTGTTTTCATTGGTACAGCTTAAAGCTAAGTGTCGTGGAATGAATTTAAAGACATCCAAGCAGGCGTAAGCGTTGAAGAAAACTTCAGTCGGAAAACGGAGCGCCCGGTGTTCTTGAGCAGGAATGTGTAATGGAAAGTGTGGCTGGTGACGTTGGGGAAATGCGCAACGATATTGGTGCTCTACAGCGAACAGTGGAGGCACTAATTGTGCAGGTCAAGGCAATCACAGTCATGCAAGATTATTCACATTGACGCCAACATCCACAAGCAGAGCCCCTGAGTGTGTTACGCAATCGGTGTATGCAGCTGTTCCACAGTCGATACACACACATACAGACATGTACGCTGCCGTCTCGCAGCCGTACAGCACACACTCGATGCCGTCCCGTAGCCGTTAAGTACACATGCACAAGTGTGCACCGCCGCTTTTCAAGCGAATAATTTTCAAAACACTAATACTATTTCAACGCATGCTGCCACTGCGCAGCCGTTAAATATAAACTGGCAACGAATGAGTACGCGTGCATCAAATCCAATTGCGACAAATAGTGGGTATCCTTACGGGAATTTCACAACTTCGCCGTGTTCAAATATGCAAATTCCAGCCAGTTCAATGCAGCAAAGAGGTAATGAACAGTGGCCTTTTAATTCAAACGAGGATTTTGTGCCAAATACAAACACGAGCAACGTACGTGATATTATGGCGGTTTTGCCTAAATTCGATCCGTGTCAAGGGGACGTCACATAAAATCAATTTTTCTTGAACGCATTGATCAGCTTAAGATGGCATATGGTTGCGACGATCGAATTCTACTTTTTGCAGTTTTGGGAAAACTAAAAGGATCCGCCAAAGCATGGGCTGATGCACAACCTGTCTTTCGTAGTTGGAAAGATTTTTCTACAGCGTTTATCGCTGATTTTCCATGCAAGTCGAGTGTCGCAGATATTCACATCAAACTAGCTAGGGCGCGAATCGGAAAAGGTGAAACTTATGTCGAATATTATTATCGAATTTTAGCGTTGCGACGACGTGGTTGTGTTGATGACGACTCATTAATTCGTTATATAATCAATGGCGTCAATGAAGACGGTATTTGTAGCATTCTGACCATGTGTTTTGAAAATGTTCCGATCTTTTGCAATCGTTAATGAACATAATGGAAGGAAAACAGTTGGGAGGCACGGGCCAATCATATGTGCAAGTGAATACGCGACCGACTAACACGCAAATAAAAACATATAACTTTAAATACGAAATTAAGAGTGGTTCAATTTGCTATAATTGTCGGGCGCAGGGTCATATATCTGTGAATTGTCCACAGCCGCCCAAGAAATAACGATGTCCAAAATGAAATGCCACGGGGCATGAAGCAAATAATTGTTTATCCCGAAGTGCTCCGCGAGTTGCACAAGTAAATGCCGTGCAAGAACAACAAATGTCCAATGGTGAACCGATTAATGTAGTGATGGATAAACAAATCGCATCAACAAATGAACCGATTACTAAACAAATAGCGGTTGGTGGCATAAAATTAAATGCACTAAAAGACTTCGGAAGTGTTTCTTGCCTAGAAAAATTATCAACAATTTTAGTTATGGATGATAAGAATTATGAATGCGATCTGCTCTTAGTGAAAGATAACGTAATGCGCTAAGAATTTATTATCGGTGCTGATGTCCTGTCTAAGGCGCGAGTTGTCCTAGAAAATGGAAAGTGGCAGGTATTCGCGATAGACAAATTAAGACTGGATGTCGGTGAAAATCTTCCAGCAAGTGCCATTAACAATTTAATGAATCTGTTGACTGAATATAAATGCTGTCTAAGTGAAAATTTACAGGATATTGGCAAATGTGATCGCGGTAAAATGGAAATTGTGCTGACGACGTCGAAGCCAATCGTCGAGAAACCATACAATAGACCGATACCGAAGCAAAAATGTGTTGAACGAATAATTAACCTGAATCACCCTGAGTAAATTTTTTTTTAAATTTTCAGAATGACCTGTTAACGCAAATATAAAATGGTTTAAACTGAAATAAGCACATTTTAAGTGTTTGTGTTTGCGTTGCCATATGGCAACTACAGGGTGTTTCGGGTTAAAGAACTTTTAAATCTCGGTATCATACGTGAATCGAAATCATTATACGCGTCACCAATAGTGCTCGTTCGAAAATCGAATGGAGAAGATAGACTTTGCGTCGATTACCGCGCGCTAAGCTCAGTTACCGAAAAACAGCCTTGGTTGATGCCAACCGTCGATGGCGAGTTATCAACACTCGCAGGAAAAACTTATTTTTCGACACTTGACCTCATGTCAGGATATTACCAAATCGAAGTGGACGAAATCTCGAGGCAATATACGGCATTCGTAACGGATAATGGTCACTTCGAGTTCAATAGAATGCTATTCTACTATTAATACTATTAATGTGTTTATTAAAATAAACGAACAAAATTATATTTTTTTTTTAAAGTAGTATTTATTTATTAGATTTGAATTCATACAATTATTACATTGCTCCATTGCTTTGAAGGAGCATGCTACATTGGCATGTTATAATTCACGTTAATACTTTATATTTATAATACTAAGTATATATACAATATTACAATATTTACATATGAACAGTTTTAAATTAGATTAAATTAAATCCATCAGGTATCTCTTTAGTTCGCGTTTGAATAAGCCTAGAGAAGTTGCGTTCTTACATACGGATGGTAAACTATTATAGGCTGTCGGGCCTGCATACAGGTATCGCTGTTTGGTCACCTCGAATTTGCATCTCGCCGCTACTAAATCGGATCTATTCCTGGTATTGAAGCTATGTGTTCGCGTTGTCAGCTGCGTAGTATTGTAGTTGATGTTCCTTAAGTTTTTAAATGCCTGAAGAGTGAGTTGGTACTTATGGAGAGACGTGACTGGCAAGATATCTCCAAATGTCGGTCTGTACAGCTGTCGAGAGGTGAATCGCGGATGTAAATTAAATACGGCTTTTATGTACTTGTTCTGCAGGCGCTGCAGCTTGTTGAGTTCAGCTGTGTTTTTGTACGCCCAACACATAAGCATGTATATTAGATGCAAGTGAACTAGAGACATGTAGATAGTGAGTTTCGTGTCGACTGATAATTTTCTTTTGAATTTACGCAATAGTCCGAGTCCGGATGAAACCTTGCGCTGCAACGTGAAAATGTGCTCATTCCAGTTCAGATTACTAGTCATTGTAAGTCCTAAAAATTTTACGCAGGTTTCCTCTACAACGTGTACGCCATTTATGTTGAGAACACAATTGTTAATTGTCTTGCGTCGTGGCGAGAATATGATAAATTGGTTTGTATCAGCATTCATTGCGATGCGATTAAATCGAAAAAATTCATTTCGAATTGTTACATCATGTTCAATATGTGTCTTCAATGCAAGTCGTGAGTAAGATGGATAGAACAACGCGATGTCATCAGCAAACAAAAATAGCTTCCCATAAAGATTAATGTTTTGTATATCATTGATGAAGATGAGGAAGAGCATTGGTCCTAAGACGCTTCCTTGAGGCACTCCGGCAGGTTTCCAGAGAGCTATTATTTTTGCCATTCACCACAAACTGAGGTCTATCAGCTAGATAGCTTCGCATTAAGTTGAGGGCATCTGTGTTAAATCCAACAAATATAAGTTTTTTTATTAGCACCTCATGGTCGACGCATTCAAATGCTTTTTGTAGGTCTCCCACCTCTACACATCCACTATCAAGATTTGCGCATATGTCCTCTACGGCTTGAATAAGTGCTGGCTGCGTCCCAGAAGTGCAGCGAAAACCATACTGATGTCTATACAGCAAGCCCATTCTGTCAATATAGACTGCAATTTGTTTTTTCATAATTTTCTCCACAACGTTATTGACAATTGGCAGTACTGCAATTGGTCTATAGTTCTTTGGGTTTTGTTTTTCGCCGCCTTTATATATGGGAAAGACTTTCTGCAATTTCATTTTATTTGGATACACACCAGTTTTTATAATTGTAGAAAAAAGGTGGCGCAATACTTTCGCGCAGGATTGGGAGGAGTTTTTTAGAATGACTGCTGGTATTTGGTCAGCCCCCATTGCTTTTTTGGTCTTCAATTCAAGAATTATATTTTCAAAGTCTTCTGCGCAAACTTCACTAAAGTGGAATGTTTCTCGCGCGGTACTGAGCGTTCCAAACGCGTTGACATCATCATCGGCATATCGTTGGATTTCAGATGCTATGATTCTTGCACGTTCGACGAAAGCTTTGTTTAGCGAGTTTGCCACCTCTGCGTGGTCGCGCAAGATTGAACCATCGCCATTTTCAATGCTCTCCACTACTGTTTTTTTGCGTTTACGATTAAGGAGGTCATTGAGTACATTCCATGCTTTTTTAATACAACACTTGACGCCTAGGAGTCACTGTTTGTAATAAGCATCAGTGAGATGTTTTTTGCTTTAGCGATTATCTTAGTAAACTCTTCGAGTCGAAGCCTTAGATCGTGCCTTTGAGGTTGGCGCTTTAGTTTTTTATATAGGTTTGATTTTTTTCGGCCTAAAGCTTTGAAATTGTCGTTAACCCATGGCGCCATGAGATATTTCACCTTGATACGGGTAGTTTGAGTTAATTGAGTTCAAAATAATGCGTTCAAATTCATCATATACGGCATTAGAATCGGACAATGATATTATTTCGCTACTCTTTATCTCGAGGTCAGTTTGCAATTGTTCCGCTATTTTTGTATAGTCATGTAGAGTTTTGTTTTTGACTGTATATTTGTTTAACGGACAGTTGAGATCAAGAAGGCAGCATATAATGTTGTGGTCGCTAAGTGAGCACTCAATGGACATGACTTCAACTTCGGTAATGTTTGATATTATGCAATCGATTGTCGACATGGATGCAGGTCGAGTGATGAGACTATGACACATGCGCAGGCAGTGTGTAGAAACTAAATTGTTAAACGGATAATGATCCGACGAGTATGAGAGGCAGTCAATGTTGGAGTCGCCAGCTAGGACACAACTATAGCTGGATGCAGTTCTAAGCTGTATTTGTAATAATTCAAAGAATGTGCTTTATGAACATTTCGGCGATCTATAGAATCCAATGTAAGGACCAAAACTTCGGCAAAGTTTTGCCCCTACATGTTCTACTTTAATATTATTTATTTATAGGTTCCTGCTGGGTCGTATGACGACCATACCCTGCAGAGGAAACTCCCCGATAGGGCGTGAGGAGTGCGAGGGATAGGTCCCAAACAGGACATGCAAGGAGGGCTGAGCCATCCGCAGCTAGGTTAAGTTAGGTTAAGAAAAATAGATATAAGGCACATAGAAGTGCATCGTAATTAATTTAATTTAATAAATTTACTACGTTCATTTGAGTAAATTACCATGTTGATACTTACTTATTATTTCGGTGTAAATTCCACTTGCCAAGCGTGAGACCTAAGAGTGTCTAAAGTAAGGGATAGATAGCCAGGGGCAACATCAATGTGTGCATAGGGCACCAGTTGTATGATGCATGCTACATTTCCTGCTGAGGTGATATCACCAACCAGCAGTGCTGAGGTGATATCACCAACCAGCAGTTGATGCAATAATTTCACTTATTGCATCAGCCAATTTAAACTGCGTCATTAGTATAACGTTAGTTTGTTTTGCTAATTATTTTGTTCTTTCTTTACATGTGAACGGGAATGTCGCATGATGCCTGAAGACAGGTACCCAGTTGCAGGAAGGGTATACAGGCGCAAGAGAGCCAGTGGCATGGGCCACGTAAGCTAAAGGGAGAAGAACATACGCAGGCACGTGAGGAAAGTGGAATGGAACACCAGTCTCGCAAGAAGAGCTTCGAGACGTTTTAGTCATTCAGTCGAGTGCCGTCAACCAGACAAGACTCATTCAGTCGAGTGCCGTCAACCAGACAAGACTCGTTCAGTCGAGTGCCGTCGAAAACAACGAAGCAGAAGTCAAAGTGCCGTCGACCAAGAAGGTCTTTGTTGAACATTTTGTCGCCAAGTAAAGCGGCCAACATAAGATTAATATATCGCGACAGAAGCAGCTATAATTACATCTCCGCAGTCGACAGCAGCAGCGAGTCGAGCCAACCGACACGGCCAACAGCGACGCCAACAAGCGGAGTCCTCAGTCAACGACGACGTCGACAGCGACAACGCAGCGCCGCCAACTGTGAATGCAGTAAGCCGTCGGGAATTCAGCCAATGCTGGCAGCGACGCCGGCAGCGAAAACCCTGGTCAGCAGCGGAAAGCCTATAGCAAAGGAGCAAGTACAGCAGACGCAATAGGAACCGAGAAGTATCACTTATATTAGTTATTTCATATAATAAGTTGTATAAATAATTGAATTAACGTGGTTAAGTAAAATACCAAGCAAATATTCATACAAGAATATTTAAAGTAACAGTAGTTTAATAAGCGGGCAGTAAATTAATTTAACGTAAAGAGTGGAACGGTGAGATACGAGAAGTATCCTAAAGCAACGAGGCGGAGTCATATTACTGAAATCAACTGAGCCAGCGCGAACGCAGCTCCAACCTAAATTTCATTGGGCCAGCGCGAACGCAGCTCCACCATAGAGTCTACTGAGCCAGCGCGAACGCAGCTCCAACCTAAATTCAATTGAGCCAGCGCGAACGCAGCTCCAACCTAAATCTACTGGGCCAGCGCGAACGCAGCTCCAACCTAAATTCAATTGAGCCAGCGCGAACGCAGCTCCAACCTAAATCTATTGGGCCAGCGCGAACGCAGCTCCAACCTAAATCCAACTTGGTCCGCGCTATTTCTTACCCGTGACTACGCCAGCCAAGCGCGTTACAATTAGGACCAATAAGATTTCTGTTGTTTGTTTACGCAGTAGGACGCTCGTATATCACCTTCCTCAAAGCCCCAGAAATATATAACCACGAAGTTTGTAAAATAGAAATAAGAAAACCAGCATTGTTTAGCTATAAGACAGGTGAATTGTTCAATAAACTCATCATTGTTAATAATTTGAAACGTAGAGTCTTGATTTGGCGTCTGCAAATATTATAAATTATTTGCAACGAATTCTGGGTCCGGCGAGCCGACCCCAGCTGGAAAAACACTTCGTTACAATGGCGCCCGAACAGGGACGCCAAATCAATCTCTAAAATAAGAATTAAGCTAAATACTTAATTTTTCATCAAAATAGTGATTGAACAATTCACGAATTATAGCTGCACAATATCGAATATTAGGCAGTAGAGCAATCTGGTATATTCATTTTACACATTGATACTTAGCTGCTAGAATTTGTAGTAGACACTCTTAGTACCACGCAAAATTGGTAGGTGGAAGATTACTACACCGCGTGAAGGTTCTAAGGACACTTAACGTCACCATACAAATTCATCGCGTGATTTATCGTTCAACATTTTATTTAACGGCATGAATTTGCATTTCTTTATCGTAACGCAAATTCACAGAGTTTTGATTTTTCCTAAATAAAATTTATATTTAGCTTTAGAATTTGGCAATAAATATCCTAATACTACGCAAAATTGGTAGGTGAAAGATAACTACATCGCGTGAATGGTCTTGAGGAAATTTAAGGATCGTAAGCCAAATTTACTGCAGTTGATTTAGCTATCATTTTGTTTTGTTTAAACGTTTCTTTTATGTCGCGAACAAGCGGATAGTTGACAAGTCCTATCCTTTCGCAAAATGATTTAAGAACGCTTAAGGAAGTACAAAACCATAAGAAGATTTGATAGTGAGACGGTTCACTAAAATATTTTGCAGTCGCGTCCAAGATAGTTGAAGAATCCTATCGCTTCGCGTAAGAATATTTTAAACGGTTGATTTATTTGGCTAAGACCAAATAGGCACAGAGAGAGAAAATAAATTGTTGTTATAATACTAGAATAGCGAAAAAGACAGGTGGAAGATTCCTGTCGCTCGCATTCCTCACGTATTTCAATTTTATCTCACAGATAGTTGAAGATTCCTATCTAGACTGAATCAAAGTTTCCTTTTTAATAATATTGCTTTTTGAATTGAAAGTGGGAAAAGCCACCCAAGCGCATTCGAACGTAAGACCTAGCAGGGGCTAGGACAAACTCAGTCCGAATTATTGAAATCTAAATACACTGAATAAATTTAATAAATTGTAATTTGACATTAACCTTGGAATCTCAGAGGTAACAGAACAGGTAGACAAGGTAAGAAGTTGTTGAGGTAAAGGTTTCCTTGCATTTTCTTTAAGCTTAGGTGGGTTGGTTGACAAAAGATTAAACGTGAACAGACACAATTCTACAGTGGCAGAGTTCATTCGTGGAATAAAAGATGGTCCGGACGTCGTGGATCCACAGCCTGCGTAAAGACGATTTAACAGTCTACGCCCTGGAATTTGGGTTCAGTGAGGAAGGAACTGTGGAAGAGCTGCGCAAAAGATTTGCGGCAGCTGTAGCCGACATAGAAGAGGACCCAGTACTACAGAAGCGATTGGTCGAGCTCGAAAATAAACACAGCGAGAAGAGAGCCCCATCACCGCGCCCACCCGGTTCGACGATTATGCCAAATATTCCAGGCCATGCAGAGGCACCTGCGCAGATGGCTGTACCCGAGATGCCGCCAGGACGAGGGAGATTTAGTGAGACCCCGTCTTACGGAAATATAATGGACCAGGTACGAAAGTGGTCAGTCCGTTTTAACGAGAGCCGAGATCCGCTGGAATTCGTAGAGCGGCTGGAAGAACTGTGTGGTGTATACCACCTAGACAAAAATCACCTGCCTAGAGTTATGCCAGAGCTGCTCATGGAGGGAGCACTCATTTGGTGGCGCAACAATAAAATTCCAGGAGAGGCATGGATGGATTTCAAGCATCGGTTCCTGACATATTTCCTGCCTGCTCGATTCTTCGAACGATTAGAAGACCAGATTCGCAGTAGAGTGCAGCGACCGCAAGAAAAGTTTAAGGTATTTAGCCTGGACCTCATTGATTTGATGCGGCATGCAAATTGGACCGAGACCCAACAGCTGGAACGAGTGTTTCGAAACTGTCGCCAAGAGTACCAACTCTATATCCAGCGTCGAGATTTTTCGACGTTTGCAGAGCTGTTGTCCTTAGCAGAGGACTATGAACTCATCCGAGAGCCAGACACGCCGACGAAAACTTCACAGAGGAGTAAAGAAGAATTACACCAGGTCGCTACCCCGAGTATAGCACATGAAAGAGTTCCAGCTCAACCGCCAGACGAACAGCACGACCGTAAGGAAGCCGAACCACCAATGGGGAGATGCCAGAGGACTCACCCGAGACCAAGGAAAGAACGAGTCCGACCACAATACTCCTCGGAGACGCTAGAATACCTTAAATTTGACGACCGCCGGATATGGGCACACGTGACGATAGAGGGGATTAACATGGAAGCAACGATCGACACTGGAGCAACACGCAGTTTCGCCAGTCAAGCGTTAGCCAACAGACTGCGAACGGAACGAAACCAACAGTTGCCAAACACAAATGTGCGCATGGCCGATGGCTCGCTCCAAGTAGTCGAAGAGACCCTGATGGTGGAGGTGAAGGTAGAGCAGAGACAGTGCAAGCTATCCATACTCGTCCTCTCTGGTGTCGCTGACGACCTTCTCCTGGGGATGGACTTCCTGTTAAAAACAAACGCGTCATTCGGGTGGGGTGAACAAACGATTACGCTATGTTCCGCGAAGAGGAGCGTTTTGGCCCAACCAGTCTGTACCACTGTCGTCGAGGTACCGACGAGCCTAGAGGCATCAACAGAAGATTTCCTGAAAAGGGAACTGCAACAATTCGAAGCGTTGCATGGAACCGCCAAAGTACCACCGCATAAGATAGTTATGCTAGATGATCGCCCGCTTAAACAGCGTTATTATCCAAGGAACCCGGCCATGCAGGATATCATCAATAAAGAGATTGACGAGTTGTTGGAAAAGGGCTTCATAGAGCCATCCCATAGTCCCCACAGCGCACCGACCGTTTTGGTACGCAAAAAGACAGGTTCCTGGAGGCTCTGTATTGACTACCGGCAGCTGAACTCGAGGTCAGTCCCAGATGCGTACCCTTTGCCACGGATACACCACATTTTAGATAGGCTACGAAACGCCAAATTCATCAGTAGTCTGGATCTAAAAAACGGATACTGGCAGATACCGATGCACGTCAACAGCAAAAAATACACGGCGTTCACGGTGCCAGGGCGAGGGCTGTTCCAGTGGCGAGTCATGCCTTTTGGACTACACTCCGCTCCGGCTACGTTCCAAAGGGCTCTGGATAACATAATCGGGCCAGAACTAGAACCATTCGCTTTCGCATATTTGGATGACATCATCGTCACTGGAGGGTCGAAGGAGGAACACATGCGGAATCTAAAAGAGGTGTTTCGACGACTGCGCGCAGCTAACTTAAAACTAAATGTTGAAAAATGCGATTTCTTTCGGTCCGAAACCAAATATTTGGGTCACGTCGTCAGCGAGAGCGGTATACATACAGACCCGGACAAAGTTGCAGCCATTAAAAACCTAGCACCACCAACGAGCCTACGCGAACTACGTCGATATCTGGGTGTAGCGTCGTGGTACCGGCGATTCGTACCCGACTTTGCTACCATCTCACAGCCAATGACCTTACTGTTGAAGAAGGGTAAACACTGGCGATGGGGACTAGAGCAACAACAAGCCTTCGAGACTCTCAAAACAAAATTAACCGAGGCGCCCGTGTTAGCCTGCCCAGACTTTAACAGGACGTTTGTGCTTCAAACCGACGCTAGTGATTATGGGCTGGGAGCTGTGCTGACTCAAGACTTTGATGGCGTGGAACGAGTCATAGCTTACGCCAGTCGCCACCTCATCCAAGCCGAACGGAATTACAGCCCGACGGAGAAAGAGTTTCTGGCAATAGTGTGGGGTATAAGGAAAATGCGTTGTTACCTAGAGGGGTACCAATTTAAGGTCATCACCGACCACCTCTCACTGAAATGGCTGAACTCAATAGAGAGCCCGTCCGGTCGTGTTGCACGATGGGCTCTTGAGTTACAGCAATACAATTTTGAAATTCAGTATAGGCGAGGCAAGTTAAACGTGGTCGCAGACGCGCTATCGCGACAACCACTGGAAGACCGGTGCCAGGCTATGGAAACAGAGGAAGAGACCCAACGCTGTACTTGGCTAGAGAGACGAAGACAAGAAGTGCGCGACAACCCAGGAAAATTCGCTGATTATATCGAGGAGGGTGGTCAACTATATCGACACATCCCGAGCCAGTTCGGCGACGAAGATGCAGCCGCCTGGAAGCTGTGCGTACCCTCATACTTACGACGCCGAGTGATGGCAGAGAACCACGACCAGCCAAGCGCCGGCCATCTTGGTGTGCGCAAAACAATTGGCCGAATCACCAGCCGTTACTATTGGCCAGGGTTATTTAGAACCGTCAGCAGATACGTGCGAAGTTGTGAGGTATGTCAAAGGTACAAGGCAAGCCAGCAAGCTCCAGCAGGAAAGATGCTGTCCCGAATCGCAGAAGAACCATGGTCCGTCGTCTGTGCTGACTTTGTGGGGCCGTTGCCACGCTCCAAACACGGAAACACCATGATTTTAGTTATGTTCGACAAGTTTAGTAAGTGGACCGAGGCGGCCCCTCTACGTAAAGCCACCACCGATAGTCTCAAAAAGGGTTTCAGAGAGCGAATATTAGCTCGATTCGGGGCCCCTAAAGTGCTCATCAGCGACAACGGCACGCAATTCACCAGTCGTGCGTTTCAAAAGTTCTTACAGGAGATCGGCACGAAGCAACAGTTCACCGCTCCGTATACGCCGCAGGAGAACCCAACCGAACGGGCTAATAAAACGCTAAAAACGATGATAGCACAATTCAGCAATAACCAACATCGAACATGGGATGAGTGCCTCCCCGAGCTCACCTTAGCACTAAACAGCAGCAAATCTGACGTCACCGGTTTCAGTCCTGCGTTTTTGGTGCAAGGACGCGAACCACGTCTACCGGGAGCCCTTTACGATGAGCAAACGGTGGGTACCGGCCGAGAAACGCAGTCCCCAGCAGAGCGTGCAGAACAGCTGCAAGAAATATTTACAATCGTACGGCGCAAACTTAGTCAGGCTACGCGCGATCAGGCGCGTCACTATAATTTGCGCAGGCGTGACTGGAAGCCAAAGATAGGTGACATGGTACTCGCCAAGCAACATCCACTGTCCAGCGCCATCAACAGCTTTGCCGCTAAACTAGCCCCCAAATACGATGGCCCATACGTCGTCGTTGGATTTAGTTCACCAGTAATAGCGCAAATTCGTCAGAAAAGTGAATCAAAAATCAAAAAGGTACATGTAAGCGAACTGAAGAAGTTCTACGACGGGACCAACGTCGTTAAACAAGGTCAAAAGGCGGCTGCATCCGCTGAAACAACTGCCAACGGCGGCAGCAACCGCTGCAACAACTGCATGAGGAAGACTGGAGAAAGTTGAAGAGTATGACGACGGAACCAACGTCGTTAAACAAGGTCAAAGGGCGGCCGCATCCGCTGAAACAACTGCCAACGGCGGCAGCAACCGCGGCAACAACTGCAGAAGGGCGGCAGCATCCGGAACAACAACTGCAAAGGAGGTTGAAGAGAAGGAAGACGATGGCGACGGGACCAACGTCGTTAAACAGGGTCAAAGGGCGGCTGCATCCGCTGAAACAACTGCCAACGGCGGCAGCAACCGCTGCAACAACTGCAGGAGGAAGTAAAGAAAAGGAGGAAGATGACGACGGGACCAACGTCGTTAAACAAGGTCAAAAGGCGGCCGCATCCGCTGAAACAACTGCCAACGGCGGCAGCAACCGCGGCAACAACTGCAGAAGGGCGGCAGCATCCGCAAAAACAACTGCAAAGGAGACGTGAGAAGAAGAAGACGATGGCGACGGGACCAACGTCGTTAAACAAGGTCAAAGGGCGGCTGCATCCGCTGAAACAACTGCCAACGGCGGCAGCAATCGCTGCAACAACTGCAGGAGGAAGTAAAGAGAAGGAGGATGGCGACGGGACCAACGTCGTTAAACAAGGTTTAAACGCGGCAGCAACCGCGGCAACAAATGCAAGAAGGCGGCAGCCACCGCTGCAACAACGGCAACCGAAGTGAAAAGGAGATAGTGGGGATGTCGACGGGACCAACGTCGTTAAACAAGGTCAAAAGGGCGGCAGCAGCCGCTGTAACAACTGCACGAAGCGGCCGCAGCCGCATTAACAACTGCACAAAAGTTTTAGAACCAGAAGGAGTACGACGGGACCAACGTCAATAAACAAGGTCCAAATCGCGGCTGCATCCGTGGGAAAAACTGCAAAATCGCATCCGTGGCAAAAAAAAAACAAAACTGCAAAACCACGTGCATCCGTGACAACAAATGCAAGAGGCGGCAGTAACCGCGAAACAACTGCGAAGTCGGTGGAAAAGGCTGAAATAAAACGAAAAATATAGTCAGCAATGAAGTAAACGACGAAAGATTAGGTTAGTTTACAGCGTCACTAGCTAATTTCGTTTATTATTGTTTAACAATGATAAATAGCAATATCATAAGCTCGCCTTGACCGCAAGCAGCCTTTCAGGGCGTGCCAGGTCGCACCACCGTAGGCTGGCCAGAGCAGCCAGCAAAGCCTCACAGCTTGCCAAAGCAGCAAGCAGCAGTCCACCCGACGCCAGAGAGCGGCGTCATCATGAGCTCACCACGACCGCAAGCAGCCTTTCAGGGCGTGCCAGGTCGCACCGCCGTAGACTGGCCAGAGCAGCCAGCACAGCCGCACAGCTTGCCAAAGCAGCAAGCAGCAGTTCATCGGACGCCAGAGAGCGTCATCGTCAGGAGGTCACCACGACCGCAAGCAGCCTTTCAGGGCGTGCCAGGTCGCACCGCCGTAGAATGGCAAGAGCAGCCAGCACAGCCGCACAGCTTGCCAAAGCAGCAAGCAGCAGTTCATCGGACGCCAGAGAGCGTCATCGTCAGGAGGTCACCACGACCGCAGGCAGCCTTCCATAGCGCGCCAGGTCACATCAGCATGGGCTGGTCAGAGCAGCCAGAACCTCCTCACAGCTTGCCAAGGCAGCAAGCCGCAGTACACCAGACGCAAAGGAGCGTCATCATCACGAGCTCGCCAAGACCGCAGGTGCCCCATCACAGCGCACTAGGTCACATCCCCACGAGCTGGCCAGAGCCGCCAGCATACCCTCAGCTTGCCAAAGCCGCAAGCGCCCACTCGTAGCGTGCAGAGACACGCCAGTACCCATTCTTCTGGTAGCTTCGAAAGGTGCCCGCAAGGTTCAAGGATAACTACCACTAGCTATGTGCCGCAACGACAAGCAGGATTTTCGCCGAAATGGAGGAGTAATCTTCAGCAGTCCATGAAACGTGCCAGAGACCGCATCTGCCTCACCGGGGCAGAACACGGCAGCACTCAGCAGCACATCAGAGCTTGGAATCCGGATCCGCTGTTTCTCCAAGGACTTATGGCCAACGAAACGCAGGCAGCTACCACAGACAAAGAATGCGCCGTGGACACGAGAGACCACCATTCACAGGACGAATGGTCAACACAACCCCTCATCGAGAGCGACCCTCAGATACGCCAAGTCATGGCAGAGGCCCGGCGTAAATGGAGGCCAGGCAAAAGGGTCCGCTTCATCCACACTAGTGCAGGGGTGCAACATCAGATTAATATCTGGCGAGATGGTACCGAAGTCGTCCGTCACCGCTTCCGGAAGTAGGGAGGAGATGTAAGGACCAAAACTTCGGCAAAGTTTTGCCCCTACATGTTCTACTTTAATATTATTTATTTATAGGTTCCTGCTGGGTCGTATGACGACCATACCCTGCAGAGGAAACTCCCCGATAGGGCGTGAGGAGTGCGAGGGATAGGTCCCAAACAGGACATGCAAGGAGGGCTGAGCCATCCGCAGCTAGGTTAAGTTAGGTTAAGAAAAATAGATATAAGGCACATAGAAGTGCATCGTAATTAATTTAATTTAATAAATTTACTACGTTCATTTGAGTAAATTACCATGTTGATACTTACTTATTATTTCGGTGTAAATTCCACTTGCCAAGCGTGAGACCTAAGAGTGTCTAAAGTAAGGGATAGATAGCCAGGGGCAACATCAATGTGTGCATAGGGCACCAGTTTTATGATGCATGCTACATTTCCTGCTGAGGTGATATCACCAACCAGCAGTTGATGCAATAATTTCACTTATTGCATCAGCCAATTTAAACTGCGTCATTAGTATAACGTTAGTTTGTTTTGCTAATTATTTTGTTCTTTCTTTACATGTGAACGGGAATGTCGCATGATGCCTGAAGACAGGTACCCAGTTGCAGGAAGGGTATACAGGCGCAAGAGAGCCAGTGGCATGGGCCACGTACGCTAAAGGGAGAAGAACATACGCAGGCACGTGAGGAACGTGGAATGGAACACCAGTCTCGCAAGAAGAGCTTCGAGACGTTTTAGTCATTCAGTCGAGTGCCGTCAACCAGACAAGACTCATTCAGTCGAGTGCCGTCAACCAGACAAGACTCGTTCAGTCGAGTGCCGTCGAAAACAACGAAGCAGAAGTCAAAGTGCCGTCGACCAAGAAGGTCTTTGTTGAACATTTTGTCGAAAAGTAAAGCGGCCAACATAAGATTAATATATCGCGACAGAAGCAGCTATAATTACATCTCCGCAGTCGACAGCAGCAGCGAGTCGAGCCAACCGACACGGCCAACAGCGACGCCAACAAGCGGAGTCCTCAGTCAACGACGACGTCGACAGCGACAACGCAGCGCCGCCAACTGTGAATGCAGTAAGCCGTCGGGAATTCAGCCAATGCTGGCAGCGACGCCGGCAGCGAAAACCCTGGTCAGCAGCGGAAAGCCTATAGCAAAGGAGCAAGTACAGCAGACGCAATAGGAACCGAGAAGTATCACTTATATTAGTTATTTCATATAATAAGTTGTATAAATAATTGAATTAACGTGGTTAAGTTAAATACCAAGCAAATATTCATACAAGAATATTTAAAGTAACAGTAGTTTAATAAGCGGGCAGTAAATTAATTTAACGTAAAGAGTGGAACGGTGAGATACGAGAAGTATCCTAAAGCAACGAGGCGGAGTCATATTACTGAAATCAACTGAGCCAGCGCGAACGCAGCTCCAACCTAAATTTCATTGGGCCAGCGCGAACGCAGCTCCAACCTAAATTTCATTGGGCCAGCGCGAACGCAGCTCCACCATAGAGTCTACTGAGCCAGCGCGAACGCAGCTCCAACCTAAATTCAATTGAGCCAGCGCAAACGCAGCTCCAACCTTAATCTACTGGGCCAGCGCGAACGCAGCTCCAACCTAAATTCAATTGAGCCAGCGCGAACGCAGCTCCAACCTAAATCTATTGGGCCAGCGCGAACGCAGCTCCAACCTAAATCCAACTTGGTCCGCGCTATTTCTTACCCGTGACTACGCCAGCCAAGCGCGTTACAATTAAGACCAATAAGATTTCTGTTGTTTGTTTACGCAGTAGGACGCTCGTATATCACCTTCCTCAAAGCCCCAGAAATATATAACCACGAAGTTTGTAAAATAGAAATAAGAAAACCAGCATTGTTTAGCTATAAGACAGGTGAATTGTTCAATAAACTCATCATTGTTAATAATTTGAAACGTAGAGTTTTGATTTGGCGTCTGCAAATATTATAAATTATTTGCAACGAATTCTGGGTCCGGCGAGCCGACCCCAGCTGGAAAAACACTTCGTTACACCAATAACCATTAGTGGTTTACCATTGACTATGGTTGCTTGCAATTTTATTCGGATAACATGGCAGTAAGATTCGTTGACCATCTCTTCAACCGTGAACTGAAATTGTTCGTCTATAAACATTGATAGCCCACCATGGCTGTCTCCTCTGCAACAATGAACACTTGCATAGCCAGGTATTTCATATAGTTAGATGACATTCTCCGCAAACCAGGTTTCCTGGATACACATTAATTGAGGAAGATGCTGAAATGCTGATATTTCAGTAAGAAATGCATTAAACTTATTAATACAAGCGATACTTCTTGCATTGAAAGAAATTATGTTGAAAAAATTGATTTGTTTGCTTATATTGTTGTTGTATTCTGTGACGTTTTTATAAAAGTTCATTTTGCTGATAAAAATATGTATAAATAGGTAAGAAGATTTGTATTTACTTGTTAGATATATGTTGTTTGTTTGTTGACGCCATTTGTTTAAAGTTGATGAAAACGAAATGTCATGTTCATCATCGGCAGTAATTTGGTCGTCGTCAACAGCAGCAGCACTGTCCACAGTGTTATTTGACCGTGTTGTGGCTGCTAAAAGCAGCTCATCCACATGACGATAACTCCTTATTCTCTCAGCACGCGAGCTTCCAGCTCGTTTCGCGAAGATGTTATTACCTCTGGTGTACACGTACTAGTACCCCATAGTTTTAAGTGATTTTGCGTGTCCAAAAAGCTTCAAGGTGTCTCTTGTTAGAAAATCGTTTACAAAGATTTTCGTTTTTAGAACGGGGTCCTTTTTTATTTCTTTTTTAGCCGCCAGGAGGTGCATTTTCGCTTCATGAGTTTGAAACTTTACAACCACGGATTGCAGTGCAGGTGGACTTCCGCCAGCGCTGTTCACACGACCGCCAAAGAAGTAAGCTTCTGCTATGTCTTTGCTGTTGACTGGCAATTGCAGTGTTTTTAAAAGGTCAGCCGCTAGTTCACTTGCTGATTTGTTGCTGCTGGTGTCAAGGCCGCGCAATATGACATCATTTTTGACTCTGACTTCTGTTAGATACTTAACCGTAGACTTAACCTTACTTAATTCGGCGCGAAGTCTCAAATTGTCTTTGGTCAGCTTTTCAATTTCGGTTTTTGCTGCAGCCACGTCTCTCACTAGAGTATCAAGCGGACTAAGTTTGTCCATAATTGCTTGGAACTGGTTTGAGCTGATGTTGATGTTCCCGCTGGATGTGCCGGCATTCGGCGCAGCGGCCGCGCCGGAGGTAGCGCATGAGCAGTCCTGGCACAAATACTCCTTGTCCACCTGGTGTAGTGCTTCCCGGTACTGCTTCATATTTAATCCACAGCACAGTGAATGCAGCCAACGTAGGCATTTATCACACTGGATGGAGTCGCCTTCGTCAATGCAGAGCTTGCAGCAAGGGCACAGTGTCTGGTTTTGTTTGCTGGTACGCCTCTTATTATCCATTTTTAATGTTGTAGTTTTTTTAATCGATTTTATAGTAAGAAGAAATTTTTTCTGTTGATTTTAATGTAGTTTAATGAAATAAAAGTGAAAAATTATCAAGAGCAAATTTGTTAACAACTGTTGACATTTGAGCAGCGTTGTTAATCATTTATTTTAGTATTTATATTTATTATATATTTATTAACTTAATTTTCATTGAAATTTGTTTGTTTGTTTGTAAATTAAAATAATTTTAAAATGTTATTAAAGCACTTAGAAATCAGAGCAATAAAAGTGATTGAACAAAATTAATAGTAGCCAATTGGTATGATATTGCTCTCATTATTTTGTTCTGCTCTCATTTTCAAATGTCAAATATATAAATAACCTTTAAAATAATTAAATCATGGGTTGTACCCATGGTGTTAGAAATAGAGGTGTTAGTGAGATTGACACTTCTCTTTCAAAATGATAAAATTATGTTTCCCCGTTCTTGTCAAAAACAGCTGATGGTGAATTGCAATGAAAACAAATTTTGTTAAATTCGTATCTTTCTGCAAGTTTATAAGATTCTTAGTGAGATTAAAATGAGAATATGTTCAATATGTTCTTGAAGCAGGCGATGTGAATGCAAGACAATTTGCATGCTGGCCAAAGCTTAAAGTCGGCGCCAACTTCCAGCGCATGTTTCTGATAAAATGGTCAAAACATTCAATGACAAACTTGGCAAATCGGCGAAGACAACTGGAATGACTTTTTGCCAACACTTTAAATATTTATTTATACTTAATTCGCACAATAAAAACTATAGCACATCATCTAGCAACTCAAACAAATAACACAATTTGACAACTATCAACAGTTCCGCTCTTTCGCTCACAATTTTTTGACAGAAGCAAAGAAATTCATGGTGTCAAAAACTCACTAACAACTGGTTTTCTTAGACCATGGGTTGCACCCTATGGGTGGGCGTTCAAGCGTCAAAAATACCCATTGGCTACGGGTAAGACGGCCTGTAAGAAGGTACTTACTTCATATCTGCTGTGCGATGTATTTCAAAGAGTGTAACTATCACAGCATGAAGATAATCAATGTGTGGCATTTTCGTATGCATTACTTTAACTGGATATGTTTTGCCTTCCAGATACATACCGCGTACCCCGAAATATGTACTAAAGTGATCTATATCCATTGTAGCGGATGTGACAACCAGTTTAAGAGGTTCCATGTTTTCAATATTCCGATATCGCTGCGCTTCTTTTGCAATACCAAATATTACGTCGTTGTTAATAGTGCGTTCATGTGCCTCATCCAACATGAGAACAGAATACTTTTTAAGTAAGCGATCCGAGAGAGCTTCTCGTAACAGCATACCATCAGTCATAAATTTTATACGGGTAAGCGAAGAAGTGCAATCTTCAAAGCGAACAGAGTATCCAACTAGCTCGCCAAGTTTGCACCCGCATTCTAATGCAACTCGTTTGGCTACAGTTACTGCAGCGACACGACGTGGTTGGGTAACGCCAATTAATCCTGCCTTTGAACATCCTGCTTTAAGCAGAAATTGTGGAATTTGTGTCGTTTTTCCAGAACCAGTTTCACCCATAATTAAAAGTGTATCTGACCTGAGCACTTCCTCCGTTATCCTATCTTTACACGCGTATACCGGTAAGCGTTTCTTTTGAAGCTCAATGTGACAATGAAGGGTTGGATCAACATATTTTAAAATAGTATTTCGACCAGTGTATTTTTCAATATGACTTTGTTTATTGGAATAAAATCTAGACTTTTTTAATGTGATTTCATTAATTGTCGGGCTTCCGCTTAACTTCCTCTTTGCAACAACTGCATTAAAATCTTCATCGGGTTTGTTGATGTTGCTTGAAACTTCAACATATGCGAATTTAGAATCCAATTTATACATTTAATCGTGTTGACTGGAACGTATTTGCTACGAATTTATTCAAAATTAGACAACGCAATTAGCCCCGTTCACACTTCAAATCACACATCAAATCGTTTACACCGTTCACACCTCAAATCGCTAAAGCTGCGTTTACATGTGATCTTTCAGTATCTTCTCTTATCCCATATCACAAACTTTTTGCTATAACAGCGAGACGCATATATGAGCTTTAGTTTATAGCAAGTTTGACGTATATGAAAAATGTTCATTGTTCTTGAATTGAATTTAGTCTTAAAACAGTAAGCACATATTAAATATATCTATAAGAAATAATAGCTGCGTTTTTTCCAACATCCAAATCTGGATTTGGATTTTGATTTGCTACTTATGAAAAGTACTTGATAACTAGATGGCGTTGAATGCGAACATGAGAATGTCAACATAAAACATATTTTCTCATAAATTCTCATACAAGCTAACTAGATACAAGTTTTCCTAAATGCAGTTCACAAGGTGAAGTTCACAAGCAGTATGGAACTCCGATTGCAGCTTGGTGAAAATGACTGCACAGCGATTAGAAGCGCGGCGTAGTGTTTGGCTATGATAGACGCTATAAAGATATAGAGAGTTATCTGCTTGTATCTTCATCAATCGTGGCGTTAATGTGTGGTTTACAGCAAAATGGTTGCTACACCTTTCGTGCCTTTTGCCATTTCTCAGTTAAATTGCTTAGCAGGCGTCATGGTGACTGCTTCGCATAATCCCAAAGAGGACAATGGCTACAAAGTATACTGGACTAATGGTGCTCAAATTATATCACCACACGACAAGGCTATACAAAAAGAGATATTGCATAACCTCACCACTGGAGAGCTCTTGGCAGAGCAAAGATACAAAGCTTTTCGTATAGCCAATTTGAAACCGCTCATAACTCTTGCAGAACAGCGTGGTCCAGATCCAGAATTTACAACTGTAAAATTCCTAAACCCCGAGGAAGGTAAAAGCACCTTGAAACTGTCCATTAAAAAGCCGAAGCCGAAGGTGTGACGATAATTCTTGCCAACGATCCGGATGCAGATCGTTTGGCATGTACCGAAAAGGATTCAACAACTGAAACCTGGAAGGTAACGAAAATTTGTTTTAATGATATCAAAACTTTAATGCGCATTTCATAGGTTTTCAACGGCAACGATTGGTTGGTGGTGAGTGCAAAACTATAAAGTTTTGCATCCTGAAGTTTATATATCGGAATGTCATTTGCTTGCCAGCACAGTTAGCTCAAAAATTTTACGCGCAATGGGGCAACAAGATGGCTATAACTTTATCGGAACCCTAACTGGTTTCAAATGGATGGGTGATCGTGCCGTTGAACTGATAAAGTCAGGGAAAAAAGTACAATTTGATTTTGAAGAAGCCATTGGTTTCAATTTCTCCGACGAGGTTGTTGATAAAGATGATGTAAGTCATTTGGCAACAATGGCCTCTCATCTACAAGCAACTGAAGGCATTATCTTAACCGATCAGCTCCAGTACGCAAAGGATAACGTTCAGTTTTGAAAACGGTTTAGTTGCAACATTGCGTACCAGCGGTACAGAACCAAAGATCAAATACTGTGCCGAACTATGTGCAAAGCCAGAAGAGAAGGATTTTTTAAATAATTTATTTTAATTATCAAGGTCAAATGAGCTTCAGTCTTTAGCGCACGTATTATATACAACCCGATTCTTAATAATTTTTCCCGGGGAATCGGAAAAAGTTGTTTTAATTTTTAACAAAGCCGATAAAGACATCAGCTTTTTTGCATACAATCATGAATATTGACGGTTGATGAACAACTTTGCATTTAAAATTTTCAAACTTTTCTTTAACTCTTTCTTAAAAATTAAATCTCTCTTTTCCGATTCCCCTTGAAAAATTATTCAGAATCGGGCTGATAGTGACCAGAGCAATTTTTTTACAGTAGAAGGCCAACTCATTTATTTTTTGCATGACACTGTATTGATATGACACTTTTTTAATTTTTTTGGAAAACGTATAATGTTAGTTGGAGATAAAGCCGCGTTTCCATGTGATCTTTAACTATCCTCCAGTATCCCATATCACAAATTTTTTCCTATAAAAGTGAGATGAATATATGTGGTTTAATTTATAGCAAGGTTGACATATGTGAAAATTTTTCATTGTTTTTTGAAAATTATATATTCTTCTATTAATTAAATAATATATTCAATAATAAAACAGTAAGTAAAATAAATAAATATTATACTATTAAAGGAGCAATATTTGTTTGTTTGTTTTTAAATGAGTTCTCGAAATGGGCCCAAGCGATTTCGATGAACTTTTCAGTATAGGGCTTTACGAAGACGAAAAATCGGTCTGACTAGGTCTCATTTCTGAGAAAATTGGCTTAGCAGCACATATTGGGGTATTTGACTGATTTACGCGGTCACAATTATTTTATTTGGTAAAAAGTTTCTATCCAAGTTTGTTATTTGATTTTAGCCCTGCACTACCATTGGAACATATTCAACACTGGACAAAAAATCGTTGGAAGCACATTGGAATATTTGACCGATTTAGGAGGCCAAAATTGTTGTATACGCTAAACAGTTTCTATTCAAGTATATTTGATTTTAACACTGTACGACCGTTGGGACATATTAAACACTTTTCAATATTGCAAAAAAAAAAATGGTTTAGCAGTGCACATTTGACCGATTTACGCACCCGAAATTATTTTATTCGGAAAATAGTATATTCAAGTCTGTTATTTGATTTGAACCCTGTACTACCAATTTGCTTTTGTTATGTATCCAGGCGTTAGTCATAACTTGTGTTTTTGCTATGTATAAAGGTTTAATTTTTCCGTGTATTTTTATGTGGTAGCGTAGAAAGCATTATGGTGGCTAAAATTATTTTATTCGGTAAAAAGTTTATATTTTATTATAGACTAATAATCTTTCTGCAGACTTACGTACATTTAATGGCGCTATGCATACTTTTAAACTGTGATGAAAAGATGTTGTTCGAAAAATTTATGATTACAGTAGCTTTAAAAAATTAATTTTTGTATCGATATACAATCAAAAAGAAAAAAATTGGTTTTAGTAGGAAGCCGAGCTAAGCTCGGTCGCCCACAGTACTATATTATGAACTAGCTGGCCTGACAGACATTCTTCTGCCCTCACCAAAGCTAACGCAAGGAGTTTGATTTGTAGAAAGTTGCATTATGAAAAATTTTTAACAATAGAGGTTACCATCTTTGTTGGAGGAAAATAAGAGGATAAAAGTGAGATTGTATATATTATGGATAAAAAAAGATTGAACCAAAATATTCATCGTACCTGAAAACTATTTTCTTCAAATTGTCATGCTAATCATATGAGTGCTTCAGGAAATTTAAATGATTTTTTAAGATATTTGTACTACAGCACATTCTAGTGTTTAGGATAGATAAAAAATAGCGCCGAAACACTAATCGTACCTAAAAACCTCTGTACAAAAATTTTCATGCTAATCATAGGAGCAATTTAGGATTTTTTGTGGTTTTTAAAACTTTTTTACTACAGTGTTCTCTGGTTTTAAGGATAGGTCAAAATAAATGGTGCCAAAACACTCATCTTACGAAAAACCTCTGAATAAAAATTTTCACAGTAATCATAGGATCAATTCAGTAGTTTTTTCTAGTTTTGTAAAAGTTGTGTACTGCAGCGCCCTCTAGTTTTAAGGATATGTATAAATAAATGGCGCAAAAACACTCGTCTTACCTTAAAACCTCAGTATATAATTTTTCATTCTAATCATATGATAAATTTAGGAGTTTATTGTTTCCCAATCACAGCGCCACCTACTGGATCCAATTGGGAATCTAAGCATCCAGGGTTAGATAAATCAGGAATAAGTTTAGATAATGAAAATAGTTCCCTTAGGCTACCATGTCGAAATTAACTGCGACTCATTAATATCAAACTGTGCAGGATCTGATGAAAAACATTCATGATTATTTTATTTTTTTACCAATAATTTGTCTTATATCCTTAGCAAATATGAACAATTTCGAGTACGAAGAAACCGCGGCCATGGAAATTATTTTTTCAAGTTCTTCATCATCATCGGAAGACGACGAACATTGCCGCTAAAACGACAACGCCATTCATGGGTGAGGCAATTTTATTGAGAGCGCAACGTAGATGGTGCCTTCATAACACACTTCATTAGACTTCAAATGAGTGATCTACAGCTGTTCTATCAGTATGTCAGGATGAGTGCTACTCAATTTGAAGAGCTATTAGGTCTCGTGGCACCTATGATAAGAAAAATGTGGTTGACAAGGGAGCCAATTAATGAAAGCTGTCGGCTTGCAATGACTCTAAGGTAATTATTTACTCTTTTAGTGTACTAAAAGGTAACCTGCCTAAATAATAATCCATGTGAATACCTAGATATTTGGCAAACGGCGAGTCACAGCGCAGCATAGCGCTAAACTTCAAATGCTCACCAACTGTGGTTCACCGAGTTATTCCGGAAACCTGCTCTGCAATTGCAGCTTCGTTAAAGAGCACTGTTTTTAAAAAAATGTCAACATCATACTTTCTAAAAATCGCTGAGGAGTTCCAAAATAAGTGGCAGTTTCCCCACTGTATTGGTGCTATAGATGGGAAACATATTCAAATACAGGTAAAATGCCTAAAAAATGTTTGCAACTTTTATACATTATTTACTTACAGGCGCCACCATGCTCAGGGAGCGAGTATTACAATTATAAAAAAAACTTCTCAATTGTTTTGATGGGGATAAGTGACGCCAATTACTGTTTTATAATGTGCGAGGTTGGAGCAGCAGGTAAAGAAAGCGATAATGGAGTTTTCCAACGCTGCAATTTCGGCAAGCTGTATTACTCAAGAAAACTACCGTATATAAATACTATAAATAAATGCAATTGTACTTATTCACAATCTATATCATTTTAGAATACCACAGCCATCCGATAGCAGTGAAGAGTTTCAAAAACTTCCATATGTTTTCGCTGGCGACGATGCTTTTCCGTTAGAAACAACCCTTCTTAAACCATATTCGCAACCCTTCTTAAACCCTTCTCAAACCATATTACTACAATGAATGTAAATGAGCGAATTTTTAACTACAGGTACATAAAATATTTGATTACTTGCATGTTTTCTCTCAATATTGATTTCTATTTTATTTTTAGACTAAGCCGTGCACGCCGTATTGTTGAAAATGCATTCGGTATTTTTACAGCAAAGTGGCGTATTTTCCGACAGCCAATTATTGCAAAAGTAGAAACTACAGAAAAAATCGTTTCAGCTAGCGTTTGCTTGCATAATTGGTTACGCTTACAAAAGTACTCGCAATACGTGACGCCTGATCTTATTGATAGGGATATTAATGGAATTTTAAAGAAAGGTGAATGGAGATCTCACTCTTCAAATATGGTACAGCTTCCAGCAAGTGGAAAGCATAACGCCTACTCCGAAGCTAAGGAAACACGAAGGAAATTTATGGCATACTTTGCTGGACAAGGAAGTGTTCCATGGCAATGTGACGTAGTGAATGGTAAAACTCAAAAGTGAAGTAAAAAGCAGCGTCTGTTCACCAGGTTAGGTGCGGCTGTAGTGAGCGTCTGTCTTGTATCAAGCGGTTCACGGACCCTTACGTGGTAGTCACCTTGACGTGGTGTAAGGGCTTAAGTTGCAAGGACTTGTCAGATTATACCGTTTGGAGTTCCTGCCAAGGCTTTCCAAGTTGAATACGCTGAAAAAGAGCAACTTACTTATTAAACGCAGTCAAGATGTATTGGTCAAAATACTGATTCTGTACCGCGGCTAATAAGTATACTAAGAACTACCAATATCGCAACCAGATATATAAAAGACACTTAAATGTTAATATTAAATTTTAAATATTCTTTTTAATTGTTATTAATTATTTAAAATAATTGTGTATTTTTGTAGATCAGTTAAAAAGTTATAATATTTCAATATTTTGAATAGGCTTCCTGATCAATTCTTTTGTATGCAATTGAATTAAAATTTCAATTCATAATTTTCCCGACGTTTCGTTGATTCTTTTTCAACTTCTTCAGGGGATCTTTTATTAAAACCGAAAACAACAAGAAAACAATTTTTTTAATAACTTAGTTGAACAAACATTTTGAATTTGAAATTTAAAATTAGTTTAAGTGAAAATTATTTGACTGATAATGAAATAAATATATAAATAAAAGCTGTAAACAAATGACATAAGAACTCACATGCTGAACGTTTAATTTGATTAGAACATAAAAATTGTTCAAATACTTAGTTACTTTAAAGTTATTTTTTATAGAATTTTTTAGAATTATATTTATAATAAACTGCACCACTTGTCAACACTGTCTTATTGGTGAAAGACAAGAGCGTAGCTTGCGCTTATATTGTCTTTATCTTCCCTTGAGTTTATCGTCGTCGTTATCTTTTGTTGTATGCGTAGGCTCTCTAGAGTGAAGCGTTTGTTTGCCCTCTTTTCGATGTCCAGTATTTTCACTCTGTTCAAGTCCGCTGTGTGTCTTCTCTCTAGCATATGTTCTGCCAACGCTGTCGACGTTCGTTTGTGAGTGATGTCCGCTTGATGCTCACTAACTTTTGTTTTGAGTGATCTCTTTGTTGTACCTATATATACGTGTTTGCACTGCTCCACTGCATTGCCGTTGCATTTGATATCGTAGACTACGTTTCTCTTTTCTTCCATCTCTACAGGTGTTTTTGTGTTGGTGAATAGTCTTGTGAGGGTGGCGTTGGATTTTTGAGTGAATGCGACATTATCATCTTGTGTTATTGTTTTCAGCTGTTTGTTGTCCGTTAGTATGGGTATGTATGTGATGCTGTGAAATCGTTTAGTGTTGCCATATTGTTGATCTGATGTTGGTGTGGGATTTCGCCGGGTTTTTGTGTAGTGTTCATTTATCAAGTTGCGAATAATTTTTCCTGGAAAACTGTTTCTCGTGAGTGTTTTTTGAATTTTTCGTATGTTGTTGTCATGGTATTCTTTGTCGCTGATGGTTAGTACTTTTCGGATAAAGTTTTGTGCGGTATTTATTTTTTGCCTTATAGGTTGTGTGGAATGAAAGTTGATCATTCGTCCTGATGCTGTTGGTTTTGTGTACCAATCTGTAGTGATTTGTTTTGAGTTTCTGTAGGTTTTTACGTCTAAGTATGCAAGGCTGTTGTTCTGTTCTGTTTCTACTGTGAATTGTAAGTTTTTGTGATAGTTGTTGAGTGTGCTCAGTATTTTTTCGGTGTGGTGTGGTTTTACTATCGCGAAAATGTCATCGACATACTTGCATAGGCCCTTTATGTGAATTTTTTCTTTTTTTAAATCTTCGATTGTCGTGTCGAGTATTCAGTCCAATACAATGTCTGCTATCGTGTGGGAAAGGAGGTTTCCCATGGGCATTCCAAATGTTTGGCTGTAGTGTCTGTCCTCGTATTTAAAGTAGTTGTTGTCTTGTAAGCAGAACTGTAGTATCTCCAAAAATCGTCCTTTTGGTATTTTTGTGTGTTTTGCTATGATGTCCCATTTTGTCATTATGTTCTTTATACCAAGATGGATTGGTATATTTGTAAAAAGTGAAACAACATCGAAAGATACCATGATGTCGTCATCTTCTAATTGTACTCCGTTAGGTTTATCTTTGAAATCATACGAGTTTTTTATGTAGTGGTCTCTGGATATGATGTTTGAGAGTATTTGTCCAACGTGTTTTGCCAATTTATAGCATGGGACATTGATTGAGGACGATATTGGTCTCAGCGGTAAATTATTTTTATGGATCTTTGGTAGTCCATAAAGTCGTGGAGCTGTGGCACCATGGCATGTCAATTGTAGTTTCTGTGTTCTGTCGATGTATTTGTTTTTGAACAAATTGGTTATGATGTTGTTGTTTTTCTTTTGAAGCTTTTGTGTCGGATCTTCCCGCATTATTTTGTATGTTTTTTATCTTCGAGCATCCTGTTCATTTTGTTTTTATAGTCTGTTTTGTACATAACAACTGTTTTGTTGCCTTTGTCCGCTTGTGTGATGATTACGTCGTTTTTGTGTTTTTTAATAAATTTTATTGTGGTTTCGTATGTCATGAGTATGTATTTTTCTTTTGGTGTGTTTTTAATGCGGTTTTTGTAAGTAGTAATCCTGTTTGAGAATTTACATCTGGCAACTTCTTTTTCTCGGTAGTCTCCTATATTTTGAATACATTGCTCCATATCCGCTATGATATGAATCGGTGAGAAATTTTTCCTTGTAATGGGGAGTGCGAACTTTTTCCCAAGAGAGAGGAGCCATTCACTCTCTTCTGGGAAGACGATTTCTGTTAAATTAACAAACCATTCTTTGTTGTGTGTTAAGCCCAGCGATTTTATTTGCCTTCGTTTAAGTATCCCTAACTTGTTGTTGTGAACTTCTCGTGTTTGTTGTACAACATAATTGAACGTGTGTGTCTGTTTGAGTATGAATGTATTGAATTCTGTCTCATTCAGAGTCCTCTCCATCCTCCTTTCTGAGTGAAAAATATAATTATTCAAGCTTTTAATGTTCATGTGTGTTTGTGTGATCTCTAGTCCAAGTACTTTTCTAAGAAATATTTCGACAGTTTTTTCGAGTTTGTTTTGTATTAGTTGTGATGAAAACATGCTCGTCGTTCTGATTGTTATGTCTGTGAGATGTTTTGGTAGTAGTCCGTAATTTTTGGAAGTTAAAAGAAATTTCAGCTTTTCGCTTTCTTTTGCAAGTCTTTTTTTCAATTTGCAGTAGCCCTTCATTATGATGCATGTTTCTTCGGAATATTTAAGTGAGATGTGCTTGAAAAAATTCTTCATTGTTGTACCAACCAATTCGTTTTTAAATAAAATAAGTTTTTACAAAAAACAATTTAAAATATTTCAAATATATAGAAATCATATTTTAATAAAAGTAAATGTTGACTTTATATGACTTAAATACAAATTCTAAATGTTTGATAGTTTAAGTCATACTTGATTTTAAATACAAATTCTAGTTGTTTGATAGTTTAAAATATCAATAAAATATAAAGTCAACATAATAAATATAGAGGTCATTTAGAAAAAACTTTAATCAAATGGTAGAGCTCGACCAAACGGAAACAGCTGAAAACAAAATCAGCAAAAAATTCTAAAAACAACTTCAGTAAACATGCTTTGTTAGTGCAGACTTCCAGCAGGCTGTTGGACTACATATAATAACATAAGCATAGAAACTAAAGTAAAACAGAAATACAACAACAAATGTGACATTATGAAATTGAGGGAAAAAATGAGAAATTGAAGCTTCAAAATCTCATCGCCCCGATGGTGCATTGCATTAGCGCGCTTGCACGGGCAATCACAAAGATTTCTGATGACGCGTTTAGCACCGCAGAAATTGTACAATAAAATCAATTGCTAGTGGTTTTTTTTTTCCTTTCATATTGAAAAACTTTGTTGTTGTTGTTGTTTCTTTGGAAAAATTCGTTAGAACAATTAATTGTTCTAACTTTGACCTTAAGCTCAATAAACGATTTTAAACTATCAAACAACTAGAATTTGTATTTAAAATCAAGTATGACTTAAACTATCAAACATTTAGAATTTGTATTTAAGTCATATAAAGTCAACATAATAAATATAGAGGTCATTTAGAAAAAACTTTAATAAAAGTAAATTTTATTAGTTTATACAATAATGAAGTATTTAAAAATAAAACAAAATTAAGGAAATAATTCAATAAAGTACAAATTTTAGACTTCAAGAAATAATTGCGTATCGTCACCTAAAATAAAAAAAAGAGTAACAAAAAAATTTCAAAATTGAATTTTTGATTGATTATGATGCACTGTATCAAAATACATGTTCCTCCAAAATTTTACACTTCTACAACTAAAAACGACGTGTTTCTTAACAAAATTCTAAAAGCCTTCAGTGCAAGCGCTTGAAAAATTAAGAAAGTTTTTTGCTTCTCATGTAAAATCTTAAAAAGTGTTCTAACGCCTTTTTGCATTTTAGGTTACGATATATAAATTAAGAAACTTTTTTTGTCAACTTTAAAAAAATGGAATGGATATGTTTAAAAGAATTAATGAGATATTTTAGCTAATAATTATTAAAATTGAATTTAGTATTCAGGCATGTTCTACATTCCACTTCCGAGTGGAAGTGAAAATAAATCATAATTGAATTCGATATTTGGTGTACTATACCAAAGGGTTGCCAATATTCGAAGCCCATTTTATTTTTAAATAAATCAAAGAAACCACAATTTTTTGTCTGTTCGTCATGAATATCATTTAATTGGGTTCAAGTAGATTTGCTTACATTATTTCTTGAATATGATATCTCGTAAATGGTCGCCATTGGCCTCTACGACATATTGTGCCCGTTTTGCAGCATTTTCCATGGTTTTCTTCAACATTTCGATGGGAATGGCGGTTATTTCTTGACGGATTTTGGTTTTCAGCTCTTCTAGGGTCTTTGGCTTGTTGACGTAAACCTTTGATTTCAAATAACCCCACAAAGGCGTCTGGAGGCGTTAAATCTGGTGATCTTGGCGGCCAATCGAAATCACCATTTTTTGACATCAAACGGCCAGGGAACAATTGCTTCAAAAAATCGATTGTAGTGCGGCTTGTGTGTGGTGGCGCGCCGTCTTGTTGAAACCAGTAGTGCCTGATACGCTTTCGACGAACGATTGGCATGAAAAAATTGTTTATCATATCGCGATAACGCTCTTGATTGACAGTAACTCTGTGGCCATTATCATCTTCGAAAAAGAACGGCCCAATGAGCATTTTAGCACAAACGCCGCACCAAACAGTGACTTTTGCATCGTGAAGAGGTACCTCTTGAATCTCTTGTGGATTTTCAGTGGCATAAATACGGCAATTTTGTTTGTTTACCGTTCCGTTCAACTGAAAATGAGCTTCATCGCTCATGATAATTTTATTTCCGAGTATTCCATTTAAAATACTTTTTTTAAACCAAACAGTCGATTATTTTTATTTTGCTGTTTTTAACCGTGTAGCCAAGTTTGCACCAAAAATACAAAAAGCTGTTAACGTAATCCTGTCAAATATATTTAAAATTTTTACAACGCACGTTCTGGCGAGCTGTCGAATATTCAAAACTTCTTTCAAATCGAAGCAAGCTTTAAGAAGGAATTTTTTTGGCTCAGTAGTTGTTGCAAAGTTGTTTTATTCAATACTATGAAATATTCTTACACTGTTGACAAACCGCCGATGAACAAATTTGCATTATAAATTTCGAAAATGTTGATGAGCTTTATCTTAAATATTAAAAATCCCTTTTCCGATGCCGCGTGAAAGATAATTCTTGATTAGGTTAAGTACCTTACCTCAATTTAATCAAGATGCCGCAAAAGCTTTAATCAACCATTTCGACCATTTACCAAGGTAACTCTGACTGAGTATTTAACGCAACAAAGCCAAATTCATGTAACTAAACTTTTAGTTGTATACATACGAGAAGAAAAATAATGAAAACGGAAGCCGGAATTTGCAAATATTTTTTAAGTTAGTTGAAGCTGCTTGGTTTTTTAATTTCCATTAAAATAAATTATTAACTCGTACGCCATTAATCTAATATTTAAGCAGGCTGGGTTATTATTATTTATTCGTAAAATTTATACAAAATATCTTTGACTATACATTTTTAAAATTTTGCATATTTTTGCAAATTGAGTGTAAGCTTTTTGACAGCAAATGCTATAGAAATAATATCAGAAAAGCTCACACTAAATTTAGAATCAACCTTAAAATTACTATTTAAAAAATATACAAATTTAACAATAATTCCTGTGTTCATATGCGATAACAGCTTAAGTCTGATTTCGCGGTTTCGAGAAACCTTGCTTCAACGTTTTCAATCGCCATATAAGTTATATGACAGGGTCTTTTGTTTTTAAGTCATAACTTCGAATAGGGTCAAGCTAGAAGCTCCAGATTTTGTGTGTTTATAAAACTAAATGCGTGAAACACATCTTCATCAATAACTCAGATCTGTCGTAAAACGACTTAAGCGATTATCGCTTATGAACACAGATTTAATGTCAGCGTCGGCTCAAAGTGACGATATACAATCGACGACGTTCACGAAGACAACTGGAATAAGGGTGGTAACTGAATTTGGCAAATCGAAATAAGAATCGAAGTAGCCAACAAGTGCGCTGATTTTGCCATTCTTGCTGCATTTCATGCAAAATTTATGTTTAAAAGTTGAATAGGTCAAATTTATAGTAAGCTATCATCTCTGATTCCATAAGTTTATATTTTGGGTCGACTATTTCAAGGAGTGGTTCGCACATTACTTCATTGCGCAAGTTCGACATATCCAGGTCATAAACATTATCCCAGAACTTTACATGCAATGTAAATAGTTGCTCATTGCTATATCCCTGTAAACTCATGGTGCAGCGATTAGGAAGTACAATTTCATCTTCCTTTAGTTGATGCTTGCGTGCAGATATAACGGTGTCAAGCATGCCTTTGAACAACAAAAAACAAACATCCATTCGGTGGTAATTATGTCGTTCTTCTGCTGCGGCAGCGTTGTATAATTCTGCCGTCCTTTAAGCAGGGAAACATTTAAAATGCCATTATATGTTATAAGTTACATGTTAACAAGAACATCAAAAGCTTGATTCATTAACACTTACTTAATGATACCCATTGCATTGTAAATAATTGGGCCTGTTCTGCGGAATCTTTTATTAATAAAATTCTGCTATTCTATTATGATTTCCCATACAGATTTTAAAACAGCTCGAAAAATTGTATGGGAAATTATAACAGAATAACAGATTTTTTTTCATAAAAGATTGCTCAGAATAGGCCAAAATATCGGAATTGTCAATGCCAACCACTGCTTTGGCCCCGGCTTGTGCTGCAAATATAGGTAGTATCGATGTGTCGCAGCTGACATCAAGCACATCCTTAGCGTTCACAAAATCTTCGTTTTTGATCAAAGCATTCCTGTAGCTTCATGGCCGAACAAAAACGCAGATTATGAAATATATTTGTTTTAATATTGCATTTAAACTCACTTGAAACACTTCACCAGTTATGATCTTTTAATATAATAATTAAGCTTTTATTAACAATATCAGCTTTTGTTGCAAGAGTATTAATCAACTGCTGTGTGCAGTGTTCCAACTCACTGACATCATGTTGAAAGACCAAAAGACTTTGAAGGACTCCAAAGGCTGCTCTGCTTCGGCTGGAGATTTTATCTATTAAAAGAAAAAAAATTTAATGCATTGAAAATCAATTTAAATTATTTAGATCAAAAATTACCAAAACGAAATACTTAGCCAGCAGCTGCTACCTGCATTGAAATCTCTATTTTCAGTCTGTCTCACCTGACACTAGCCAACATTTTTTTTTTTGTTAGCTGTCAATAGCTATAAAAGTGACTGTCAAATTTATAGCAAGTGATACACTTTTATAGGAAAAGTTCAGAAAGTTGAACTTTTTCTATCCTCTAGTATCTCATGAAATCACAGGGGATATCACATGCTATAAAAATAGAAAAAGTAAGTCGGTTTCACACTCACATTTGTAAACACCATAAGGTAGGGCTCGCATGCTCTTTCTTTCTAACTAAAAATAAGATAAGATAAGATACGAAAAGATCACATGGAAACGCAGCTTAAAGCAGTAAGATGTTTTTAAGCTACGTCCGAATATTTTTGCGAAATTACAATATGAATGATAATTTAAGAATGTAATATTGACTGTTGAAATAACTATATTTTCTGCAACCATACCAATAAAATCCATTGCCTTTGTTACTCAAAATGCAAATAATTAAAGTATTGTCTTTTTTTTTTACAACGTTATAAACATATAATTTTACTCAAAACTACATAAACAAATTTTTAATTAGTGAGATTGGCAAATTACAATAATCGATGTAAAAATCATGAGGATAAAAGAAAAATTAAAAATATTAGAAGTCTACCCAGAAAAAAATGTGCATATAAAACAGAAGAAGGAAAGATAAATTTTCACTTGTTTTTCTTTTCTAAAAGTTTTTTTAAAATATCGACTTTCTCTCTTTCCAATTGCATTCTTTCACTATGCCTCTGAGCTTTTCGTTCTTCCGATTTCTCAGCCAATTTTATTTTTTTTTCTGAGTAGGTTTGTAAAATTTATAATTTTTCTCTTAAATACTGTTCTTTCCTCATGCTTTTTATATTATTACCGTCGATGATTCCGCATCAAAAATTTTGACGAACTCAATATTTTCAACATCATTATAAATATTTAAATTATCTTCTTGAGAATTAGTTTGAAGTGGCGCTCTCGCTGGAATTGAGCGGCAATGTTGTTGAGAAATTATCGGCCTGTCTCCTAAAATTTCATCTAGCTCCGCTCTAAAAGGCACGTAGCCACATCCAGCTCCAGTCCTGTTGCTGTTGTCTTTAGCAGACTTGTATGCTTGCAGCATATTCTTCATTTTAGTGTGAAGCATTTTTTGATTAGTTGGATGAGTCTGAAAAAAATTGTTTTTAGAGTTAATACTGAAATATGGTAGTTTTAATTTTCGGTGCAAATATCTTCGCTCTCTTTAAATATATTTTATTAACATGAATTAAGATTGTGAGCTTTAGATCAAGTGAGTTTTCAAGAAGGCAACAACAACAACAACAACTCTGTATAGAGTCAATCACTTAGCTGACTAGACAGTCTGTTTCGGAAATCGCTACATATTCCTCATCAGTAGTCTTTGAGTGATTAAGCTGTGATCAACTCACTGTTTAAACTAGCATATGAATGTGTAGATCCTCTAATTCATTCTCATGAATTGTATGGCTACCAATCATATGACACTTCAAAGCAGTAAGCCATTTTTAGATCACCGTATATTTTATTAATATTTTTAATTCAAAAGTACAATAAAAGTACTTTATAAAAATATTTTCAACTGCACCGTTAGGTCAGTGCATATGTTTTCATACTTTTATTTTAAAAGGTCCAAAGTACTGACTATTTACTCAAAAAACGACTCAAAAGTAGATTTTGATAAAAAAATAAAAACATGACATATAAAAATTTTCATTTTTGATTTCCTTTCATATGAGATATGAATTTAAAAAAAACCATTTGCAAAAATTCTTCCAGCTTTGCGCAAAAAATGTTTAACTGTATTTTCATCAAAACATCTTTTAGAAACTATAAAAATGTTAAAAATACGTACCAACACATTTTGGCTCAACAAATCTTCCAGCACGTGAGCCCATGTCACCTTCCTCTTTTTCGTGTGCTGGAATTCATCAGCACGTGATGCATAAGATTGCAAAACGCCCTTGTTTCGCCTTCTCGCCAAATTCGTTTCCTAAAAGATAATTTAATTTTATGTGTTTCCTAATTTAAAATAATTTGTAAAAAATTCAAAAATTTTTACTTACTTTCCACTTCCGTCCATATTGTTAGTGTGTTGTCATTTGCTTACGTCTTTTCTATTTTTTGTGTGTGATTCTTCCGTTCTTACGTGCAATCAGAAAAATAATTTTTCTTTAAAATTTAAATTTTCTGCAAATTTTTATATAAAAAAAACACGAAAACAACAAAATATGTAAGTATTTATTTATTACAAGAAACTACGTGCAAGCTAACTAAATGTATGTTTTTATAAATGCAGTCCACAAGGTGTAGCAATCCTTATCCTTACTTATTCAAAGGATAATATTTTGTTTTGTGGATTTCGTGCAAGTCTATAAACAGCATTTGAGAAGACCGCTAATAACAAGAAAATCTGTATGTATATGTTTGATTCTATTGCTATAATCACCATTAAAGATTTTGATGATTTTAAAGAACTGCACATTTAAGGCCCAGCAACTTCCATCGCTCTCAAAGAACGGGTACAAACAAAATGGACATCAACGAAGATGCCATTATCGAATTATTGAATTCATCTTACATTTCGAGTTCTTCGAGTGCAGCCTCATCTTCGGGATTGTCCATAATTGATACGGGTAGTTCTGATGAAGTCAGTCGCCATGAAAAAATAAATACATTCATGGACGCCTTACTCTCTTACTCGAACGAAGACTTTAAAAAGCATTTCCGTTTAAATAGAAGCACTGCTCTTCAAATAATTGGTATGTTATAATTGATGTAAGCACTTCTTTTCAAAAAAAAAAATTATAAATAAAGGAGGTGCATCTAAAATGAGGGCAGACAAACAAGTTTATTTATTTCTCTGGTACATGGCAAATACGGAACAATTTCGGATTATTTCAAACTTGTTTGGAATATCTTCCTTTGCTTGCTGGTGTGCTGTCAACAGGGTAGCAAAATTCATCGTTACAATTGGTGAAGATTACATCAAATGGCCAAGCAATTTAAATATACTATCTTCTGGTTTCTGCGAAAAGGCTGGTATACCGGGTGTCGTTGGTGCCATAGATGTTTGCAATATCAAAATAAAAGCACCCGTTAATAACAGTGAAGACTACTTTAATCGGAAATCTTATTATAGTGTTAAATTGCAAGCAGTCGTTGACTCAAAAAAGCGTTTTTTGGATATATATTGTGGTGGACCGGGATCACTACACGACAGCAGGATGCTAAGGAGATCTCCGCTATACCATCAGCACCACGTGAATGGTTTCCCAAATTCATTTTTTTTCCTTGGTGACTCCGCTTATCCGTGTCTTAATTGGCTAGTAACACCATATAAGGACAATGGAAATTTGACGTAAAGTCAGCAAAAGTTTAACTACCTGCACTCTGTTACGCGCATAGCAGTAGAAAATACTTTTGGAGTTTGAAAACCCGGTTCCGTAGGGTAATGTTTTTTACAGAACAAACAAATATTGAAAAAACTGTGAATATCGTTATGGCAGCATGCGTTTTGCACAACATATGCATTGAAAATAACGATATTCTGCAAAATGAAGTTGATGACATCATTACGATCAACTCATATGAGGATCAGGCTGTAAATGTCAATAACAATCGACGAGAAGTTCTTTTCAATGAGCTCGTTGCTCTAGGGCTAATATAGAAATATTAATTTCTTTTTTTGTCGTTGCTTCATAAAATATTCAGCAAAATTTAAACAAAAACCCTGTAAGGTATGTATTTGTATATAGATGTATTTAAGGCAGTGCCAGTTCAGCTTTGCTAATTTCTTTTATTTTCCTATATCAAGCTCATTGGACAACACAAACAATCCATTTTATTGCCAGCATATCAATGTTAAACATTAAGCCTTGTAACTGGAACGCATAAATAGCTCGATGATGCACGTTGACGTACGCCAAATAAAATTCTATACAAATCTTTGAATATTTTGTAAGAAATCTGAGGATATTTGGTAAGTTTTTTAGAGTTCTAGCTAAATTATAATTTAACACTTATAAATCTTTATCTTCGATAGTGTAAGCTGCGCTTTGTATTCTCGATTGGCGCTTCCCTGGATGTCAGTTAGCTATCAACAATTACACTGTGCGCTTTTTTATTCTTTTTCTCTGTATTTTATAATTTCACCTTAATTTTGGTATGAAGAATCTCATCGTGACATTCGTTTTGCCACTTTGTTCCTTTTATTCTGACCAACAACTTTTCTGAAAAAATAAATATGAAAAAAATGCATCCAGTGCGTCTTATCGAGTGGGTCGAAAGCGCTCAAAAAATATGTGGCTTTCCAAGACAATTTGAAACGATTTTTTTATATTTATTCTGACCAACAACTTTGCTGAAGAATTTAAGTGAAAAACGTTGAAATTATCCAACACATATTTTCGTGCCGTACAGTGTTATATAACAAATTTTTCTTTTTAGATACATCGCGCCATGTGAAGAGAAGTATCGATGCCAACAAAAACATAATGTCCACAGATCTAAAGCCTTACAAAAATTATACACTCAAAAAATATTGTAATAAAATTTAATACACAATGTGTATTTACTTCGTATATATGTAGTTTTATTTATTTTTAAATACATATGTAGTTATTCAATATATTTTAACTGAATTTACATTGAAATAATTAATACTACACGAAGTAGTTGCATGTAGTAAGTAGTTGTTTACATACATTTATTTATATACATAAAGAATATCTACATTAAAATAAATTGCATAATATGTCTTTGATAGCAATTGTATTTCAACTTAAATAATTACAAAAGGTTCGTGATGAAGAACTGTGGTAAGTATACTTCTTAAAATATATTTTTTTAATACGAAAATTCTTTTATTTTCTTATAATAAAAGCAATCTTTGTACTGTAGCAGAAAACGTTTTGCAGTTTTTTAATTAATAAATGAAAAACATTTAGTTTTAATGTAGATGTATTTATTTTCTGTAGTTAAAAAATATGTAGTAAGAGTAAATAATTGAAAATAGTAAAAATAATTACATTTTTATTTGGACGGTGAGTTACTAATTTACATTTGTTTTAAATACATAATAACATAATAAGTTCGACCTTTTGTGTTTTTTCCAACAGCAGGAGACCCAGAGTCTCTGATCTAAAGAATATTCATAATGATTCCTTATGCACTGTTAATAATCCGGCTTCATCTTTGAACATTTATTTTCAAAATATGTCTGGTATGAGGTCAAAGGCAAGTTTTGTACGAGCTGAAACATCACAGTTGCATTATGATTTCATTGTGCTTGTGGAAACATGGCTGAATAGCGATTTTTTGATGCTGAGTATTTTGACCCTAAAGCGTACATTGTCTATCGCAAAGATAGGGATTCTGCAAAAACTAGATGTTCGCGTGGAGGTGGAGTTTTGATTGCAGTTAAGTGTACTGCTTGCTCTTCGTTTGTTCCACTACAGAATAATGACTCTATCCTGGATCAATTATGTGCAAAGATCTCTGGACAATCAGGCATGCTTTTTATTTGTGCGTCGTACATTCCTCCAAGTAGTGCGGATGATTTATACATTGCTCATGTGGACAATGTTGTAAATCTCATATCATCAACCTCGGATGAAGATCAGTTTTGTATTTTTGGTGATTTTAATCTTCACAAAATTGTTTGGTATTTTCTTGGAAATGAAAAAGTATTATATCCTTTTAATGTTAATCATTCAAATGAAATTTATTTAATAGATAATTTCTTTAGCTTAGATTTAAATCAGATTAATACTTTTGGTAATAAGTTAGGTAAATTCCTTGATCTTATTTTTGTAAGCTCTGAAATAAAATATGATATTTATGAATGCTTTTTTCCTCTGTCGTCTACAGATATGCATCATTTGCCTTTAATTTTAAATGTTGAGTTTTTTAACTATATTCAACTTGCCAAAGATTGTGATATTTTAAAGTTTGATTATAATTTATGTGATTTTGAATTTTTAAACTTTCATTTAGGAAGTGTTGATTGGCAGAGTGGTTTAGATTGCAACAATGTTACTGCATCGTTTAAAATTTTTGTTAGTGTTGTGACTGAGATTCTTAATAAGCATGTACCGAGATTTCGTAAAAGGAACTTTAAGAGACCTTGGTACACTAAAGGACTTATGAAACTAAGAAATTTACGTATTAATTTTGCAAAAAATTTAAAGCAACTAATAATTTGGTTTTTGAGTCAAAGTATAAACATTACATGCGAGAATTTAATTTTCTCCATAAATTTTTATATAATCAATATATAATGGGTTTCGAAGTGAACATAAAGTCAAATCCTAAAGCTTTTTGGAGTTTTATTGAATCTAAAAAAGCATGTTCTTCTATACCATCTACAATGTCCTTTAATGGAACAACATCAAATGTTATTCCAGATATTGTAAACCTGTTTGCTGATTTCTTTAGCTCGGTTAATGAAACTAACAGAAGTTGGTCAGATGCTGAAACTTTAAATAATATAACACCTTGTACTTATTTTGGAAATCTTGCGATAACGATGGAAGATGTTTTAAATGGTATAATGTCCCTAAAAAATTCTTATAAGCCAGATATAAATGGTTTTTCTCCTTTTTTATTTAAAAAATGTGTTTACTCTCTAATTAATCCACTAACTTTTATTTTTTACTTTCTTTTTTCTGCTTATGTTAAGTCTAGGCTTGAATACTGCTCTTTCATCTGGAATCCGTTTTATGAAGTTCATTCTAATCGTCTTGAGTATGTTCAAAAACGATTCCTAAAATTTGCGCTGAAGCCTTTGAATTTAACTGAGCCGATACCGTCTTACAGTGTGCGCTGTAAACTGTTGTATCTAAATTCACTCAAAGATAGAAGAACTATTCAGTCTCTTCAAATTATTCGTGGATTAATATGTAGTACTATTGATTGTGCATCTCTGCTGGAACCTATAAATTTTTATACTCCATCAAGACCATTGCGTTCATTTAATCCTTTTTATCTCAGAGCTTATAAGTCTAATTATGCGGGCAATGAGCATATCACTAGAGCTTTTAATAATTTTAACAATTGGCCGATTTTTTGTTAACTTAAGTTAAGAGTTTCTTTTTTTTTGTTGTAAAAGGTATATTACACTTACTTTGTATATTTAACTATAATTATGCCTAAAGTGATTTTGTTATCACCTGGCAGTAAATTAATAAATAAATAAATAAATAATCACTTGTATAGCACCAACTGCTGCCTATCTTTATATTCTTACATATTTAACTCTGTAAGTTTAATTATTTTTGCTCTAATATTTCTAAATTTTGAAATGCTAAATGTTATCTGAATATTTACTTCTATTTATGTACTTGTGGTGTTCCACATTTAATTTTAAGATTATTATGTTAGAATCTAGAAAAAATATTCATATACGTAGTAATAAAATTCATTGTCTTTATTACTTAAAATACAAATAAGTAAAAGTATTATCGTATTTTTATTTTATTTAACACTGCAACATAAAATTTTACGAAAAATTACATAAATACAAATAATATTTTAATTAGTGAAATTATCGATATATCCAATGATAAGAAGGATGTACAAATCATGAGTTAGGAACAGTATCTAAGAAATAAAAATTTAAAACCTACTCAGAAAAAAAAAATTTTGGAGGTGAAAATAAAATAAAGGAAAAAAAAAGATATTAATTTCTGTTGCTTTTCTAAAAGTTTGTTATAAACGATCCACGTTCTGTGTTTTCAATTGCTTTCTTTCACTATGCCTCTGAACTTTCCGTTCTTCCGATTTTTCAGCCAATATTAACTTTTTTCTGAGTATGTTTCAATATTCTGCTTTCATATTCAGAAAGCACAAAATGTACTCAACTGTTTGATAAATTGTAGCCGAACACGTTGAGTAAATGGCCGAAAAATAATTCGCAGCCAAAATGTTGAGCTAATCAGAAGCTGATCAGTCGCGTTCAGCAAGCACATAGGCTAAGTTCCAAAATGCATTTTTACAATGCATCAGTCTATTTAATTTTGAATTGGTTCGAAGATTATTAACAAAATCTGCGCAATTATACTATTTTTAAGAATATTAACAGAGTTGCGTAGTTTTCGTATTTGAACTTAGCACCAATTCAAAATAAAACACACTAATGCATTGTAAAAATGCATCTTGGAACCCATCAACAGTTGCACAGCAATTGAGGAAATTTTTTGTTTTATGAACGTAGCCAATATTTCTTCTTCGTGCTTTTAACATCCATCTTATTGGTGGGTTTCGATGATTCCGAATCGTTTGCATCATCCATATATAAATCCTCTTATTCCGAACAGTTTGAAATGGTGCTCTCGCTGGAATTGAGTGGCATCACTGTTTAAAAATTTTCCTAAGCAAGAAAGGATAGAGAGCATTCATATCTTTTTGATAAAGCATAAAAAAATATTGCCTACCTTTAAATGTTGTGGACTTACAGTCGAAATAGCATTCAATGGCATAGCAAAACGTTCTGCGCTAACATATTGGGCAGTGGCTTCGGCAGCAGTAGCTGAATCTGTTGTTTTTGTTGTTGTTGCTAATGTGGGCATTTGTTACTGCCTGCAAGCGTGTTTCAACTGGCTTAGCTTCCTTGGGATTGCTGATGAAGATGACACGCTCAAATGTAGCACGTTGCACGTTGTGAAATGTCACTTTTCCATTCAATATTCAACCTTTAACTGTTGAAACTGAAATAACATATTTTTAAGTGTTTAATATTTTAAGTCGCACAATTTTTGATGTAATACTTACCGATTTTGGAGAATCTAAAAATGTTTTCCAATTGTTTTGAAAAATGCCAGTTAGTTAGCTAGTCAGCTGTCATTTATTTACATTTGCTTACGTATTTTTCCTGTTTTCTTTGTACTTTTTCTGATCATTTAACTATCATACGCCACTTGGCTGTGATGTTTCAAACTACAAGTTCACAAAATCTACATCCATAGCAGGATTTTGTTTGTATGGATGTTGGAAAAAATGCAGCTAATATAATGAATAAAATAGTAAAAAATAATAACATATTATTCTACTTGTATCCTTAGCAAATATCAACAATTTCGGATAAAAAAAAGTTGGCATGGAAAAACTCGTCTCCCATATACTCTTAATCGAACAATTCAAAGATGCCTGGCACTCAGTCGCCGATCATGGTTGGCTACCACTAAAGACTGCACAAATGTTGGAATCGTTACTGCAGGTTCTGAATGGTTGGCTACGTTCATGGTGAGTAGAGTAGCTTAAAAGTCTTTTATACATAAATGCTATTAATAATTTGGCTTACAGGATATGGCAAAGACCATGGAGTTCTTTGTTCTCCAACTGTGAGTTTTAAAGTGAACACTTTTTCTTAATGAACTCACCGACTTAAAACCAGTGAGTTTTTGTGACATCCCGTGTTTGCTTTAAAACTCACAGTTACGAAATAGGGCCTTGGAGACACGTCAGTCAAATGCCACAGCACAAGAATTGTACATGCTCTGATGACTCCGACTAAATGGAGCAAGTTAGTTAAGACGCAAAATCCGCGCTGCAGATGGTTCTTCGGAAAATTCATGTTCGAACGAACTTAAGTTATTAATCTACACAAGATTTTAAACGTCGCTGACTTAAATGTGCTAGCTACAAACCTCAAAGAACCTCTACATGAGAGCATACAATATTTCTACAAGGCTTCCTTGCATTTTGTGAGCACCGATGAATTGTCACCGAAGGTTTATTTGATCCTTCAATTCCTATCGTTGCTGGTAGAGTGTGGTAGAGACCGCGAATGACCCGTGCTCCAATTGATTCCTACATATCTCATGCAGCAACTGCTGAAGGTTATGATGATCGAAGAGTTAACAGGCGAACTCATTTGTAGGCTCTATGGTGTGCATGTGAATATTCAAAGACAAGCAACAATTCCACAAAAATTAATATAATGACTTCAAGTCATGCAAATAAGCTTCGATCCTTAATTTACACTTTGAGTAAGAAATTTGTAAAAATCGAATGAAAACCACGGCTACTTCCCATACAAAGTGACTTTATGAAATTAGTAAAATCTTCATAAATTCAACAAAAATTAGTAATATGCTTCAAATTTTGCAAATTAGTTTAACAAATCTTAACTATGCACCCGATGTTTGGAATTTTCTTAAAAAAACTGAAATTTTTGCCCACCTCCTATTCAAAGTAAAAACTGCGCACTCATATACTGGTTTAAACATTGAGTTGATCACAGCTTAATCACTCAAAGACTACTGAAGAGGAAAATGTAGCGATTTCCGAAACAGACTGCCTAGTCAGCTAAGTGATTGACTCTATACAGAGTTGTTGTTGTTGTTGTTGCCATCTTTAAAAACTTACTTGATCTAAAGCTCAAATTTTAATTCATGTTAAAAAAAATGTTTTAACTTGATATTGTGCACATAAGCTTTATATAAGCTTTAATAAATATATAAAGGATTTATATAAGCTTTATTAAATATAAAAAAATAAGAAATATTCAATGCAGACTTTTTTTACTGTGTTATTATATGTATAGTAGGGCGGAGCTATTATATATGAGAAAAAAAAGTACCCTTGTGTCAAACTGGCTCAGGGAGGATTGACAAATATGATACCATACATTAACGATATAAAATTTTGAAAGGATAAGAACTCATCTTCCTGTTCCGGTTTTGAGCCAAAGACAGGACATTTTTTTAACGATTTTTAAAAAAATTTTAATGAATAGAATTGATAAATACTTGAAGGAAGATAAATTATATAATCGTGCATCACGATATGATCCCGTTCTACAGCTGCAGAAGGTCCTTTAAAATAATATATTTCCAAAAGTTATTTTTATTGCAATAACAATGAGCAGAATGAATAAATATAAATTAGAAAATCTGCTGTACAAAGTTTGGTCGCGATATGACAACAACTTCTTATTCCAAAATATCCTTAAATATCACGGTGTTAAAAAATTAAATATCAGTATTGTATTCGATTTTAGTCGATTTGCAGTTGATTTATAAACGCTGATTCCTATTCTGGTAACATAATTTTTTTATCTTTGTTCGAGTTTAAGATATGTAGTGCTAAATATGAAAACATATGTGTTTTTAGGCATATTTGAGTAATTATTAAAAAAGAAAATGGTAAAACCCTTCAATTAGGCTTGAATGATACAGTAAGCCCTAATCTATAACTTCACTTTCTTTAGATTTAAATAGAAATTTGAGAGTCCAGGTTTTATAGAAAATGCTGATTAAAAATGTTTAGTTTGTTTCAAGCGCGTCGGAAGCGAATTTCATCTGGGGGCAGTACAAATTTGGGGGCAGTACAAATGGTGGTGCAAAAAAATTTCACCAAAATTTCTTCACGTGAAACATGAAGAAGAGAGAAAGAAGAGGAAAATATATAATACAAAAATATTATCGTTGTAAAAAAACTGATATTTTGAATAACTTTTCCTTTTAAATTGTTTATCTAGCTAAAAAAGTGCGGGGGCAACTGCCCCCCTTTCCCCCCGCTTCCGACGCCAATGGTTTGTTTATTTACTTTAATAAGTTTTACAATATGCAAATCTTGCTTGCTCTATTTGAACACAGTCACAACTGTTGTGTCAGTTAAGCCATATATGTTATTTTCACACTTCTTCACAATTACAAGAGCCAAGACAGACATACTTGAACCAACACTGTAGCCTCGGACAGATTTATTTTTACGCTCGCCTGTGCGATGAGGACGATAACATGAATGTCCCTTCTTAAACAAAATAGCTCGACCGTGACTGAAAACTCTGCACCATAGGAAAACCATATTTGTTATTTTCAAGAATATCAGCTTCAACTATCTGTCCCATACGTTTTTCATCTGCCACTCATTGTCCAAAGTTTTCATACCTCAAGCATGACATCGTTGGGCTTGCTTTGGGAAAGTATTCCAATAGAAAAACAATTATTGAAATAGCGCTTGCCGTTCTGATAAAATGCTTACCTCTTGAGCTGGTGGCGATGTTGGATTTTTTTTGCGCAGGATTTTATAAAGCAGCTGCTGGCTTTTCCAAGTTTCTAGCTGGAGCTGGTTAGTGGCGAAGTTGAAGCTGTGGTAAGTAAAAATTTATATAAGGTCTCTTCGCCAAATAAGGCCCAAGCCTTAATAAGGCTCGATTTGTAATACGCACATTTATTGCATTTCCTGCAAAATGATTTTGCACGTTTAAACATGTTCATATCTGCATCACGATGCTAAAAAAATTACTTCGATTGCGCATCTGTGAAGCGAGTGACAGTCGAACGAAGTCAGCGGTAGCGTCAACAACGTGGTTGATGTAATATTGTGCTCGCAGTAAAAGTTCGTTATTTTACGAATTAACTATTGCCTATGTCCAGCTTTGAATTAAAAATCAAGAGAGGTATTTTAACGAAAACAAAAAGGTTAATTGATCAAATCTAACTGTGGTGTATCCCGAGAAAAAATTGATTAATGAAATTATATTGAGAGCGCCTAAAAAGGCCCAAACATTTTTTCTTTCCGGCTTTCTTTTTCCGATGTCATGTCCACACCTAAATCTACCTGGCAGAAAAAAACTACGAAAAAGAAAGCCCTCAACTATGAAGGTCAGAAAATTACAAAAATTTCCTTTAAAAAGCCAGAGTAACTTTATTTTAATTTTCAAAATGAACTTTATGCAATAAAAGTATTTTTTCGAAAAAGTTTTTATAAAAAAAGCTATGAATAGCATTTATGTTTAGTATAAATGTAAACCAACATTTGTAATAACAATATGTTTTCTTATTTTATTATTTTCTGACTGTTTTGTTATGTTTCTAAAACCGTTATATATTGGGCCTTATTTAGACATGGTGGTCCTAATATGGCAAAAATTAGACACACATAAGTATGCATATACATATATAATAGAATAAAATGTTTACCTTTTCAGCTATTAGCGAAATAAACTTTTATTATTAAAGTTTTAAGCTGCTGCTAATGATTTTTTTACTTTTCAAAAACTGTCAATGCTTGACAGAACACAAAAATAAACTATAAAAATGGCTGCAAATTCATAGTAAGTGATTATGAACCAAAAAGAGAAGATCACGCAAAGAAAAAAGTATTTTTTCGTGCAACGTCATCGGTCACAAGCAAGCTATGAAACTGTCAACTTGCATACGTTTTGCATGCAAAACATGCGAAAACTCAGATAAAAGTGAAAAATTATAAAATTAATGAGTTTAATTCGCGAAAAAAGTGTTTGAATACTTTGTTTATATTTTCCATGCTTTTGTTTGTTTACTAAATGTAAAGAATGATGTAAAAAGAAAATCTGCAAATAAATATAATAAAAAATTGAATGTTCACTTTGTTTTTATTATTGAACTGTTTTGTTGAATTTTCTTTTCCTCTGCATTGAATTGTTCACGATTTCTTTATTTAATAATCTTATTTTAAAAAACATTCGTGCGTGGAAAAACAATTTTTTTATTTTGTTGTCACACATAACATGCTCTGCACTTGTAATGTGCGTCTGCAAATAATTTTTGCTTATTAGCAGCCCGTGGCCATTTACATCGTTGAACACTTTTTCCAACGCACTCATATGCGCAATGAGCTCTTCCGTTGGCTTGGACAGCCGCCTTCGCTTAAATGATCTACCCAACTAAGTGATGCTGCCGCTTCTTCTTCCAGCCTTATGTTCGGAACGTCTTTGTGCAATTTGTGGCAGATATATCACGCGAGGTTTTCCAAACCACTGTTCACTCCAAGAAAAAGATTAAAAATACTGAATTCATAAAATTGTTAAATTTTACTTACACTTGCGACTCTAGCTGCTTTATTTTCGCTTGAAGTAACTGCTCTGAAGAGTGGTTAGAAATAGAAGCGTCCCACTTTTTTTCTATTTCCTCTAAAGGAAAAACTTCTTTTTCGCGCCGCTGCACTTTCTCCATGACCAACGACTCCTGAAGCAGAGCACTGACGATTTTTCGTTTTCGCGCTTTAAAATTCGCTGACATCGTTCTGCATTTGCTGGCTGCACCTCCTTGGACATAACTGTTGGGACAGCGCCCGGCTTTAAGCGCATAGCTTTGCCAAAGCCTATCGTAACATTTTTTAAAAAAATAGTTACGTGGAAATGTAGAAGTACTTACCCAATTTAACTTGAAGCCTTCTTTCGAAGTCTTCAGGCAGAAAATGATTTCCACAGATTCTTGCCGTTGCAGTGCCGACAAAAAAATCTCTCATTGCTTACAAGCAATTTTTTCCTTGGGGAAACGGTAGTAACCAACGTATTTGTTTTTTTTTGCTGTTGCAATTAATGCATGTCGCTACAGCACACTTTATTTTAATATAAAAACACTATATAATTCTATGATAATTCTTTAAAATTAAAGTTTTTTCTAAATGACCTCTATATTAATTATGTTGACTTTATATGATTTAAATACAAATTCTAAATGTTTTATAGTTTAAATCATACTTGATTTTAAATACAAATTCTAGTTGTTTGATAGTTTAAAATCGTTTATTGAGCTTAAGGTCAAAGTTAGAACAATTAATTGTTCTAACGAATTTTTCCAAAGAAACAACAACAACAACAAAGTTTTTTCAATATGAAAAGGAAAAAATCACTAGCTGATCTGATTGCAATTTCTACTCTGCTAAAAGCGTCATCAGAAATCTTTGTGATACCCGTGCAAGCGCGCGCTAACGCACTGCACCATCGGGGCGATGAGATTTGAAGCGTCAATTTCTCAGTTTTTCCTCCATTTCATCATGTCACATTAGTTGTTCTAACTTTGACCTTAAGCTCAATAAACGATTTTAAACTATCAAACAACTAGAATTTGTATTTAAAATCAAGTATGATTTAAACTATCAAACATTTAGAATTTGTATTTAAATCATATAAAGTCAACATAATTCTTTAAAATTTTAAGAAATAGCATTCAACATCCAATCACTAAGCTTAAACAAAAGATTTTGTGACCGATGACGTCAGACCTATCAGCTGTTTTTGTTTACAATATGGCGGCTCTTTTCTTTGCATGATCTTTATTTCTTGGTTCATGGTAAGTGATAACGTTTTATAGGAAAATTTTAGAAACTTGAACTTTTTCTATTCTCTGGTATCTCATGAAATCACAGGGGATATGCTATAAAAATAGAAAATATATGCCTGTTTCACACTCACTTTAGTCAACTCCATAACATAGGGTTTGCATGCTCTTTCTTTCTAACTAAAAATAAGATAAGATAAGATACTGAAACCAGAGATAAAGTGATGGGAAACTTACATTTTGTGACGTCAAAACATATGACTGCATGAATTTTTTCCATTTTTTATGTACTTTGGTGTACACAATACTCATGTATTGTGTGAATTCACCTCATAGGGTGTGTGTCAAAAAGAAACTTTTCAGTCGTGGTAGGATAGAAAATATCAAGTTGAATAAAATTTGTGTGTGTTGAAATAAAGTTGTCTTTTTTGCTGTGTCAAATGGACGATGAAATTTTGACAGTTACAAATTTTGACGTTTCACATTTCGGTCGTGTTTTAGCGCAAATATTTTATTTAATTTGCATTTTATTCAATTTGCGACGTATTTTATTCGAGTGCTTGTACTTGCAACTTATTTCGTAAACTTCTAATATTGTATATTAAAAAACTTTTTTATTAAGGATTTTTATACAAAGTATGTATATATATAAAATATATATTTGGATAATTTAAAACTTTCGTTTTTTGAGCTTTAAGTCAAAGTTAGAACAATTAATTGTTTTAACGAATCTTTCCAAAGAAACAACCACAACAACAACGTTTTACAATATGAAAAGGAAAAAATCAATAACTGATTTTATTGCTATTTGATGAAGCCTTTAGCAGGGCCGAAATTGCAATAAAATCAGCTAGTGATTTTTTCCTTTTCATATTGAAAATACGTTGTTGTTGTTGTTGAGTATGCTGAGTATGAGTCAATTACAATCGATCATGAATAAAAATTATTATTTTTTTTGCAAGTTAATAATGTTTACACAATTTTGGTTTTTATAATGTTATTTAACGAAAAACAGTTACATTTTCTTAAAACTCATTATATAGTTTTTAATAACAAAATAAGTAGAAGAAAAGGTATTAGTCAAATGGGTTTTAAGAAATCTCGTATTATGAAAAAGTATGATGTTAAGGCAACTGGGGGCTTATTCGCTAAGAAGACGTCAACATTTCTGAATAAACCTTTCATGCTCCATTTGGCACAGCAAAAAAGACAATTCCATTTCAACAGATATAAGTTTTCTTCAACTCGGAATTTTCTATTCTACCACGAGTGAAAAGTTTCCGATTGGCACACACCCTCTGATGAGAATTTCTGAACCACAAAAATATCGGTGGAGTGGTGAGTTAACATATGAAATATCGCCGGAGTGGTGACTTACCGCGAGATTTTACTACCACAATTATACATTTTGTGATAGTATTGACTAAAATTGGACAACAATCAGATATAATGTTGTTCCTCTCTAACATAGTTTCCCATCTCTTTATCTCTGACTGAAAGATCACATGTAAACGCAGCTTAATGAAATCGTTTCACCACAAAAGTGTTCATACTCATACAATTTTTCGTCAAATTTTATTTTGTTTTGGCATAATTGAAGATCAACGGAAACTAAAAATTTTAATTTTATTTAATTATCTAAGTACAATTCCGTAAAAATCAGGCAGCTCTCAAAGCATTTAGAAGTTATTAGTTAGGGATTCAAAGTTCTAAAAATTTGCCCTAAAAACTTGTGATTTTTTTAATTTTCCTACAAAACTAATAATTATGGGTAGCAAAAGAAAGGTGATGATGTTAACTGTTTAACGAGCCATGAATCTTACAAATAAACAGAAATAATTACATGCATTATTTTTAAGGATATAACATTTTACGTTTATGAACACTTGATAGTTAAACCCTTTTACGAAATTAAAGTTTGCATAATCAGTAAAATGATATATCTGCAAAATTAATACATGCAAGATTGATAGCTCCTTGAATAGGTAACAGCAGCACTTTTCCTTTGATAACCATAATTATTAGTTTTGTAGGAAAATTAAAAAAAATCACAAGTTTTTCAGGCCAAATTTTAGAACTTTGAATCCCTATAACTCTGATTTAAGGATATAAGAGTGGCCTGAAATTTGAACGGAATTGAACTTAGAAAGCTTTAATACATACGGTTACAAAAAACACGAGTTTCCGTTCATCTTCAACTGTTCCTTTGTTTTGAACACCGAAGTTAGTTCATCATGACGGAAAATTTTTAGTAGCACTTGTTATTAAAATCGTATTGGAAGAAAAATTTATTTTATAAATTATTTTCCACATTTAATTATTATTGTTTTCTTCCGTTCCTTCTTTTGACGCTATGTGCTCAGAATGAAAACTTTTTTGAGCTGACAAAATTGTTCAACAAAATTTAACGAGTGTTCACATTAGTCAAATTGTTCGTCAAAGGTATATTAACCCAGGTACTATAAGACGCGGCTGCGCTGCCGGCTTTTATGAGTCTTATGTAAAAACCAAGGAATGTAAGCCCACACAAAATTAAAGGGAATTTTTTTTTAAACTTAGCTTCAACTTTTCTTAAATTTTTTTCCTTATTTTGCAGTTTTTTATTGTTTTAATTATTGCATTTTTTTTATTGTTGTGCTTGATGTATTAACAGTGCAAAATGTTGAATTTCGCATATTTAGAACGCCATTTGGCATCAACCCTTACTTAGTTAAAAAAAATATTTCAAATAATGAACATACAAATTGCCATAGGGTTAACAAAAATTTACATACGCAAATATTTTCATTCAAACAACTCCAAAATTTGGAAAATAAATGTAAATCAGTTGTGCCATTAAAAATAAAATACTCGTTTTTTTGGTTTTTAATACAGAAGCAACATTGCTTATTGTCATTTCCTCTATTTGACATTATACTCCCATGACTAACAGTTTATTTATAGTACCTGAATTAATATACCTTGGATTTTCATCAAATGATTTGGAAAACGATTTGATGGTGTTCAGACTCGTAAAATTGCCAAAAAATGCACACATATTTCTATTGGTTAAATCATTTGTCAAATAATTGTATTTTGACGATATTACACGATGCTCGTTTGCTCAGCGAGCAGATAATTTGTTGTTGCTTCCAATGTGAAACTGTCAAAAATTTTGGAGATTACAATATTGCACCAACCATATTGCACGGCCATGTGCTCGCCGAGTAAACGAGCATCGTGTTATATGGGCAATAGCGATTTGATCAATATGTACACCCCTTTTGACAAATAGTTTGACCACAAAAGCAGAGATAAAGAGATGGGAAACTATGTTAGAGAGGAATCACATTATTTATTTATTTATTTATTTATTTATTTATTGAAAACTTGTCTGATTTTTCTCCAATTTTAGTCAACACTATCACAAAATCTATAACTGTGTTGGAAAAAACCTCGAGGAAAGTCACCACTGCAACGATATTTCATATGTTAACTCACCACTCCACCGATATTTTTGTGGTTCAGAAATTCTCATCAGAGGGTGTGTGCCAATCGGAAACTTTTCACTCGTGGTAGGATAGAAAATTCTGAGTTAGAGAAAACTTATATCTGTTTAAATGGAATTGTCATTTTTTCTGTGCCAAATGGAGCATAAAAAGTTTATTCAGAAATTTTTACGTCTTCTTAGCGAATAAACCCTCAGTTTTCTAAGTTTTCTATCATTCTTTTTCATAATATGAGATTTCTTCAGACCCATTTGATTAATACGTTTTCTTCTACTTATTTTGTTATTAAAAATTATAGTATGAGTTTTAAAAAATGTAACTCTTTGGCGTAAAAGAACATTAAAAAAACCAAATATGTGTAAACATTATTAACTTGCAAAGAAAATAATAATTTTTATTCATAATCGATTGTAATACGAAAGAAAATATTGACTCATGCTCAGTCGAACAATCAGCCAACCATAAAACATCCTTGAACACGAATTAACCCTTTATCAGCCATATTTTTAAATAGTCAAAAAGTATATTTAAGGCATTTGTGAGTTAAGTTTTGTAATAAAATATTCAATTTTGTAACTTTTTTAACAGTTTTTAATTAGAAGGTTAACATCAGTGCTGCCGCGACGATTTTGAAAAAAGTATCCATGAAAAGGTCAAAAAAGTATCCAAAAGTATCCACTTTTGAAAAAAGCATCCACAAAAGTATTTAAACGGATGACGACCTGGTAGGGAATCTTTTCCAATGCAGCTAAAGAATTGGGTTTGGTGTCAAAAGATTCTTAAAAACATCCACTTTGCTACTGCATAGGTGTCATATGTGCAGAAAACTCCTGGAATGCATGAGAGCCCCAGCGACGATTTTTATCTAAATGGATGAAGACCTGGTAGGGAACATGTTCCAATGCAGCTAAAGAGTTGATTTTGGTGTCAATCATTTTTAAAAATTACCAGCTTTATGAATATAGAGGTGTCATATGTGCAGAAAACTCCTACATATAACAATTACATATTAAATATTCGCGTTTTGGACCTCTTTTTGTTATGCAAATATTAAAGAAACCAAAAAGAATAAAATCATTATTTTGTTTTTAAAATGTTGCTCATATGTTTGTTATTGTTTTCTGATATTTTTTTAAAATATGTTTTATTTTATAAACTAAAGAGTTTTACTTAATGCTTAATGATCATTATCTTTATTACTGAAACAACCTATGCCAGCACCAAAAAATAAAATTCGTCGCTTGCTCAAATCATCGCTATCTTCACGGACGTTCGATGCAACAACACTTGACAGCTATAAGTTGAACTCACTTACACAATACATGAGTTTCACCAAAGTAGATAAAATATGGAAAAATTCATGCAGCCTTATGTTTTGACGTCACAAAATGTAATGGTTCAGTTAGCCTCGCATGGCATAGCAGTGCATGACTTAACAAGCGTCACATCGAAATCTGTTTAGTGGGATTTTTGTGTAGCTGATTATGCACAACATGGCAAAGCTCAGATAAAAACAGAAATGTATCTCTGATTACATAAATAAATATAGAAGATCTATTCATTTTGATTTCTGTGTATTCTTCTATGTATTTGACGTTTTGGCAAATAAGATGTGAAGTTGTAAAATTGTTTGACCAAGTGCGGTTAATTTAATAAAATAAAATCGTTGAATTTTTTTTTTATTGTCTTGTTTTGACTATGTGACTATGCGTTGCATTGTAAGGACCCCTTTTGCCACGGTCAAAATCGGCCCGCACAATTAAACGGCCCTCACAACTCAGCGGTCCCACAAGGCAACGGCCCTCACAATACAGGCTTTCCATGTTGGCCCTACTACAAGCGGCCGTCGTACTAGCGCCCACAGCAGCGCCCCTGCATAAACACAACACAACTCGATTCAACCATCGCAACAACAACAACAACACACGCCACCGTCTATACATGGCAAAATGCTGAAGCTAGCATCAACACACATACCAGCATGCATCCTCGCTATACACCCAAGATGACAACAGCCAAGATGATGAAGCCCCGCTAAATCACACCACTTGGTATTTATTAATTTATATTTTTATTTTGTTATCTGCCTGATACCCAGGTACAGTCACTTCAAAACATAGCTACCATTTAATCATTTATTATTAATCTTATTCTGTTTACTACTAATAGTAAACACTTAAAGTATAAGCATTGAAGTTGTATAAGATAGCCACTAGTGTTAAGAAGTAATGTGAAACTGTCAAAAATTTTGGAGATTACAATATTGCACCAACCATATTGCACGGCCATGTTCTCGCCGAGTAAACGAGCATCGTGTTATATGGGCAATAGCGATTTGATCAATATGTACACCCCTTTTGACAAATAGTTTGACCACAAAAGCAGAGATAAAGAGATGGGAAACTATGTTAGAGAGGAATCACATTATTTATTTATTTATTTATTTATTTATTTATTTATTGAAAACTTGTCTGATTTTTCTCCAATTTTAGTCAACACTATCACAAAATCTATAACTGTGTTGGAAAAAACCTCGAGGAAAGTCACCACTGCAACGATATTTCATATGTTAACTCACCACTCCACCGATATTTTTGTGGTTCAGAAATTCTCATCAGAGGGTGTGTGCCAATCGGAAACTTTTCACTCGTGGTAGGATAGAAAATTCTGAGTTAGAGAAAACTTATATCTGTTGAAATGGAATTGTCATTTTTTCTGTGCCAAATGGAGCATGAAAAGTTTATTCAGAAATTTTTACGTCTTCTTAGCAAATAAACCCTCAGTTTTCTAAGTTTTCTATCATTCTTTTTCATAATATGAGATTTCTTCAGACCCATTTGATTAATACGTTTTCTTCTACTTATTTTGTTATTAAAAATTATAGTATGAGTTTTAAAAAATGTAACTCTTTGGCGTAAAAGAACATTAAAAAAACCAAATATGTGTAAACATTATTAACTTGCAAAGAAAATAATAATTTTTATTCATAATCGATTGTAATACGAAAGAAAATATTGACTCATGCTCAGTCGAACAATCAGCCAACCATAAAACATCCTTGAACACGAATTAACCCTTTATCAGCCATATTTTTAAATAGTCAAAAAGTATATTTAAGGCATTTGTGAGTTAAGTTTTGTAATAAAATATTCAATTTTGTAACTTTTTTAACAGTTTTTAATTAGAAGGTTAACATCAGTGCTGCCGCGACGATTTTGAAAAAAGTATCCATGAAAAGGTCAAAAAAGTATCCAAAAGTATCCACTTTTGAAAAAAGCATCCACAAAAGTATTTAAACGGATGACGACCTGGTAGGGAATCTTTTCCAATGCAGCTAAAGAATTGGGTTTGGTGTCAAAAGATTCTTAAAAACATCCACTTTGCTACTGCATAGGTGTCATATGTGCAGAAAACTCCTGGAATGCATGAGAGCCCCAGCGACGATTTTTATCTAAATGGATGAAGACCTGGTAGGGAACATGTTCCAATGCAGCTAAAGAGTTGATTTTGGTGTCAATCATTTTTAAAAATTACCAGCTTTATGAATATAGAGGTGTCATATGTGCAGAAAACTCCTACATATAACAATTACATATTAAATATTCGCGTTTTGGACCTCTTTTTGTTATGCAAATATTAAAGAAACCAAAAAGAATAAAATCATTATTTTGTTTTTAAAATGTTGCTCATATGTTTGTTATTGTTTTCTGATATTTTTTTAAAATATGTTTTATTTTATAAACTAAAGAGTTTTACTTAATGCTTAATGATCATTATCTTTATTACTGAAACAACCTATGCCAGCACCAAAAAATAAAATTCGTCGCTTGCTCAAATCATCGCTATCTTCACGGACGTTCGATGCAACAACACTTGACAGCTATAAGTTGAACTCACTTACACAATACATGAGTTTCACCAAAGTAGATAAAATATGGAAAAATTCATGCAGCCTTATGTTTTGACGTCACAAAATGTAATGGTTCAGTTAGCCTCGCATGGCATAGCAGTGCATGACTTAACAAGCGTCACATCGAAATCTGTTTAGTGGGATTTTTGTGTAGCTGATTATGCACAACATGGCAAAGCTCAGATAAAAACAGAAATGTATCTCTGATTACATAAATAAATATAGAAGATCTATTCATTTTGATTTCTGTGTATTCTTCTATGTATTTGACGTTTTGGCAAATAAGATGTGAAGTTGTAAAATTGTTTGACCAAGTGCGGTTAATTTAATAAAATAAAATCGTTGAATTTTTTTTTTATTGTCTTGTTTTGACTATGTGACTATGCGTTGCATTGTAAGGACCCCTTTTGCCACGGTCAAAATCGGCCCGCACAATTAAACGGCCCTCACAACTCAGCGGTCCCACAAGGCAACGGCCCTCACAATACAGGCTTTCCATGTTGGCCCTACTACAAGCGGCCGTCGTACTAGCGCCCACAGCAGCGCCCCTGCATAAACACAACACAACTCGATTCAACCATCGCAACAACAACAACAACACACGCCACCGTCTATACATGGCAAAATGCTGAAGCTAGCATCAACACACATACCAGCATGCATCCTCGCTATACACCCAAGATGACAACAGCCAAGATGATGAAGCCCCGCTAAATCACACCACTTGGTATTTATTAATTTATATTTTTATTTTGTTATCTGCCTGATACCCAGGTACAGTCACTTCAAAACATAGCTACCATTTAATCATTTATTATTAATCTTATTCTGTTTACTACTAATAGTAAACACTTAAAGTATAAGCATTGAAGTTGTATAAGATAGCCACTAGTGTTAAGAAGTAATGTGAAACTGTCAAAAATTTTGGAGATTACAATATTGCACCAACCATATTGCACGGCCATGTTCTCGCCGAGTAAACGAGCATCGTGTTATATGGGCAATAGCGATTTGATCAATATGTACACCCCTTTTGACAAATAGTTTGACCACAAAAGCAGAGATAAAGAGATGGGAAACTATGTTAGAGAGGAATCACATTATTTATTTATTTATTTATTTATTTATTTATTTATTGAAAACTTGTCTGATTTTTCTCCAATTTTAGTCAACACTATCACAAAATCTATAACTGTGTTGGAAAAAACCTCGAGGAAAGTCACCACTGCAACGATATTTCATATGTTAACTCACCACTCCACCGATATTTTTGTGGTTCAGAAATTCTCATCAGAGGGTGTGTGCCAATCGGAAACTTTTCACTCGTGGTAGGATAGAAAATTCTGAGTTAGAGAAAACTTATATCTGTTGAAATGGAATTGTCATTTTTTCTGTGCCAAATGGAGCATGAAAAGTTTATTCAGAAATTTTTACGTCTTCTTAGCAAATAAACCCTCAGTTTTCTAAGTTTTCTATCATTCTTTTTCATAATATGAGATTTCTTCAGACCCATTTGATTAATACGTTTTCTTCTACTTATTTTGTTATTAAAAATTATAGTATGAGTTTTAAAAAATGTAACTCTTTGGCGTAAAAGAACATTAAAAAAACCAAATATGTGTAAACATTATTAACTTGCAAAGAAAATAATAATTTTTATTCATAATCGATTGTAATACGAAAGAAAATATTGACTCATGCTCAGTCGAACAATCAGCCAACCATAAAACATCCTTGAACACGAATTAACCCTTTATCAGCCATATTTTTAAATATTCAAAAAGTATATTTAAGGCATTTGTGAGTTAAGTTTTGTAATAAAATATTCAATTTTGTAACTTTTTTAACAGTTTTTAATTAGAAGGTTAACATCAGTGCTGCCGCGACGATTTTGAAAAAAGTATCCATGAAAAGGTTAAAAAAGTATCCAAAAGTATCCACTTTTGAAAAAAGCATCCACAAAAGTATTTAAACGGATGACGACCTGGTAGGGTATCTTTTCCAATGCAGCTAAAGAATTGGGTTTGGTGTCAAAAGATTCTTAAAAACATCCACTTTGCTACTGCATAGGTGTCATATGTGCAGAAAACTCCTGGAATGCATGAGAGCCCCAGCGACGATTTTTATCTAAATGGATGAAGACCTGGTAGGGAACATGTTCCAATGCAGCTAAAGAGTTGATTTTGGTGTCAATCATTTTTAAAAATTACCAGCTTTATGAATATAGAGGTGTCATATGTGCAGAAAACTCCTACATATAACAATTACATATTAAATATTCGCGTTTTGGACCTCTTTTTGTTATGCAAATATTAAAGAAACCAAAAAGAATAAAATCATTATTTTGTTTTTAAAATGTTGCTCATATGTTTGTTATTGTTTTCTGATATTTTTTTAAAATATGTTTTATTTTATAAACTAAAGAGTTTTACTTAATGCTTAATGATCATTATCTTTATTACTGAAACAACCTATGCCAGCACCAAAAAATAAAATTCGTCGCTTGCTCAAATCATCGCTATCTTCACGGACGTTCGATGCAACAACACTTGACAGCTATAAGTTGAACTCACTTACACAATACATGAGTTTCACCAAAGTAGATAAAATATGGAAAAATTCATGCAGCCTTATGTTTTGACGTCACAAAATGTAATGGTTCAGTTAGCCTCGCATGGCATAGCAGTGCATGACTTAACAAGCGTCACATCGAAATCTGTTTAGTGGGATTTTTGTGTAGCTGATTATGCACAACATGGCAAAGCTCAGATAAAAACAGAAATGTATCTCTGATTACATAAATAAACATAGAAGATCTATTCATTTTGATTTCTGTGTATTCTTCTATGTATTTGACGTTTTGGCAAATAAGATGTGAAGTTGTAAAATTGTTTGACCAAGTGCGGTTAATTTAATAAAATAAAATCGTTGAATTTTTTTTTTTATTGTCTTGTTTTGACTATGTGACTATGCGTTGCATTGTAAGGACCCCTTTTGCCACGGTCAAAATCGGCCCGCACAATTAAACGGCCCTCACAACTCAGCGGTCCCACAAGGCAACGGCCCTCACAATACAGGCTTTCCATGTTGGCCCTACTACAAGCAGCCGTCGTACTAGCGCCCACAGCAGCGCCCCTGCATAAACACAACACAACTCGATTCAACCATCGCAACAACAACAACAACACACGCCACCGTCTATACATGGTAAAATGCTGAAGCTAGCATCAACACACATACCAGCATGCATCCTCGCTATACACCCAAGATGACAACAGCCAAGATGATGAAGCCCCGCTAAATCACACCACTTGGTATTTATTAATTTATATTTTTATTTTGTTATCTGCCTGATACCCAGGTACAGTCACTTCAAAACATAGCTACCATTTAATCATTTATTATTAATCTTATTCTGTTTACTACTAATAGTAAACACTTAAAGTATAAGCTTTGAAGTTGTATAAGATAGCCACTAGTGTTAAGAAGTAAAACCTTGAATTTATACTTACCTTAACGAAAGAACATAGTTAATATTTAAAATATTTTGAACTTTACTTTTAAAGAGTGAACACTAAAAACCATTTATAATTACTCACCCTGTATCAGACCTTCAGTTCGAGCAGTTACATATTAACATAGCTACATACGTATTTTACCTAGCTGCTCAATCATGTTGAGACAAAGAAACAAACATATTGAAGTTTCCCCTCAAAATGTCACACATACTGACATACCGCATAAGCGACACTATGTGTCACACGTATACTGTGTATACTTAGAATTAAATTATAACTTAAACAGCTGCTCGCTCACACAACTGAGCTTGGGTCTAGCCATCTCGCTTAAGTTAAAATTAAATATAAATGTATGCGTCGCATGACGCCGGTGCCACCATTTAGTCTTAGTTGAGAATTTGAAATAAAGAGTCGAACGAGAGATATCAAACAGAGCGGACGTCTTTTACTTGGAGCTGGAAATAGTCAAAAGTATTATTTTAACTTTTCAGGAAACAGGTCGGACGGACAACCGACACCAAGAAGGTTAGGTAACCCAATCACTCCCAATCGTAATCCCGACCATTGCGCTGACCAGAACATCGAATTTGAAGGTTGTGTCCTGCAAACCTCTGCGATTTCTGTCACGCACACACCCGGCTCTATAAGAAAGCAACTCCTTAAGATATCCTAACCTAATCTTCGTGTTGTAACAGATCTTCGAATTTGAAGGTTGCATCCTGCAAATCTCTGCGAACTCTGTCACACACATACCCACCATATCCTAATCCTAGCCCGTGCGCTGAAACAAAGCTTCGAATTTGAAGGTTGCGTCCTGCAAATCTCTGCGAACTTTGTTTCACACACACATACCTAAACCTAACCTTAGCCCGTGCGCTAGAACAAAGCTTCGAATTTGAAGGTTGCGTCCAAATCTCTGCGATCTTTGTTTCACACACACACATCCTAAATCCTAATCCCGGTGCAAACTTCACTCTCGCACAACCCCCACCATTTCCAACCGAACTCCTCTCCTTTGACCGAATCAGACGATTCGCCAGTCACCAAGTGAGCCGTAGCCCACACCTGTGATCCGCGCCAAATAGTGCTCCCTTAAAGAAGGAGTGCGAGCGGACCTTCACCAAAAAAATCCAACCATAATTCTTGGAAAGAATCCCGGACATCAGCTGAGCATTACCCTGGCTGGAAAGCGACGTAGCGCCGGAGGTTCGTTACAGCATAATCACTATTTATTTGGCTGTGTGCTAGCTGCTTATCTGCGTTGCATGCGCTGCTGTGCCATGCGTGGCAAACTGGACCATAAGTTTCCCATATCTTTATCCCATATAGGTTTAAGCAAAAAAGAAACACATTATATGACTTTTTAAGTCAATTTAACTTCAACGAATGCTAAAATATCTAGTAATACCGAGTTTAAACGTACAATTTTGGTGAGTTCAGCTCGGTTTAATTTGACTAGAGTTTAAACTCGCACTGAAAAATTCGCCCTAAGTAAGCAAACGATTTAAAAGCATTAAAAAATTTTCTAATTCTGAATTTTGGTACTCTGTAATATATATAAAAAAATTATTATTTTTAAAATTGTTTAAGGAGTTTCATCAATTGGTCATTCGACAGCAAGTGTTGAAAGAATATATATATTTGTGCAGTCGCGTTGGCTTAGGACGATTGCACCCACCCTGTAACCACGACGGTTTAAGCACCGCCTTGTGCTGCAGCGTACACAGGCACGGCCCTGTACTATCAAGTGCACTTTGGCACCGCCAAACTGCATCCAGCTGCTACTACAATGAGCGCATAAGCACTAAATTGGTGCAGCGTACCCAGGAACCGCCCTGTACCATCAAGTGCACTGAAGCACCACCAAACTGCATACAGTTGCTACCACCACGAGCGCATAAGCACTTCATTGCTGCAGCGTACACAGGCACCGCCCTGTACCATCAAGTGCTCTCAAGCACCACCAAACAGCATCCCGCTGCTACTACAATGCTCGCATAAGCATCACATTGCTGCGGCGTACACAGAGAACCGCTCTGTACTCATCACGTGCACTTAGAGACGCCTGTGCATCTAGCCTACAGTCATCACGCAGATTTATATTACGCATATAAATACATATTATATGATATATACTATAAATTTATATTAGATAATTTATACAATATAATATGTACTGTGTAGTGTATACTATATAAGATATAATAGGTCATATAGAGTGTATGATGTATGGTGTGTTATAAAGTATATAATATTTAATATTTTTATAGAAATAATTTTACCTTAAATTTGAATTTCCATTTTGTTTAATAAAAATCTTTTATATACCACCTACAACTCAGCATCCATCACGTCAGCAAAGTATTTACCCGGGTTAACAAGAAACCACGATTTTGAGCGCTCAACATCGGAGGATTCAATACGAAATTCATTGTCAATATTCAGAACTATCCATGCTAATGGATTTGAACATGTAAGTCATAAATTTTCTAAAAACTTTTATAGTGTTTAGTTTGTCTTTGGTGATTCATGCTGAGATGCAGACATATTAGATGGTGAGACATGGGTCGGGGTTTGGTTTTTCCTTAATTGAAAAACAGAATAAATTCGATGGTCGGTTTTTTTTTGTTGATTTTGCTTTGATGAATTAAATTTTAAGAGCACCATTTTATTAATTTTATCATTATACTTATTACTTTACTTTAATGAATTATTCAATATGAAAGAATTAATATGGAATAAATATATAAATTTTAAACTTGCTCTTATTATTATGCAGTCGGAATCTTAATTTAGAGTGGAACACTTTGGGGTTAGAGACCGCCGGCATGGATGAAAATGACAAGCAGAGTAAGTAAGAATAGGGTGTTCGCCAAACGAGGACCAAGCGACGGCGCAGGAGGTTTTTTGTGAATTTAAGGGGGTGTGGGCAGGTCAGAAGCTAACACGCATGCTCCCCTTTTCGTATGCCTTTGTTATATACATTTATTTTTTTGTTTGTATTCGGGACCTCGAAGCGAAGGAGAACCCACGTAGCCGGAATTCTTGAAACCACAAAACCCTTCGCTTTACCTGCCTTAGTCAAGATCAATTAGGGAACAGGGACCGGAACAAAATGGCGCCCAACGAGCATGTTTCATTAACCCTTATGAGGCTGATGGTTAAAACATTAACGGCTTACATCAGCCCAAAGATATTTTTGTTTATTTTAACCTGATGGGTTATCGCAACGTACTCAGGCATACGAAAGTAATGTTTATTTTGATTTTGAAAATTAAGACTTATTGTGTTTAGTTTAGTTTAGTTGTTTATTGCATATTGTCTATAAATTTTTAGAATTTTTTCAGACAAGCATAGTAAACAAATTTAATACTTAAAAATTAAATTATAGCTAACCTACAATAAGTTAACAGTAATATGAATTAAAAGCATTAATAAATACATTTTTATTATCACAAAAATCAATATCAATTATACAGCAAAGTGAATTATATTCTTTAAGAGCTCTTTGTAAAGGTTCGTGTATCAAATAATTTGCTTTATAAAAGTTAATCTTGAAATAGTCAACACGACGTAAGTTTCTTGTCGGAACATTAAAATTAATTGAGCTTAACAAGTACGGAGAATTAATATTACCAAAAACAATGTCATACAGGAATATTAAAGACTAGTTCGCCTTGTTTCAAGCGATTTTAAATTTAGAAGCAAACAGCGATCTTCATAGGAAGGTAAAGATTCAGCGAAATGAAAAGATCTCAGAGCAAATTTTAGGAATTTTTTCTATATTCGTTCAAATCTCAGTTTATGGACCGAACAATTTCTCCTTAAGATCGCATATATAGAATAAGATTTAGATAGCATACAAGTCAAATGTCGAACAAATGAAAGATTTGAGTCAAAACAAACACCCAGATCTATAATTTCATTAACACAAGTCAAACTGGAATTTTCTATATTAAATGATGAAGCTACAACATTTCTAATTTTGGCATAAGAAACATGAAAGCATTTATTGATATTAAGAAGTAAACAGTTACGTTTACACCAACCAAAAACAACATTTAAATCTAATTGCAACAAAGATACATCTAAACTGTTGCGTACCGCTTTGTATATTTTTAAATCATCAGCATATAGTAAGTAATTTGAAAGAGAAAAACAACGACTTATGTCATTAATAAATAAAATGAAAAGAAGAGGTCCTAATATACTGCCTTGTGGAACACCAGATTTTGCAGTAAATGATGTAGATTTAACATTATCGACTTCGACAAAACAACGTCTGTCAACTAAATAATTTCTAATCTAAGTTTTGATGTTTTGTTCAATTGTAAGCAAATGCTGCTTATATAAAAATTTATCTCAAAAATTAAATTCACGAGAATAGTGCAAATATTTTTCCTGATGGAGAGCATTGTTTGTGGTTTTAAATAGTTTATAGAATTTATTTCTTAAGTTTTTAAACTTTTTTAAGCCCTTAGTATACCATGGAAGCCTATGAATTTTTTTCTTTAATTTTGGAATATTACAGTAAATTATTTCGCATATTTCAGAAAAAGATCAAAGCAATATGTTGCATCTTTTTTGTCAAAAGCATTTATCCAGCCTACACTAGAAATCATGTTATTAAGAGTGTCAAAATTACATAGATTAAAAGTAAATTTTAAATCAGTATCAAAGACTCTATTTTCTTCGTATGTTATGAATTCAACATTCAAAATTAATGGTAGATGATGCATATCACATAGCAGTATAGGAAAAGGATAAATATCCAAATTAAATTTAATATTAGCACTCACAAAAATAAGATCAAGAATCCTTTTAAGTTTATTTGCAAAACAATTAATTTGCGATAAGTCTACGCTTATAAAAGAATCAACCAAGTAAATTTCATTGGAGTGGTTAATGTTACTTGGTGTAAGAAAAATGTCATTTGACAAAAAAGACCATTTAACATTACATAAGTTAAAATCACCTAGAATACATAAGTTATCATTATTTTTTACATTAGAAACAAACTCAACAATATTACTAACGTGCGCAGCGTATAGTTCTTCCGCACTATTTGGAGGAACATATGAGACGAAAATAAAAAGTGTGCCAGATAATCCAGCAATAGACACACATAGCTGGTCCAAAAGAGTATCCACGCTTATCAAACTGCATAATGAAGATCTAAACAGACGCTTGACAGCAATGAGTACGCCTGTAGTGTGCTCTCAGTATACACACTGCCGACCCTAAGTTTCGTTGTCATAAACAGCAACATATTGAGTGACTAATAAGTTAGCACTGCATTATCGGCCTGTGCTGCACTCAATGCATGCGAATAATTTCATTACTCACTCAATATTGTTGACCGTGCCAAATTATCATTCGTCAAACCAAAAATATGTAATTTGAATCCTTTCGATGATTCAAATTCAATATGCAAGAACGAAACGCAACATAGGTTATAAGTATATTAACTAACTAGAGAAGTATGACCATAGGTTAAGACTACTAAGTAAGTTTTGTAAAAATGTTATAAAAGAGCCGAGATGGCCAACAATAAATCAGACTTTAATTAACTACACAAGCTGGCAGATCTCTGCCTTGTTCAGTTTATTTTAAACGTCTCTGTTTGCCTTGAACATAGTTCAAGTCGGCAAACACTGTAGCCTATAGCGAAGGCAAACTCTGCCGCTATAAAAAAATAAATAAAACGATCCTTAAATAAATTATAACACGCCACCACCTCGATAGTTTTTGAAGCATCTCGATCTTTTCGATACACAATATATACATTGGGATCGAAAAATTCTTCATCATTAAAATTTTTGTTGAGGCAAGTTTCTACAAAAACGACAACATCATAATCATTAGCGGCAGTCGCAGCAAAAATAGCATCTCCTTTCGTCCTCATTCCAGACATATTTTGGAAATAAATTTTCAGGGAGCGGAAATATTCGTATGTATTGCCAACGTGTACTGCAAGATAAGAGCGACTGTTTAAAACTGCAGGTTCGGAGCTGCTGGCCTTGGAAAAGACCGAAAAGGGCGAACTTTTATGTGCGGTTGCCAAAAATTAGGTTTGAATAGCAAGTCATAATGCTCAGCAACTATACCAAGCTTAAAATTAACAAATTTTCAATCATCCAAAGAAACATAATTTTTCACAAGCTTGAAGTACTCAATATTTTGTATGTTTACTCCAGCATATTTTTGAACGTAAGCGCTAATATTATCTTCAGAGACATCCAAGTCAGTGTTCTCTTTGTTACCAACAACAACGCGAGAGCGCTTTCTATTCCTTTTATTGTGCCACTCAGATTGTTTGTTATTTGTAATTGCAATAGTCGCAGATTCACTATTGCAAGTGGCTGAACAGCAGCAAAAGAAAGAGTGCGACTAACGGAGAGAGGTTGATCAGCAAAGCAAATGTTTGCATATGTTGGTGCAGAAATAGTAGAAGATGAAAGAGCACAATTATCAGACAGCAATTGATCCGAAGTACACACATTAGTATGAGTTAGAGCATTAGACAAAATCTCATGTGTAGGAAAAGCATTTGGTGCAATAGCAAAAGAAGTAGAGAAAACTGGAGCAGCAGCAGCGACAGAAACTTTATCCGACGAAATCTCATGTGTAGTTAAAACATTTGGTGCAATGTCAACAGAAGCAGGGAAAACTGGAGCAGCAGCAGCAGAAACTTCAGCAGGTGCAGCAACATTTGAAACCTCAGCAGAGGGAGCAGGAACACACGCGGGCTTACGCGGACGCAAGCGAGCTAGAGCATCATTTTTAGATGGTGATGTTTTACGGGGGCGGAGGCGCGAAACATCAAGAGAATCTATAGCACGAGAGTTAATTGCGACATCAGCCGGAGGGTCAACAACCTCTTTTCGCGAGAAGTCTAAAAAAATTTGTTTTAAGCTATTTACTTCGGTGGTCAAGAGACTAATAGCAGACACAATGTTATTTTTATCTTGAAAAATAAGACACTTGTCACAAATATAAGCAATGTTATTATTATCATTTAAAAGTTTAAATTTTTTGTCCTCAAAATTAGCACATTGTTTATGATAAATGACACTGCAATAATTGCACGTAACAGACAAAGCATTTGCTAAAGAGTTTGAGCACTTTAAACACAGCATAATAGAGAAACACGTCTGGTTGTTATCACGATAAGAACCGCAGAGTTGTTGTTAAGCTATTTGCGTCTCCAATACATAGTCATGTTGGACAAGGTATCGCATTGTGCAAAATTGCTGAGGCAATACAATTTCGTTCAGAATCTTTCTCGTGTTTTTATAACAACAACTTCTAATCACGCTAAGGAAAGAAATGAGTCTGCAACTCATAGTTTTGCCAGACGAAAATGACTAGTGCAACAATTTCCTTTCTTCTGATGTCCTTGTTTAAGCAGTCCTAGCTATTCGATAACGGATACTAGCTGTTGATTAAATGCATGGACAACAACAACACAAATTTCGAATACAGATTCTATCTGGCGGTTCTCTTAGAGGAATGATGTCCCACTCGATTTATTATTAACATTATAGATTCAACTTTTGATTTTTGTTTTTTAGTATTTATTGCACCTTTTAATTATCATTAGAAGCAAAATCGTCACAACCATATTGAAATTTAATTTAGTATTTCTCGGTTGAAAACTCATAAAGTTTACAGCATCATAAGTATATATTTGAAATTTTTTTATATTGTTGAGCTCAGGCTAAACGATCATGAGCGACAATCCTTCAAGTATTCAAGTGACTAAAACCGGTTCGGTCCGTTATTTAGTTGATTCTAGTACTGAATCTTTACTTTCTGGGTTTGAAAATAGTTATCCAACTTCGGGGGGTATTGATATTGAAGGTAAATGTAGTGACCAGGAAACTACAGTAATTAAAGAGACAGAACTGCCCTACTGAAGTACGTCTATTAGAAATGACAGAAAACAACGCAAGTGGAGAAGCCCATGTCGTCGCGCGAAATTCAGTCAACAGCAGAGCAAGAGATGAAATTTCTCGAGGATCGACTGTTTGTGAGATTGTCTGCAACGATGACACAATTAGTCGAATCCAGGCTCCCCGCTCAACAGGACATGCAAAACGATCCGGGCTCTGCAAGTCTACCCAGTCAAAACGGTCGGAACAGACGATCCTCAAATAACGTTCGTGCTCAACAACCAGTTGATCAAAGCAATAGAAATGCTTCTATTGCACTACCAAGAGCAGCAGAGCACTCGTTTGATAGCATGGAGGAGATATTGCAACGGATGCGGTTAAGTGATGTGTCAGTTGGCCATTCCAAGCATACATCGGTGGAATGTATGCTTTTCGGGTTGCGCATTGATGATTTTATTAGGCGTGTAGAACATATTGCGGTATCGCAAAGATATTCGTTCGAAGAAGTCGCTCGAAATTTATACATTCTTCTGAGAGGCTTGGCGTTTTCGTGGTATTTCCAGTGGATCGCAAGACACCCAGTTTTCTCCTGGCTCTTGCTAAAAAAGGCGTTGGAAGACCAGTTCCGCACTTCTGACACGGATTGCGATATTGAGCACCAGATTATGAATAGGACTCAAAAACCAAACGAGACGTTCGATCAGTTTTATTATGCGTTATCGGAATTAAATTCGCGCATGCGTAGACAAAGAACGGATACAGATATGATCGAAATTATAAAAAACAACGTGAATAAGAAAATGGTTGTATTTATTCACAGTTCTTTAGCAACCACTTTGTCAGATTTTCTCCAAGAGTGTAGGCAGGCTGAGAGAAGCATTAATAAAATTGAAAGAAACGTAAATAAAATTAATAACTGGCAAAAGCTAAGTGAAGTTAGCTTTACGGAAAAGGTTCTGGTAGCATCGACAGTCGAAGTTGAGGATTATATTGAAGCCATGGCGAATTCTTCGAATAAAACAAGACGTGATCCTAAAGATCACTAGAGTTTCACATGCTTTGATTGTAAGACCCTGGGGCAAATAGCTATTAATTGCACACAGAAGTCTAATAGAGTTTTCTGTTATCGTTGTGGTGAGTAAACTATGTAGTCGCTAATTGTTTCAAATGTGGACCAAAAAACTTTCGAAGGAGTGGGATAGCCGGGAGCCCGCTACGTAATAGGAAAACCCGGATATGTCAATTTTACTGGATATGAAAAGGTTACCAAAATTATAAACGAGACGAGACCAGACAAGACTACCAGCAATTAAGATTTTACCCATGTTGTACAATTTTACCCGGATTTTCAAGACGATAACAATTTAAGCAAAGATGGCGTAAATATTGCAATGCAAGGAACAGAATATTGTATAATGCTAGCGAGGCTCATCCAAAGTGGTCCCTTTAAAATCGTATACTAAAGACTCGCATAAGACACTTAAAAATGATCACCGAAAAATCGAAAGTACAAAACTTAATATAGATTTTAGGGATGGGAATCCTCGCCCGTTTGCGGAAGTTGATATGTTTGGCGAAAAGATTAGAGGTTTGCTGGACAGTGGCGCAACCATAAGCGTTTTAGATTGGGGCTCTTGAATTTCTTCAGAAACTTAACTTAAGGTATAAGCCTTTAAAGTCGTTACTTAGAACAGCAAATAAAGCGTCACTTCCAGTGATAGGCAAAATAGACACGATTATTTCGTACAAGGATCAACAGAAGGATATGACGTTATTCATAGCTCCCAATTTGTGTCAGAATTTATATTTAGGATTCGATTTCTGGGTATTTTTTGGCTAAGATAAGTTAATAGTAGCGGAAGATGTAGACCAAAAGGCTAAAATGGACCCGAATATGCATGAACTGTATGTATGTCTAGACAGCCGGGATCTGAATAAATTTACCATAAAAGACGCATATCCGATTCCGAATATAGAGTGGCTCCTGATACTTCTTTCGAATGCTTGGTATATTTCCGCCATAGATTTGAAGGACGCATTTTGGCAAAGGCCACGGCAACCAATATTATATCATTTTTAGTAAACAACGTATTTTCGATTTTTGGTGACCACGAGACGATACACACTGACAACGGTAAACAATTTATCAGTCATGAGTTCGCTGAAATGATGAGGGACTACTCGGTTAAACACGTCTTTACTGGATCGTATGCTCCCCAGAGTAATGCGTCGGAACGCGTTAATCGTACAATACTGGCTGCAATACGCACCTACGTGAAAAGAGACGCCTGTGCACTTAGAGACGCCTGTGCATCCAGCCTACAACCATCACGCAGATTTCTATTACGCATATAAATACATATTATATGATATATACTATATAATTTATACTATATAACCCTAGAAGCACAAGGAGAAGTTATAAGTACAAAATCCAGCTTACAAAACAGCGATGTATTTATAATAGCTCTGTAATGTAATTAAAAAGATACTATGCTTTATAGCAAAATTTTGCTTTTATAACATCTGAATAAAGCTTTTACAAGACCATTAAAAAGAAATACGTAAAAAATGTCTTTAATATGCATTTTTAGAGCTCATATTGAAGATATTATAAAGACAATGCCGCATGTCGCAGTAGTGTCTTCATAATGTGCGTAAAAAAATGATTATAAAGACATGCGAGGCAGCTAAAGTTATGTAGAAACCCTGCCTCCCTGTTATGTAGCAACCCTGTATGTCTCGTGTTTGTTGAACAGCAAAATTAGAAAAATTTTAAAAGCTGAATAGAAAAATTAAAAGGTAAAATATATATGTGTGCTTTAATTAATTGTGCTTTAGTAAATAAACAAATTGTAGATGGCAGCTTCATTTAAAATTATAAGCACGAAGGACGGAAAAAAGCGATTGCTAGCACTCGTTCCAGCTAGTTGGGAAAACAGTGGAGTGCTCTCATGGCCAAAACTAAAGAGCGATCACAAGGTAACTGAATTAATTTTTAATAATATTGCTCCTGGAACTCTGCCCGAGATAGAGTGGATCAAGTGTCCAGCAAAAGTGGTGGAAAAAGGAAATTCCTTCCCACGCTGCTGGCAGCAAAAAATTGTTGTTTTGAACCTACTATTTTTAAAATCTTTGTAAGGTGCCTTTCAAAGACCTCTAAAAGATACCTTACCGAGTCTCTACAAAGACACTAAGCATATCTTTATATCACATACGCCAAATTGGCCTTATAAGCCTTAATAAAGAATTTACAAATACAATTCCTGCCTTTGTACTTATCTTTAAAAGGTATGTAAAAGACTATAAATACTGTTTGTGCTACTAGGGAATTTATACAATATAATATGTACTGTGTAGTGTATACTATATAAGATATAATAGGTCATATAGAGTGTATGATGTATGGTGTGTTTTAAAGTACATAATATTTAAGTATATAATATTTAAGAGTATATAATAATTTTAACTTAAATTTGAATTTCCATTTTGTTTAATAAAATTCTTTTATATACCACCTACAGCTCAGCATCTAACGTATTTACCCGGGTTAACAAGAAACCACGATTTTGAGCGCTCAACATCGGAGGATTCACTACGAAATTTATTGTCAATATATATTGAATACATTCAGAACTATCCATGCAAATGGATTTAAACATGTAAGCCATAAATTTTCTAAAAACCTATATTGTGTTTAGTTTGTCTTTAGTGATTCATGCTGAGATGCAGACGTACTAGATGGTGAGACATGGGTCGGGGTTTGGTTTTTGCTTAATTGAAAAACAGAATAAATTCGATAGTCGGTTTTTTTTTGTTGATTTTGCTTTGATGAACTAAATTTTAGAAGCACCATAGTTTTCTTAATTTATCATTATATTACCTTACTTTAATAAATTATTTAATACGAAAGAATAAATATGGAATAAATATATAAATTTTAAACTTGCTCTTATAATTATGCAGTAGGAATCTTAATTTAGAGTGGGACAGTTTGGGGTCAGAGACAGCCGGTATGGATGAAAATGACAAGCAGAGTAAGTAAGAATAGGGTGGTCGCCAAACGAGGACCAACCGACTGCGCAGGAGGTTTTTTGTGAATCTAAGGGGGTGGGAGATAACACGCATGCTCCCCTTTTCGTATGCCTTTGTTATATATATTTATTTTTTTGTTTGTATTCGGGACCTCGAAGCGAAGGAGAACCCACGTGGCCGGAAGTCTTGAAACCACAAAACCCTTTGCTTTACCTGCCTTAGTCAAGATCAATTAGGGAATAGGGACCGGAACAAAAGCTCGAGTTCAACAAAGAAACGAAAGCAACAAAATTTCAGTAGCTGTTCAGACTTCATGCTAGCAGGTTGCGGTTGCTTGCTGTTCTGTTAGTATTTTTGTACGCGTGATCCTTATGAGGTGAGTATAAAAATAAACAAACTATCTTTGCTTCATTTCTTTCTGGGGCTTGCTGTTTTTATCTCTTATTTTTGCTATCGAAAATAAAATATATTGAATTGTTGTTTATACAGGAGTTGTTGAACTTAAATTTGGAAGTTATTTTTGGGTTTTTTTAAAGTTTTTGAAGCCCTCTTTATTAGCTTAATTTACTTTATTACGCTTTATTTATGTATAACTTTCGATATACTTTTCATTAAAAAGGCATTTCGTACCTTTCATCTTTCTTCAGTTTGTATATATTTTTTTCAAGTGCATAATTTACCTAAAAACAAGAACATTTTAAGCAGCGAGCACACGCAGCCTGCTTGAAGTATGGATAGCCACTGAAAGCTTTTTAATTGTTGCGTCAACAAATGCGTGTGAAAGCTCTCCGCCCATGGACTACCAAATGGACACCCTTGCTCTTAATCAGTGTTGGGCAGCTTTGCACACTTGAGATTGTGTGTGTGCAGTAAAATATGTATTCATCTCACCTACAGCACCATGATTTAGTTATTATAGGTTGTCCGTTCGTTTGACAACACCCGTAGATATGTAAACAAAAAATATTATCTCTCAAATATAAATGGCAACCAGGGTTTTGTGGTCTTCTATAAAAAAAGTTATGTCGCCGTGTTTCGTTGTGTATTTTTTTAAAAAAGAAGTTATTCTATATATTGCTGTTATCAGAAAAAAAAATCAGGGCACGCTTACAATAACTGTTGCGCCACGATTTGAAAATGTTGTTTTTGTTCAGAACAAAAAAAATATGTTAATAAAATATCTATATCTTTCGCATTATCTAAAAGATATAAAAGATTGATATGTCATTTGAAATATAGTTATATAACCAGTTAGACAAAATACAAATAAAATAAATTTAAGCAATAACTTGAATTTTGGGAACAGTTTAATATTACTTTTGCTTTTAATTAGTGATAAAACCGTTTTTTCTTTAAAATTTGCAGCATTAAGTTGTCAAAAATATATTTTAAATTTAAAGCCTACAGTTAATATCTTTAATTTTATTTATAGAAATCCGTATTCATTTTATTCCAACTCTAAGTTTAATATATTTGTTGCGATGATCAATTATTTAACTTAAAAAAATGGAAGTTGTTGACTGAAACTGATCAGCTAAAGGTTTAATATTTTTTCCACTGTCTGCCCAAGATAAAGTTGTCATTTCTGTAACCAACTGTGTATTCAGTTAGTGATAGACTGAAACGAAATTGAGTATAACACATTAAAGTAGTTGTCAAATATATGAGAAAAACGTTCAGAAAAGTGTTTTAGTTATCTCTGATACCTGCGATTTTGAAAAAAAAACATTTTGTCATTCCTGATCTTTTTTGTCATTCCTGTAACCACTCAAAAAACACAAAATGCCTACAAATCAATTTTATGACGTAATGATCTGAAGATATTTTAACTTACTTTAGGGCAGCGATGCTCAAAACTTGCTCTCGAGCTAGGAGCTTTTTCAGCCATGCATAATTATATAAATTCTGGCGTCGCTAAAAAGCTTTCAGCTTGCAGGCTTACTTATTGTAGCTTCAGTTTTATTTTATATTTATCCATTTTTCAAAAGAAAAAAGTGCACATTTGGCGTAATTACCCCCCATATACTAACTTTTATAAGCAAAATGCTACGAAAACTCTCACTCTGTATTTTAAAACATGTTTCAATGAAATTAATACCTAACAATAAAAAAATTTTTCATACAAACTTCCAAAAATTTTGCATACATACAATTTTATACAGTGTAATCTTACGTTATATCTGAGTCGATAAGCAATAATAGCTTAAGTCGATTTAAGACAGAACTGAGTTATTGATATAGTTGTGTTCCATGAACACACAAAATCTAGAATAGATGAGCTGTTATTGCTCATCGACACAGATATAACGTAAGATTACACTGTATAAAATTGTATGTATGCAAAATTTTTGGAAGTTTGTATGAAAAAATTTTTTATTTTTAGAAAATAACGGCATGGCGTGGCATGAAAGAGGTAAAATTAAAAAATTATGCATAACAAGGCATTACGATAATTTGCATGGCCAATATAAGGTAATTGTGAGGCATGCGATGGAGAAATTAATTAATTATTTATAATCAGTTCCAAGTACGTATAATGAAAGCATCTTACGCTGTCAGTTTAGCCTTGGAAAAACACAATAAACAACATAAGCACAATAAAAAACATGTTTGTTTTTTACTATTAGCAGGCCTTTTTACATTTTCGTCTGTCGGTCTGTTTCCTTTTGAAATTCCGTACACAACTTATTACTTTAATTTCGCAATACAAATCCGAGCAAATAAATATCCCATAATGCCTAGTAAGATTTCTGCAAAAAGAACTTTAGCACTACTTTGTTTTTAGTGTGAGCTTTAAAGCAACCATTAATACGTACTCAAGATGAGAAAGTATAGGTGTGCAAAGCTGCCCGACACTGCTCTAAATCATAGAATTGGTCACTCTAAAAACATGATTTTACAATGAAAAATTTTCGAAAACACGTCAAAAAGTCTTCACAGACTCAAATGAGAATAAACATAACTTTTGTTCTTGATTGTTTTGCACACTAATTGCATTTTTCGCCGATATTCTACATGCTGTACTGCCTAAATCTATAAGAGGAGTTAAAGAAACACTAGACAGTTTTGAAAACGTTGATATAATTAGCAGTTGTGTTGAACAATTTAAAAATAGTATAATAATCGACGAAAATTACAATTAATTTTTGAAGGTTATTGAATTAACGAATATCGGTAAAACACGTTCATTCAAAAACAAAGATTTCAATCAAATACGTAGTGAAATATTAATGACATTGTAAAATTGTGTACAAAAACAATTTCGAGTTGATGACCATCTAATTGTAAATTACACAGTGCAACACGAAAAAAAGTAACCATATACGGACACCACTACGTGATAAAAGACAAAAAAAATAGACCCCTGTCTCCCAGTTTTGCCCAAAGTCTTCCAGGTTTTTTTTATGGGCCCCCAAAGATGTGGGGCCTCGGTGTCATTTTTGCAAAAAAATATCATTTTCTCAAGCTCATATCTTGCAAACCGTTGGGAATTTTGATTTACTCTCTGAGGCAAAGTTGTAGCTCTTATCATAAAGAACAAAAATTGTGAACATATTAAATAAAAAACTTCACCTTCAAGGTCAAAATCGCAAAAAACTTTAAAAAATGAACGAAAAATGGCCCAAAAAGCGTTTTTTTATTTTCCGCTTTTACGAACAAAATTACTTTATGAAAAATGCGCAAATTTTCTTTGGCCTGGTAGGGCTTACAGCGCTGATTAAAACCCCAAAGTTTTTTTAAGGAGGCCGATCCAACTTCTTGAGATCTTTATAGACCTTTGAGACCTTTATAGCTTGAGTATATAATCGCTTATATCTCACCCATTTCTTATCCAATATGGTTGAGATGGGTATCGTTGAGAAGACCTTTGATAACGCTATAAATCTGTATATAAATATGTTAATTTTTATTAACTCATTGGGGCAAATTAAAAAAAAGATTTTTTAACCTCAATTTTTTAATAAAAATCTGGTTTTCTCAAAAAACAGCCCTAGTAAAAAAACAATTGAAGTGTAAGAAAATAAGCGATTTCTTAAAAAAAAGTTGATTTCAAAACTTTGAACGTAAATAATTGTCAGCCAGGAAGCCGAGTGTGTGAGTGCACTGTACCTTCACTGTTAGTAAGTGCATTCTAATAAAAATTCTCAAGCTGGTGGGTGAGTTCCCGTGCCCAAACTGTCAAACAACTACCTGGAAGCAAACATCTGCATTGAATTCACATAAAAAAACCCAATATATAAAAAAAAACCTGGAAACACATTTTAGCTCTTGTCATAAAGATGAAATTGTGAACATATAAAATCAAAAAAACTTCTATCAAAAAACTACCTGGAAGCAAACATCTGCATTGAATTTGCATTGTAGCTCTTGTCATGTTTAATGTCTTGTATCTTTAATTAACGCTCAAAAATGAAATATGCCTGGCCAGAACCATGTGTTTGTCCAAGGGTTAACACCGTTTAGGTAGCGCTTAGGTATCACGCGATCACGCACCGACCGCAGCAGCACAGGTAATGCAGTAAGCTCAGCACACGCAACAAGGGACGCAGCACACAATATAAAAGCGACACGACGCTCACATCGAGGCATTACACAGCGCGACGTCAACGAGAGCTCAGCGGTGAAAGTTATAAAGTGAAAGTGCTACAGCATAATTCGCACACAACATTGGCAACTGACAATTTCAATATGCAGTGTGAAAATATTGATTTATTTTGCTACGTTTGCGGTCATCAAATCAGAAAAAAAGTTCTACAATATTGCAAAAGGAAAAGAATCTTTTAACTAGTCAATTCAAGAAAGCATATAAGTTGTTTTTCGACGAAGTAGACTTGATCGGTGAAAATTACATACCTAATACAGTGTGTCGCCAATGTTATAACAATCTCATGGCATGGTTGAGTGGAGGCAAACATAGTATGAAGTATTGTAAGCCGGTAAGCTGGATTAATCTCCCAGGTGATCATGATGAAACCAGTTGCTATGCATGCGTTAATTACACATGTGGTCTAAATCGATATGCTGAGAGGAACAAAAGTTATAAAGCAACTGTAACAGCCACAATACCAGCGCTTGCACCTGAAAATTTTGTATCACCAAGGCCGCCAACTCCAGATCGTAGTCCAGAATGCACAGGAATGACTAGAGCAAGTGGTGTTACTTATGAAGATCCATTTGATACCGATTATGAGCCCCAACAGGGAAGAGATGGACCCCAACTAATAACACAAATGGAAATGGATTTCATTGTGGCCATATTGGGACTATCGCAGCGACTTGCCATATTTTTGACAGCGTTTTTAAAACTCACACATGGAAATGTGAACTCTACGGCGTACCGCAAACGACAAGCTGAATTTCAGAGCCTCTACACTCTAAATGATGACAATTCGTTCGCTTACTGCAACGATGTAAAACCTTTAGTGGTAAAAATGGGAATGAACTACATCGCTAGTGAGTGTAGATTATTTAGTGATGGTTCTGTTTCAAGCTTGAAAGCAGTGTTGTTGCATGTGTCGAATCGAAAACCTTCCATTCTGCTAGCAATGGGTATTAACATGAAAGAAAGCTATGAAACATTGAAAGATATAATGGAAAAAATCAAATACTACGAAAATAAATGGAAGATTTGCTATGATTTGAAGGTCACCAACATTTTGCAAGGGATGATCGATAAGGGCGGCTTTCCAAAATTCTTTTGTTTTCTTTGTAATTGGGATTCGCGCTCACCTCTGAATCAATACCAATGTAATTCGTAAAGACCAAGAGGAAGTGTGGAGGAACAAATGAAACAACTTAAACTAAGGAATGCACCTTTAATATATATCTCAAGACATCTTGCTGCCACCGCTCCACATAAAATTGGGAATTGTCAAAAAATTCATCGAATTGGCCGTTGTAAATTGTCCAAACGCATTCGACTATTTGAAAAGCGTTTTCCCAAAGCGTAGCGATGACAAAATTAAAAAAGGTATTGTAGTAAATTTAAAACAAATTTTTGTGCACCTCATTGTACTATTTTCACTTTGTTAATGTTTTCTTTTCTGTCTTCATTTAACAGGCGTAATTAACGGTCCTGACATTAGAAAACTATTCAAGGGCAACTTTGAATCATCGCTTCATAATTATAATCATTCAATGGCATGGATTTACCTTCAGCGTCGAGACGCGGAGCCGAAAGCAAGAGAATGGGTGAAAGAAATGCTATATTATTTTGAGGAAATCGGCACATCGATGACATTAAAGCTGCATTTTCTTCATTTTCATTTTGACGATTTTATCAAAGAACTCCCAACCGAATCCGATGAGCAAGGAGAACGGTTTCACCAAACCACAATGCCCATGGAAAAATGGTACTTAAGCAAAAAACTTGACGCATTGCTTGCAGAGGTAATATCAATTTTATTGATACATTGTTTTGCATTCCTTTTTTGATTTCTTTTCTAATTCATTCCAGGTATGTTGGTGGAGTCACAAGATAACCCTGTATGATGTTAATGAAGTATCTGAAGTAGAAAAAGCTGATGATGGAGGGCAGTCTAGAAGTAACGTGCCTGTGGACACCATAAGTTCTGAATCAGAGTCAGATTCGGACGATTCGGACGACGATTTGGATCCACAACTTAAGAGAGTGCGATTTGCAAGTCCAGGGCCATCAACATTATAAACATAATACGAATATTTTTTTTATAATTTTTGTAATAGATAGCATAGTATTGTAGTGCCATCCCTGCTGAGACTACTAATCCCTACAACACTGAATCATTATTACTAAATATCTATGCTACTACTTTTTGTTACAACCCTAACTCTAAATGTCAACCCATACCACCCAAGAACTAAGATTAATAAAATCAGTAATAGTATAACAATGAAACCTGCAACATGCCTTTTCACTTACGGGAGAAGGCTTTATAGTATCTCAATGTTGAAGTAAAGAAAAAGCAAATGAAATTAAAAAAATTTTGGAAAATTTTTCACTCTTGCGGCTACCTAAGCGCTACCCAAACGGTGTTCAAAATCATTCCAAGGAAGTTAATATGTTGTAGAAAGTTGTTTATTGAGATCTTAGGTTCATTTTTGTGTTTGATTATTTCCTTGAATTTTGAACGGCTTGCTACCTATGGACCTGAACAAGGGAAAAAAGGTAAGAAAAAAATTTAATTTTTTAAAGTTTTAAATCAAAATTTAATTTAAATTTAAAGTAAATCAAAATTCCCAACGGTTTGCAAGATATGAACTTGAGAAAATGATAATTTTTTTGCAAAAATGATATCGAGGCCACACATCTTTGGGGGCCCATAAAAAAAACCTGGAGGACTTTGGGCAAAACTGGGAGACAGGGGTCTTTTTTTTGGTCTTTTATCACGTAGTGATGTCCGTATATGGTTATTTTGCCATGACTTAAATATGAATTAAATATTAAATTAATAAAAATTAATTAATTAGGATCGATATAAAGTTAAAAATGAGTATTTGGCTCAGAATTTGTTGGCCGAACACGGGTATTTGTAGGTAATTGTCGATCGAGGCCGGCAATAGTTTCCCTATCTGTTTTGCTTTTTTTTAACACTTTACTAAAATACTTACTGTTATGAGTTTCGCGCATAAAATTGAGGATGGACTCGCTGGATAGACGCGATGCGGAGGGGCGGTACGATGCGGTTTCACAGGACTCTGGTGCAGTTGTTGTCCTTTTTTAAAATAAAACTAGTTTTTACAGTTGCTGATAAAAATTTGTTCAATACTTACTTTTATGAGTTTCGCGTATTAAATTAAGGATGGACTTGCTGGATAGACTCGATGCGGAGAGGCAGTACGATGTTGTCACGCAGGGCTGTGGTTGAGGACTTTGGTGCAGTACTTGCCCTTTTTTAAAAATATAACACATTTCTTCATTTGATAATAAAACTTTATTAAATACTTACTTTTATGAATTTCGGGTATTAAAAGGAGAACTCGCTGGATAGACTCGATCTCGCAGAACTTCGATGCAATACTTTTACTTCTATAAAAATATAACACCATTTTACTTTTGAAACTGTAATAAAAACTAACTTTTGTTGACTAGCGTATGAAAGCACGGATGCCGCAATAACTATGCAGCACTTAGGAGTTAGCAGGACTTAAGGGCGGTACTTAATGCGATCGCGGGAATGACAGGTGTGATAGAGCTATGAGCGATATACGATGTGCTCGCTGGAGTAATGGTCGATGGTTGATAAGCAAAATAACAGGAGTTGACGGGCTCTAATTTTAGTTATTTTTTTTGATTTTTTCAAAAATTAATTTTTTATTTTTTTTTTGACTTTACGTTCTAAGATTTGTTTGCTAGTGTCACGTTATCACTATGGAAAGAGCTCCAAACATAGCGCTTTACAAATAGCACTATACGCAAAGGGATGAAAGCGCTCTTAATGTGCATAAGAGTAATACGCATCAAAATTTTTTACTGGGTAAATTCTAAGCACAAATATATAAAATTTAATATAATTGTTTGATTATTATCATAAACATCTTTATTTATCTGTTTAATAATTAAAATAATGAAACAATTAAACTAAGCTAAAATTTTCATGCAGCTCATAGAGAAATGGGTATGCAACAATATAGATATCAAATAATGAGAAACTTATTTTGAAAACATGTTGCTTGCTCACTTATTCCAACGATGAAAGATCTTTCAACTGGAATGATGATTTGTGCTAAATTTTTAGGTTAGCCTTATGCGTTTATGTGTTTATGTGTAAAATTAAGTTCCACAAACTAAAAATAATACATATTTGCCACTATGATGTTCGTAACTATGAATTACAGTTAGAAAACTTAATATTCCATATAATTAATACAAAATAGAATATATAAACAAAATATAAAAAATATCTAAAATTGAATTTAACTAATACAATAGTATTGCTTATCCTTGAATAAAAAAGCGAGATGGCTATCTATTAAATATACATATGCGTTTCGTTAAATTACAATGGTTACACAAAATGCATATACATTTTGTTAAATTAAATTACATATTTCAATAATTTCCAATTTAGGAAAATATACATGAATCTGAACATTATTTTTGATTTAGATTCTATATAAATAAAAGTAATTAACAAAAATATATAAAACTAAGGAATTTAAAGAAATTTATAATTTTTCATAATTTAACTAAAAGATTCAATGTTTGTCTATCTCTAACACAAACATTTATAATGGCTTATGCCATTAATAATTGATCTTTACAATACTAATTGTTTCAAAGAAAATTTGATATATTTAATAAACAAAAATATATAATATTATTTATAGGCTTTTTGATCATATGTTAATATGCAATTAAAAACACAGTTTTAATTCATTTTTTTCCCGACGTTTCGTTGGCTATTTTCCAACATTTTTAAGGGATTTTTTTATTAAATTTCTAAAACAAAAACAAAGAACACTGGATTAATATATATATGAATTTACATAAAGCGACATAGTAGAAGATTTGAATGATTATTTTTTTGAAAAATTTTTAAAAAGACATGAACTTACAAAATTATGTGTGTGGCATATGTAACTTATTGGTAACTTTTTAAGAACAATATAAATACTTTTGACAAATTTACAGGACTTTTGCAAAAACTAAGGAAAAAACGATGTAAACACAATAAACAGATTTGTTACACTAATTTTTGTCTAAAGCAACAGCATAAATTAAGTTTATGTTGTCTTTGTCTTCTTTGTAGTTCATCGTTGTTTTTGATTTTTGTTGTATTCTTAGGCTTTCTAAAGTGTAGCGTGTATTTATTCTTTTCTCTATATCTAAAATTTTAATTTCGTCAAAATCAGCTGTGTGTCCCTTTTCCATCATATGTTCTGCTAGTGCTGTTGATGGTTTTTTGTTTTTAATGTCTGCCTTATGTTCCGTCATTCTTGTTTTTAGTTGTCGCTTTGTTGTGACTATGTAGATTTTGTTGCAGTTTTCTTCTTCGTTTCCATTGCATGTGATTTCATATACGACATTGTTTTGTTCTTGTTTTTCAATTGGTGTTTTTGTTTTCGTGAATAGTTTGTTGAGAGTGTTGTTAGACTTGTGAGCAAAAGTTATTGTGTTTTGTTTTGTTATAGTTCTTAATTGGCTGTTGTCTGTTAAATTTGGTATATATGTAATACTTATGAAGTTTGTATTAGGGTGACCAGGTTGATTTTTTGGTGGTTTGGGTTTTTGTTTAGTTTTTTGAATTTGTTTTGTAATTAATTGTTAATTAGTTTATTGGGGTAGTTGTTGTTTAAAAGTATTGTTTTTATTTTGTTTAAATTTTTGTCAATGTATTGTGTGTCGCTGATGTTGATGACTTTATTGATTAGGTTGGTTGCGGTGTTTGTTTTGTATTTTATGGGTTGGGTTGAGTGGAAATTAATCATTCTGCCTGAAGCTGTGGGTTTTGTGTACCAATCTGTAGTAATTTTGTTGTTTTTCCTGTGCACTCTGACGTCTAAGTATGGTAAGCTATTATTTTGTTCAACTTCAATTGTAAATTGTAATTTATTGTGGTATTTGTTAAGTGTGCTGAGGATATATTCCATTTCATTTTTCTTTACAACTGCAAAAATGTCGTCTACGTATTTGGTGATGAATTTGATTATAATGTTTTCTTTTCTAAGTTGGTCTAAAGTTTCATCAAGTAGGGTATCTAATATTATGTCCGCTATTGTTGATGATAGTGGGTTTCCCATCGGCATTCCATAAGTTTGATTGTATATTTGGTCGTCGTATTTAAAATAGTTGTTGTCTTTGAGACAAAATTGTAAGATTTTTAAAAAGTGTTTTTTTGGTATTTTTGTGTGATTTGTTATTGTCGTCCAACGTTGCATAATGTTTTTAATGGCTAGATGTATGGGTATGTTTGTGAAGAGTGATATGACGTCAAACGAAACTAAAATGTCATCTGTTTCCAAGTCTATATTGTGTAGTTTGTTTATGAATTGTTGTGAGTTTTTTATGTTATAGTGTTGTGATACTGTGTTTTTCAGAATTTCGCCGATATGTTTTGATAGTTTGAAGCATGGAACATTATATGAGGATGAAATTGGTCTTAGAGGTACGTCTGGTTTATGTATTTTGGGTAGTATATATATAATATTAAATATACTATAAATAATATTAAAAATATTTTGAAAAATTGAATTTGATCTAACCTAAACATTATTAAACATTACATCGGAGGGCCTGCCGAAATATTTTAAACATAACTTTTTATTATATTGAGAAGAAACGAAAATGAAGAACTTTTTTGAACATATAAAATTTAAATACTCTACAACAACCTGCGTCATGCTAAAAAATTATTGCAGACAAAAGAAGCGATAAGCAAAAGAAAAAGAAAAATTAAAATTCCTTTTAACATGCAAAAACTTTGGATTTGTACCTAAACATCTTACGAACACAACAAAAGGAACCAAATACTTGTTTTCATCACAATCAACAAACAACAGCCTAAACAAAATAACAAACATATTTCTGACAAAACTATTGGGTTTAGACATAAAACAAACACACATTAACATAAAAGAATTCGAAAACATAATTAAAAATACAGAGACTGCAATGAAAACTACTATCAACGAGATTGAATACATAGCATTCATACAAAAACAAAATCATACGTTCAACCATGTTACACAAAAGACAAGACTGACACACAATTCCAAAATAGAAAAGTTTAAAAAAACAGCAATGAACCATTACAATTTAACATACAACCAAAACTGGTTTGAAAATAAAACAAACATAATTTTTCCAAAAGAAAGTGAATGGTTACTTTCACTAGGGAAAAAAATTCACTTTGCCAATCACAAAAACCAACTTTTCACCAATACATGTGATAGCAGACATGGAGGAATGTTTTCAAAAAATGGATGATGAAAAAGAACAAGAAGTTGCAAGGTCCACATTTGCAAATAGAATTACAACATATAGAAACAAAATTAAAAATACAGACAAGGAAAGATACATTCTAAAAATATATGAAATTACGAAACAATTTATTAAAAAACACAAAGACAAAATAATAATTACACAAGCGGATAAAGGAAACAAAACAGTCATCTTGTACAAACAAGACTACCAAGACAAAATGAACAAACTACTTCAAGACAAAAACACATACAAAACAATAAGAGAGGATCCCACACCAAAACTCCACAGGAAAAAACAACAACATCATCAACGAGCTTTACAAACAAAATCACATTGATAAAAAACAGAAAATTTACCTTTCATGCAACGCAGCAACAGCACCACGACTCTATGGACTACCCAAAATACATAAACCAGACGTACCTCTAAGACCAATTTCATCCTCATATAATGTTCCATGCTTCAAACTATCAAAACATATCGGCGAAATTCTGAAAAACACAGTATCACAACACTATAACATAAAAAACTCACAACAATTCATAAACAAACTACACAATATAGACTTGGAAACAGATGACATTTTAGTTTCGTTTGACGTCATATCACTCTTCACAAACATACCCATACATCTAGCCATTAAAAACATTATGCAACGTTGGACGACAATAACAAATCACACAAAAATACCAAAAAAACACTTTTTAAAAATCTTACAATTTTGTCTCAAAGACAACAACTATTTTAAATACGACGACCAAATATACAATCAAACTTATGGAATGCCGATGGGAAACCCACTATCATCAACAATAGCGGACATAATATTAGATACCCTACTTGATGAAACTTTAGACCAACTTAGAAAAGAAAACATTATAATCAAATTCATCACCAAATACGTAGACTACATTTTTGCAGTTGTAAAGAAAAATGAAATGGAATATATCCTCAGCACACTTAACAAATACCACAATAAATTACAATTTACAATTGAAGTTGAACAAAATAATAGCTTACCATACTTAGACGTCAGAGTGCACAGGAAAAACAACAAAATTACTACAGATTGGTACACAAAACCCACAGCTTCAGGCAGAATGATTAATTTCCACTCAACCCAACCCATAAAATACAAAACAAACACCGCAACCAACCTAATCAATAAAGTCATCAACATCAGCGACACACAATACATTGACAAAAATTTAAACAAAATAAAAACAATACTTTTAAACAACAACTACCCCAATAAACTAATTAACAATTTAATTACAAAACAAATTCAAAAAACTAAACAAAAACCCAAACCACCAGAAAATCAACCTGGTCACCCTAATACAAACTTCATAAGTATTACATATATACCAAATTTAACAGACAACAGCCAACTAAGAACTATAACAAAACAAAACACAATAACTTTTGCTCACAAGTCTAACAACACTCTCAACAAACTATTCACGAAAACAAAAACACCAATTGAAAAACAAGAACAAAACAATGTCGTATATGAAATCACATGCAATGGAAACGAAGAAGAAAACTGCAACAAAATCTACATAGGCACAACAAAGCGACAACTAAAAACAAGAATGACGGAACATAAGGCAAACATTAAAAACAAAAAACCATCAACAGCACTAGCAGAACATATGATGGAAAAGGGACACACAGCTGATTTTGACGAAATTAAAATTTTAGATATAGAGAAAAGAATAAATACACGCTACACTTTAGAAAGCCTAAGAATACAACAAAAATCAAAAACAACGATGAGCTACTAAGAAGATAAAGACAACATAAACTTAATTTGTGCTGTTGCTTTAGACAAAAATTAGTGTAACAAATCTGTTTATTGTGTTTACATCGTTTTTTCCTTAGTTTTTGCAAAAGTCCTGTAAATTTGTCAAAAGTTTTTATATTGTTCTTAAAAAGATACCAATAAGTTACATATGCCACACACATAATTTTGTAAGTTCATGTCTTTTTAAAAATTTTTCAAAAAAATAATCATTCAAATCTTCTACTATGTCGCTTTATGTAAATTCATATATATATTAATCCAGTGTTCTTTGTTTTTGTTTTAGAAATTTAATAAAAAAATCCCTTGAAAATGTTGGAAAATAGCCAACGAAACGTCGGGAAAAAAATGAATTAAAACTGTGTTTTTAATTGCATATTAACATATGATCAAAAAGCCTATAAATAATATTAAAAATATTTTGAAAAATTGAATTTGATTTAACCTAAACATTATTAAAAATATATAATATTATTAAAATTTAAAGCTATGAAATATGTATTATATACCTATTTATACAACTGACAACCAAAGTTGTTCTTTTGAGGGGAAAAGTAGGGAAAACACTTAGCTTGCACCAGTAACTTACGCCATATATAATTTTAGTCATTCTTGTTAGATTTTACATTAAAAATTGGTTCATATTTGTTAATTTGCATAATTTCATGCTCTTTTAAACTTTACTTAGCTGCATTTTTTTTATTTTCACTGTAAATCACCACTCTCATTTTAGTTTTTACGCACTTCTTGACTAATAATTCACCGATCGCTTGAAGATCTGAAAGAGACTAATTTGTCTGCAAAACGTGTATACGATGACTTGACAGGTTATAATCATCTGATTAAAGAGGATTTGTTATCTGGTGCCAGTTCTGGAGATAAAAAATAAGATTAATGACAAACAAAATTGCTTGTGATTTTGTTAAGGAAAAGATTTAAATGTACCTTTTAAATCGATTGGCACCAGAATTGAAAAATTTAAATTACAATAAAAATGTAATTTATAAACCCAAATGTTTATGCGTTCAAATTCATCTAACACAAAAATTAATGAAATTAGGATAAATATATTTAATTAACATTTTACTTACATATTTTGTAGACGAAGTTGTTTGAAACAATTGAATTTAAATAAAGACTAAAACTTTATCACTTGTTTTAAATATTAATTTCTTTGCTTAAGCAAAAATGAACTTGTCACTTGGACTTCTATATTTAAAAAATAACATTTAACTTGGTTAGATCGAACAGCTAATTTCAATTAACAGGATTTATGTATTCGTTTAAACCCCAAAAGCGCATTTTTCCCCATAAATTTTCATATACGGTGCACAAAAATAAATACATTACAACAAAAAGGAAACAAAGAATTGGATTGCAGTGTGGTGAATTACATTTTGACCAATAGATGGTGCTTTTTTAAAATTTCAAAATTCAAATACAGAATAAAATATACAAAATATAAACAAATAATTTGGCTATAAGCGCCTGTACATTTCCCCCCCGCTAAAATCAGACTTTGGTGGTTGAAGCACACACAAAGCTGATGTCGCTGGTAGCAACAACAAAAAAAAAATTTTTAAAAAAATATAAAATTTGCGAATTTACTGTCTGATGTCTTTTGCATGGTATGTGCCTAAAACTCGTCCTTGACAATCTTCCAAATCGTAATAACAATTCCCAAATTTACGTCTAAATCGCGCTTTTACAAATGTTGGAGCTAATTTGGCATTAAACCCTTTCTCAAAATTACTTGGCTGAAAGTTCCTTCTAAAGACCTCCTGACCTACATCATATGAGACTATCCTGGATCTTAAATTGTACGACCGCTCGTTTCGCTGTTGTTGTTTTCTCATTTGCTTGACTGCGATGCTTCTAACTATCTCGAAAGAATCCTTTCTATCAAAATTTATGGTTCGGTCATCAAGCATTTCCAACTTATGCAACAAGGCATAAGTGGAACCATTGGTTATCATGTGCTGTCCAAAAGCCATGAAATTTGGAGAAGTACCAATCGATGTATGCATGGCTGAGCGCAGTGCACAGCAGATGCAGCTGAGGTGCTCATAAGGATGTGCAACTGCAAGCAAAAGTCGACTTCGACTTTTTCAACCGTTGAAAATGTAAAAGTCGACTAATCGATTTTTTGAATCGATTAGAAGTCGACTTTTAAACTTTTTTAGATTTTTTAAAAAATATTTTTGTACCGCTTTTGTAGCGCAAATGATTTAATATGAAAAATGTGTTTTATTGTTAAAAATAAACAAAAACATGGTACTTTTTTATTGATAAAAGTAAATAGATATATACAAAAAAACAAAATCTTCCAATTTTAGTTCTTATATAGATAACTAGCTAAAACGCGGCGCGTTGCTGCCACGCTCCCTTGCATGTGTAAATTGAGGTCGAATACTGAATTTCGATGCTGTGCAACCTATAAATCTAAAGCTGCTAGATATCCCAAATTTGGGTTGTATGGGAGGTGCAACGCCCCCTTGACCAACGCCCATTATATGTGATCAATGAAACTGAATGTGTAAATTAAGGTAGAACACGGAATTCCGACGATGTATACCTTTGACGACCTATAACTCCAAAGCAATTCGATATCGCAAATTTGGGTAAAATAAGAGGTACCTTGGCAAACGCCCATAAAATTTAATCAATGATGCTGTGCGACAAATAACTCAGAAGCTATTCGATATCGCAAATTTGGGTTGTATGGGAGATGCCAGTCCCCCTTTTCCTACGCCCATAAAATGTTATTAATGAAACTGCATGTATGAATTGAGGTCGAATACTGAATTCTGACGCTGTGTTACCCATAACTGTAAAGCTATTCGATTTTGCATGTTTGGGTTGTACTTGTCCAACGCCATAAAATGTTTTCAGTAAAACTGCATGTGTAAATTTAGGTCGATTTTTTAATTTCGATGCTGTGCGACCTATAACTTCAAAGCTATTCGACAGCACAAATTTTGGTTGTATGGGGTGAGGTGAAAATCCACCGTTTCCAACGCCCATAAAATGTTATTAATGAAACTGCATGCATAAATTGAAGTCGAATACTAAATTCCGATGCTGTGTGACCTGTAACTCCAAGACTATTCGATATCGCAAGTTTTGGTTGTATCGGAAGTTCCACTCCCCCTTGTTTAACTCCCATAAAATGTCATCAGTGGAACGACATGTGTTAATTGTGGTTGAATATCGAATTTCGAGGCTGTGCGACCCATAACTCTAAAGCAATTTCATATCGCGAATTTTTGTATATATTTGTGGGCGGTAAAAGGGGGTGTGGCATTTTTTTCTTAAACCATCTCGTACTCGAAACAAATCCACTGCCAAAATTTTAGACCGATCGAAACAGTAATGTCGAAGTCTCTTTATCTTTTCTTAAAAGTAGGCGTAGCTATAGTGGGACCACGCCCATTTTAAGTATAGTTACCAATAGTTATCATACGTACTTAATTACTAAATTTTAGTTTAATACGACAAAAACTGTCTTAAATATAGCATTTTTATTGATTTGTGGGCGGTAAAAAGGGGTGTGGCAAATTTTTAATTATGCTTATATTGTTTGCGTAAGTGTAAACAATAAGTTGACAAAGTTTTATCGCAATCGGATCAACGGTATTGCAGCGCATAGCGAACGAACAAACAAACATTCATTTTTATATATTAGATATAAGAAGCATGGCCATAGCTGGAATTTTTGAAAGCTGCTACCGGCCTAAGCCCAATTTTCCATTTCGGCACATATTTTTATTAAATTTTTGGCAATAAAAAAGGGGAGGGCGAACTAAGTTTGGGGCTTTTATGAAGAAAGTAGGTCAAAAAATTGCAGTTCGGGGCCCCTCACCCCTTTTTTCATTGCCTAAAATCTAATTAACATATGTGCCGAAATCGAAAATGGGGCTTAAACCGGAAGTAACTTTCAAATATTGCAGCTACGGCCATGATAAGAAGATCTTTACTTCTTCTATAAAGGGACGTGGCTTCGCCCACTTTTAACATGAAGCTACTTCTTTTGATACCAACACCATACGTACCAAATATAATCACTCTACGGCTACCATTGCCTGAGAAATGAGGATTTAAAGTTTTGTTTTGCATGGGCGTGGCACCTCCTCTTTGTCTAATCACAACTATAGCTTATAACCTTCGTTTGGGTTGATTATCGATGAGCACGCTATAACAAAGAACATAACCATTTACAATGTGCATTTCATCAAACTGAACACACCTCTATGAAATCACCTTTCGCTGGGAATTTTCACAATAAATCGTTTCAAAAGAATGTATTAAATCAAATTGAATTACAATAACTAACGAAAGCTGATAAAAGCTTAAGAAAATGCCAATATTTATGTTACTAAACTCAAGTCACATATGTCATTGCATCTTGCGTGGGCTGCCAACTGTGCATATGCATGCAGCTGTCAAAAGTTGATGCACACAACGCCATCTACTGGCAATACAGTATTTAAAATCATGTTCGTTTTTATGGGTTCTTGAGTTAAGATGGCGTTGTAAAATCGCTCCATACAAAATGTATGTGAAAATGAACTTTCTTCATAATTTTTTTTTTCGGGAAATTTTCCACAATTTTCTTAAGTATTCTCCTTGTTTGGGCGGAGACCTGTCCGAATTGGTGCTAATCACCGAAATCGATCCAGGCGTTCTCCAGTTATAAGCGTAGTAACTAACGTCACTTTCTTTTATATATATAGATTATCTATATATAATTATCTGATTATAATCAGATTCTTGTGAATAATATTTTCCGGGTAATCGGAAAAGGAAGAGTTAATTTTCAAGATAAAGTTTAAGAACATTTTGGAAATTTTTAATGCAAATTTCTTCATCAACCGTCAATATTTATGAAAGTAAAAATAAAATTTGACGTCTCTATCTGCTATCTTAAAAATGAAAACTCCCTTTTCCGATTCCCCAGGAAAAATTATTCATAATTGGGCTGAATATCAAGCCCTAACCGCCGGATTAACGTAAGAGTTATAAACCAAATTTTACAGAGGAAGAATTTTGCTTGTTTTTATTTTTTTGCATAAGCGGTACATGTAAATTTTATTTTTGTGTTAGATATAACTTTTGGAGTTTGCCATTTAAACATTAATTTCTAAAAAGTGACGCTTACGTTAATTCGCCGTTTTATGCTCGATATATCTGTGCACAAGTGAATGCACAATTAAAGGAACCACATGTCTTCACCAACTGAACGTAGAAAAACCAACATTTTCTGGCGAAAGCCTGTTTCGCAATTAATCGACATGAGACCAGCATGAGCAAATAACCTTTCAGATGGCACCGAAGTTGCAACAATTGATAAATATTTTTTTGCATCGGCCCAAACAAAAGGAAACTCCGTTTTCATGCATTTCCAGACAACAAGCGGATTGTTACGGCTCAGTGGTAGCACAAGTATTTATTTGTTGTTTTATCGTATCGTGTGAAATTAATTTTTAAAGCCCAATGGCAACACTTGAATTGTTCGATAACTTTAAGCGTCTTAACTTTTCTCATCACTATTAAATACACATAATTTAACTGACGCTGCACAGAATGTAAGCATTTATATAAACTTTAATTTCTCATGTAATCTTTGATAATTACTTAAATGTTACTTTCAGAAAAATAAACAACAACAACAACAACAACAACAACAAGTTATTGTCAATAAAAACTACAATTGTCTTGGTATTTTGGTTTATTTTGTCTGTGCCACAACTACTTGACTCGTACGAGTACACGGATTTTTATTAAGTTTTCGATCAACCCCAGCTGTTGATCGACCCAGATAAAGGCGCAACTGAGTGGGCACCCCTTCCATTTCATCAGTTGTAGAGTCCATGTTTGTTTTAACCACCTCATCCAAATAACATAATATGGCACTGTTATCGGATTCTTGATTATTAGATGTCGATGCCGCTATCACAACTTCTTCATTTGAAATTCTTGCTTGTCTCATCTCGGCATTCACAAGATCACCTAAATGGAGGGGGGAGGGGGTTATTTTGCAGTAATTATTTATGTGCTGCAGCTAACCAAGGTGAAAGATTGCTTGAAAACACTTACGGATATTTTGAAATGCGTGCTTTTTGAACCTAGGATCTAGAAGTGTTAAAAAAGCGTATGGTTTTACACATTCAATATTTTAATTTATTTTGTGATTTCAATGGCAAGCACTCGTTTTAAATTCTTGCCAATTTTACTTTAAGCCGAACATTCCTCTCTTTTCTATAACAAAAAATTAATCTATTTGAGCGTAGTTTGAATATATATTTGTATTAACAGACCTATTTTGGCAAAGTAACAATTGTTACTCAGTATTCTTGATATTTCTATGTGTTTGTTGTAATGTTTTTTTTTCAAAACAAAATTTCAAGCTCAAAAATAATATATTTTGATAAAAATTGTCACCTGCTTTTCAAATATTGACAATTTCATTAAAACATTTTGTTACGCGTGTAACGTAATCAGATGATACGCAATTGCTTTGTCACACTTTCACTTACAATCTGTTTTTTTTTTAATTTTTGCCGACCACTATTTTACATTTATTGAATCAAGAGTTGCCTACGCAGCTTTATTTGTTGCTAAACAGCTATTTCGTTTATTAGTTTAGAGAAAAAAGTTCTCAGATAAGCGTAAAGGTTTTTGTTTCGCATAAAATGAAAAAAGTCGAAAGTAAAAGTCGACTTTCGACATTTTTCAATTTCAGAAAGTTGATTGCCAAAAGTCGAAAATTATCAAGCAAAAGTCGACTTATTTCGACTTCGACTTGCACATCCCTAGGTGATCATCCCAGTTGTGCGTAGTTTTCTAGTGTAGTAGTTTTTCAATGATTTCTTGCCAAGTTAAGGCCTGTTTCCAGCTCTCAAGTAAAGCTTATTTTCATACATAAATCTGAAAAGTAATTTTTCCTTGTCAAAATTACTTGAAAGAGAATCCAGCTCGTAAGAAAAATTTTCTGTTCTTACTACTTTTTTTTCATTGAAAAGTGACAACGGTAACACTGTGAATGTCAAGAAATATATGCAAGTTATATTATTACTTCAAGTAAAATTTTTGCAACCAACATTCAAAGGTAAATAATTTTATTGATATCATTGATTAATTGATTTAAAATTAATAAAAGAATATTTTAGACATGCACATGAACATTTCTACGGTGGGAGAAGAAGAGGCAGTCAATTTTGAGGGGCAGATGTCTTCCGAGAAGCGGTCGAAAGCTGTCCGGAAGAAGCGGTCTGCCAACATGTAAACAAAATGTAATAAAATGTAAACAAACGCTTTTCTCTATTACTTACCTTTGCAATTCAGCCATTACTCATTTAATGAATTATTTCAATATTTATAGCAACAAATTTATTTCAATGTTTGATGAAAACAAATCAGCCTAAATTTTCAATACAAAGTGATACAATGCTGGAACTGTCAAAACTCTCGCCGTCAAAATTACTTGTCTACTACTTTTTTACACTCAAGAAACTTAAGTAACTTTTTTCTGGAGTAATTACTTGAGAGCTGGATAGAGACCTTTAATAAGAAAAAGAAACTATGTAGGTGTTGCGTCGTAAGTGTATGCTATGTTGTAAGTATATTCTAGGAATTTAGAAAGCTCCTTTGCAAATTTAAAATAAAAAGTTATTTTTGCCATTGCACAAAACCTAATTAGTGAACTTTATTAATTGAAAGTGTAATTTAGAAGAAAGTTAGTTAAGGCAAAAAACAAATTATAAAGAAATACAAAGAAAATAAGGCAAAGATATATAAAGTGGAGTTCAATAAACGCCGTGTTTTTGATGTAAACAGCGTTTGTTCGGTAAGTTTACGGCAGCGTAATTTGCAATAATAAAATTGTAAGGGATTAAACATATGCACCTTGCGGCACAAAAACGTGGTGTATACATAATGTGAAAAATATTTTCAAAGCAAAAAGAAGTACACACACAGACTTTAAAAAGAGACACAAAAGAAGTACATAGAATAAATATAGAATTACAAAATAGAAGTACATCCACAGAATATAATGAAGATGTTAAATGATGCATGAATAAATCCATTAAACAAACAGTTTAATTTATAAGAGATTCAAAATTAGATCCAGCTTACAATTCATTGCTTATTAAAGTTGTTAGACCTAAATTAAAAATGTTTTTAAAGTTACAGCCAAAAGAAGACAAAGCGTCGTAGCGTGCATTAAAGTGCTGAAAAACTTTAAACACGTTTTTTTTTTCGAAACTACGTTTTCGAAACTTCGGGGAAGCACTAACTAAAAACTATTCGACCGATTTGGCTAAAAATTTCAACTGTTATTTAAGGCATGCATAGCTTGTTCCGAAACTTTAAAACAATCAATTTTTCAATAAGTTAATTTTTTTAAACAAATTAAAAGAAGGTAGATTTACAAATTTTTTTCACAAGTTCGCCTTTTTTTTTTTAATATACTTATTATAGGGTAGTGCCTGCAGAACGATATTCTCTTTGTTTTTTTTTTATTTCAGATGAACACGTAAGGCTGGTGCTTCTCCCGAAAAACACACCTTCTTTCAAGTGCTCTTCTTTGATATAGATAACTATAAGCAAATTAATGTACAATCAAGTCGAAGGAAATTTTTTTGCACACTTTACGACATCAATAAAAACATGTTAAGATTTCAAAACGATTTTCTCATTTAAAAAATTTATGAAAAAAGTCAACATTTCGGTCGTCACACTGGGCTACTACCTTAAAATAAATTTAGTTACTTGAATCGAGTACAGAAACAAACCTTAAATAGTTTTTGAGAGGTGTATTTTGTATATTTTTATAAAAAATTGTCAAAATGATGTCAAAAAGAAGCACAACAAGTAAAAAGAAGTACTTTTAGCGTACTTCGATACAAGAAGTACAGCGGGAAAAAAAGAAGTAAAACACTCCCAAAAGGAGTTGGTCACATTATGTATACAGTACGTATAATGCGTATTATGCGGCCGTGGTTTCATTTTTATTCATTTAAATTCTTAACAATTTAAAAAATTATAAATGCACTTACCATTAATGGATTTAAAATTTTTGTGAAAATCCTAATAGTTTTGTGTTCACAATTTCTTTTTTATACAATTACGTAATTAACTCGGTTAATTCACTTATTTAGAACATGCCACTAAACGCTCTTGTTTAGGTTTCATAGTTAGGTTTAATGTGTTTATTAAAATAAACGAACGAAAATAATAAATATTTTTGTATTTATATTACTTATATATTTATTAACATAATTTCCATTGAAGTTAGTAAATAGTAAAAATAATTTAAAAAGTTATTAATGCACTAAGAAATCGGAGCAATAAAAGTACTAGAACAAAATTAATAGTAGTCAATATAATATCAATTAGTATGATATTTGGGCAACCGTGTGCGTTTTTAGCTCTAATGAGATTGCTCTCATGATTTTTTTCTGCTCTCATTTTCAAATAAGCATACCAATTTGAGAAAACTTAAAAAATACGAATAACCTTATAATAATTGAATCATGGATCAGGCTTGATGTAGGCTTTTATGGCCGAAATTACTGAACGATTTACGCTCTCTGATGCATTTGACTGTGGCGAATGTACCGCTGTGTAAACATGATTCACACCATATTGCTGCAATAATTTGTTAAATATGTTCGATTTGAACTGAGACCCATTATCTGATACAATACTCCGGAATACCAAACGCATGAAAAAGATCCTCCTCCATGTATTTAGTAACAACATCAGCTGTAAATTTCTTAAAAGGTTTTAAAAATGGAAATTTGGAAAAATGGAAAAATGGAGAACGAGAACGAGGGTAGGGACCAAGAAAATCCACATATAACTTTTGGAAGAATCGCTGTGTTTCGGACGTTTTGCCCATAGCTGGTCGCATAACATAATTTGGTGATTTTGTGCACTTGCATAACTCGCAAGAATTTATCTATGTTTTGACATTAGAAACTAATCCGGGCCAAAAGTAAAATCGACGAATTCGATCAATCGTTTTATTAATGCCACCATGTGCAGAAAGATGACTATCGTGGGCCTTCTCGAGAACTTCGCCAACCATACTTTTGGGTATCCAGAGTTTCCACGCTAGATCGTCTTGCAGTTGTTCACCGCTAGCATGTTCAGTACGCCTATAAATAAAATCATCTATAGCTTTTAAGTCTGAAGTTTTACCTTCGAAAGCTTAAATTTTTATTCGAAGGCCATTATACTCGTCAGTCTGAAAATGTGGTGAAGCTAGATCTACAAACAACCCACTATCAATCGCTGACAGGTGTTCGGTATTTATCCTAGAAAGTGCATCAGGAACTACGTTCTGACTACCCCGTCGATGTTGTATCTTAAATGAAAAGCCTTGAAGTTTTAAAGCCCATCTAGCCAACCGCGAATTTAAGTCAGTTTGGGACATGAGCAACTCTAATGAAGCGTGATCAGTTATCACCGTGAACTCATGTCCTTCCACATAAGCTCTAAATTTTTTTATGCTCAGCATTGCTGCTAAAGTTCTTGTTCGGTCACTGAGTAATTGCGTTGGGCTTGGTTAAGTTTTTTAGACATAAATGCCACAGGAAACTCTTCACCCCTCATTTACTTGGACCAGGACACTTCCTGTACCGGTTTTGCTGGCATCACAGTGTATAAAGAACGGCTGTGTGAAGTCAGAACTATGCAAAACTGGGGCGGTGGTTAGAATGGTTTTTAATTCCTCAAAAGCTTTTTGAGCCTCATCGTTCCAGGCAAATTTTCTATTATTTTTTAATAAATCGGTTAGTGGTGAAGTGACAGAAGCGAAGTCTCTAATTAACTTTCGGTACCATCTAGACATACCCAAAAAGCGTAGCAGCTGTCGTACAGAACGTGGAGTTGGAAACTCCGCTATAGCAGATACTTTTTCAGGGTCTGTGCGAATAATACAATTACCCACCAAGTGACCTAAATATTTAACTTCCTTCAAACAAAACTTACTCTTTTCTACATTTATTGAAAGCCTGAATAATTAGCAAATCATCTATATAAATAAATACCTCGGCTCTAAGATGTGCTGGTATCACTTTGTCCATTAGTCTAGACATACTTTGCGGCCCGTTGCATAACCCAAATGGCATTACCTTAAAATGGTACAAGGGTCTGCCGGGTACAGTTAATGCGGTTTTGTCCCTAGATGCATCGTCCAGAGATATTTGCCAAAAAGCGTATTTGAGGTCTAGACTTGTAATGAACTCAGCTTTAGGTAGCCTGCTCAAAATACTATCTATATTGGGCAGAGGATACGCATCTTTTACAGTGACTTCATTCACTTTTCTACTATCTAAGCATAATCAAACTTTTCCTGGCTTTCGAACAAGGACGATTGGGGAAGTCCAGGGACTTTCTGACACCTAATTGCAACATCCTGTCCACTTCGGCATAAATTAATTTTTCGACCGCCGGTGATACAGGGAAATGCCTTTGCTTGATCGGTTTGTTATCACCAACATCAATATGATGAGTTATTAAAGTGTTTCTTCCGAGACCCCTCCTTGGCGAAAGTCGGAAAAAGATTAATTACACTCTGAAGCTGTTTTTGTTAGTCATTATTTAAAGACCGTAAAGGGGAAATATATAATGAATCAATTGAGGTATTGCTACACAATAGTTCAGCGGGTAGAAGATCAAATGCCTTCCAAAAATCTATGCCTAAATATTAATTTTGTGACAGACTAGGAATAATAAATATTGTTATGCGGTTTGAATTACCGCGAAAAATTATTTCAGTTTCAACAAAACCGACTACACCCAGAGAAAAAACGTAGTAAATCTTAATATTCACACTTCGATTTAAATATTTTCGCCTATGATTTAGCTTCAAAGTGTGAAATATTTATTCTAAAGTATTGCCCACTTTGATTTTTAAGTAACAATGAAAAAGTTAATTGAAATAATTTTCATACTTAAAACAAAGTATACATATAAATATTTGAAATTAAGTGTTAAAATATTTAATATAATTATTCTTCAAAGTAGAAACAAATATTTTCCATAATGATTTGAAATATGTTAATTTAAACTCAAATATATATTATATTTGGTTTAAACTGGGTTCACAATTAATTTCAATATTTTCTTACTAATATCGAAATAATTTCTTTTTAAATTTAACTATTAAAAATGTTGGTTCAAGTTGCATCCATATTAAATCCGAAATGTGGTCGAAGAAGATTTAAATATATTTGTATTTTATTATAAATATATTCGGTTTTAAATCAATTTATTTTATCTGTGATTTTAAGTGTGATTATATTGAATTCAATTATTTAAGTACTGATACGGAAGTTAATTAATTTTTAATTAAACAATTTGTAACTTTGATTTAACTTTCATACTTATTTAATTCGAAGTGTGGTCGTATTAAATTTGAATATGTTGCATAGTTTAATTAAAATGTGTCCATGTTTACTTCAATTATTTCAGTCTTAAATTTTGCTTGTTTCATTTGAAGTGTATTCATATTTAATTACTTCGTAGGGCTTCTTAAATTAAATATTTCAAAATTTAGTTTTAATACTTCTCATACTTACCTGCATTTTTAGATACTTTATTGAAAAAATTGTGTGCAAAATAAAATCATTTAACTTAGACTTTTTACTTTTTTTATTTGCAATAAAAATCATGTTATTACATTTATTTCATAAACATAAACATTGACATAAACGTGAACATAAATTAAATTTCATATACATACAGTGAGAAAAATAAGAACATGGTTAAACTTCTAGCATTTTTAAGAGGATAAAAAAAGTAGATCAAATTCAATATTGAGATTTTTTTAAAAATTTATTTGTAATTAGCACACACCAGTTGGTTTTATTTGTTTTAAGCTTTAAAAGTACTTTTTCAGTTTGTATAATATGCGATTTGTTATAAATTAAACAAAAAATAAATGAAAAAAATAAATTTCTTATTCGCCTTAAATATTTTTTCTGCTTAAACTTATGCAATTAATTATAAACTTAAAGAGATTTGAATTTAATGTAAGTTTTTCCACTATTTATTTGGTATAAATGCATTGGATAAGACGTAAAATATGATATTTTTTTATAAGTGTGTTCGGGTTTAGTTTTCCTATTTCATATGCTTGTAGATGGCTACAAAATCCTTGTATTTCTATTTCATTGCATACAACATATACTGTTTCTTCCTCATAAAAAAACAAAAGTAATTTAAACAATTTTAAATCATCGTTATTGTTTGCTAAATAATATGACTTTTTATAAAAAATTCCTTTATATTCGAGTTCTTCGCAAATTAACAAACTATTTGATTGAAATATGTGAGAACTTAAATTTTTCAAACACGCTACGTTTGTTATGTTCATTCTTTTAAATGCAGACTTTTGAATTACAGGTGGAATACCCTTCTCGTATACTATTAAAAAATTTGAAATTTTAAGGGACAACTTAATTGAAATAGAACGGCAAGGATTTACCCTGGAGGTAATTGAACTTAAATAGGATTTTGCTTCTTTATGTTTGGCTTCAAAACGCATTGCCCAAGCATATTTTAAAGGCCCGCATTTCGATATTGCTAAATGATAATGCACCATAAAATGATGCTTTGGTTTAAGTGTAGAGCCATAGAGTTGAACATATAATTCGTGATGTGATCGAATTTTTGTTTCTAAAATCTTTAAGTCATAAGCAGTAAATTCACTTTGGAATAACACGTCTATTATATTTAACAATTTTGTGAATAATATCCAGTGATAATTATTTTCAGGCACCAAATCCCCTGTCATTAATGGTAAAAAAAGTGGCAAAACAAAAAATTTCAGTGGCTGTCATTTTTAAATTATTAGTTTTTAACTTGTTCAACTCAATTGGCACCGAAGAGTTTCCAACTTCTATTTCACCAAAAGAAAAAAGCTGCTTTCTGCTATTTACTGTTTGTAAAGATAAAATTTTATCATTAGTTAAAGCCAAAAGAACATTACAAATGTTGTAAACACATACACCTTCTAAAATATCATGCATTAAATCAAAATAAAAATTTTCAATTGCATGAAAATTTTTCAATTGATTGAATACACAATCACTTTTAATTCTAGTCTCCAAAAAATTTTTCGGTTTCATACGAAAGTTTGTTTCTTAAATGCGTTTTTATTTCTGTACTATCGCTTTTCACTTCATTGTTAGTTCTGGTACAAACTCTACAAAATCTTTTAGCTCTAAACGATTGTACAAAACCTAAATATGTATTTAGACCCAAATTATCACCCAAAATTAGTCCTAAGACAAAATAAACCGTTTTGCTTCCTTCTGGTAAACAAACTTCTATACCATTCTCTAACTCATCTAGTTGGCGAATTAAATGGTAAAATGTTGTTTCGAGGTCACAGCTTTTTAAGACGTTTGATGAAATAAAAGCAAATGGAAAAATAAAATCTAATTTTGACAGCAAGTATTGAGGTAAGGTTGGAAATGAATAATAACACCCACAAATAGAGTAAACATGGCTTCCTAAAGAATTATTAATCTGAAATTCGTCAAAATACAAAAAAAAAAGGTATAACATGGTCTTCGAGCTTATAATTTTTCAATTTGTTTGCGTATGTTTCAGAATTAACAAAGTTTAGAAAAGAGTTGCTATTTTGGAGTAATTTTTGGTTTTCAAAAGTTAAGTTAAAAACGTTAGGCAATTCAAAAAAAGATTTCATCTGAAATTTAACGGGCATAATATAGACATCTAATGTTTTTTTTAAAAGAGACATCTTTCCTCTTATTACTTTTGGAGCTATTTTATTTGAGACGACAATCGAGTTTGGGTGATTAAACAAATTCATTTTTTTTAAAACTTTAAAAATCCGGTGCTCAGTCTTTATTTCTTCAAAAGGCTTAGTACAAAAAGAAGAAATACATTGCAAGTCTTTTTTAGTTTCCGGGCACAATGGACTCACAACTTGAAGAACATTTGCGATGGTTGTAAGCAAATTTGCTACCATGTTCTGAATAGCAATAACTTCATTCCTAGGCATAAAAGACTGAGCATGTAGACGAATAGTTAATAATAAGGCCTGTTTTTGAAGACTTTCAATGTTTATTTGTCTATTGAATCTGTTGGACTCGATTAAAGGCGATTCTTCAGCAAATGCTTGCGAATAATTTTCACATGAATCGTTACTTAAGCTTCTTGAATCCAAATCAACAACTTCTTTAGATGAAATGTCAGAGTTTACATTTGAGTGTTTTTTATTTAAGTAAACTTTAAATGCGTTAAATTTGAGAAACAATTGATTGCAGTTATTAACTTTGCACTGTAAAGGTTCGTTTTGCGTTACTAAATGTATACATTTTAAATGCTTAATTAAAATTCTGCATTTGGAATTTCTTTTCCACATTTAAAACATGGAAACATTTTGTTTTCTTAGAAAAAAATATATAAAAAAAGATTGTATGCTAATGTTTTTTTGATTTTATATAAATTAAATTCATTTATCGAATGCGTAGACATTTGTTTTACTAATTTTAACACCTTATATCTGAAGTAAACAAAGTAGTGCTGAAAACATAAGTGTAAATTTTTCATAAAAGACAAAAGGGCAATTGGCGTTGCTTATGTTTGCCTTGTAATAAACTAATATTCTACTTTTGAAGCTTTCCCATTTGCAAGAAAGCAAAAATTCTTTTCCTGGGTATAAAATGTTGAAATCTATTTTGATCTGAAATGGTTTTTTCTTAAAACTCAAAGTCCATTTAAATTGGCAAGGGAAAAATTGTAATAAAAACAATACTTTGAAAAAAATTGTAAAAAAAAGCAAAAAATTTGAAAAACGCATAGTTATATTCAATTCCTGTGTTCCTTGTATTGATAGTTATCTGCTTACGTATGTCTGCCAGTTACATGTAACCTTGTTTTAATTGAAATTATAGCGGTGGTTGCATAAGTAGCGTATTGGTACTATGCCGAGCGTACTGAAACCTTTAGGCCGCTAATTTCAAAAAACTAATACAGACCTCCACGACTTATAACTAGCAATTACTTAAGGACTTTTTAAAATAAAATATGTATATATTTTAAAGGAATAGACTTAAACTTATTACACTTCATATTACTGATATTATGATTAAAAAAAAGACGGCATAAGTGCAGTTTACAGCACACGCGTAAATAATTTTTTCTCCATTTTTATTAAATGTATATGGACCTCCTAAGTCCAAAAATGCAAAAATCGGTCTCGAATGGTTTAGGAGATAGAATTCTATAATTAAAAAATGTTCTATAATTCAGTGCAAAGTTTGTGTGGAAGCTTATCTAACCTGTAACATTATAAAACTTAAATTTAACACGAAAACCACTGCTTAAAATTATCGCGAAAAAATAAGAATTTTAACCCTCTTTGATCGCAGGTCTTTATTTTGGTACATTTTAAGAGAATTTTAAAAACCTAGAAAAATTGTTATTAAAAATCGCGCCTGCTTCACTATTTTTATCTCTTAAACTTCACTTCACTTGAACTTCACTTATACCTAAACCACTTGAGACCGACTTCTTTTTGCAGATTTGGATTAAGGGGCTCTAAATACACATTTTGAAAAAAAGGGGCTTGGGCTGTAAAGTGCAATTATTTCAAAATTACCAAATAAAGTTTACACAATTTCTAAGTATTGGATTTTTGTGGATTCATTTAAATTTTTCTCCATGTCAACTGAAATGGGATTGGCCAATTTTATAGGAAGACGTCTAGAAATGTAATTTTCATTCTTGAAATTTTAAATAAAAATTAAATTTCTTATTTTAGTCCTTTTGGTACTTACCAAATCTACTGTTCTTGCATCACTATATTTTGGCCATTCTTTTAAAAATTCGGCTGGTTCGAAAGTTGATAAATCCTTTCGACGCAAATGGTGGGTCTTAGTCCATTTATCAATAACTTCATCCCAATCAGAGAACTCTCTTTTCAATTTTTCTTTTAAAGCTCTTCCAATTTTTTCGTCGAATTCATTATCCACTAATGAAGTTGTTGGATTATCTTCAGAAGATTCTGGTTTGCCGTCATGTCTTAATAGTTTAGATCGTGCATTCGTGTATTTGGAATACAATTTTCCGCCTGGGTTCTTCCGACCAGCACGAGGAATGAAATAAATATCCTGAAAATATTTAAAAATTTGAAAATTTATATATTTTTTAAAATTTAAAAATACTTACTTTTGCTTCACTTTCGTTTGAAAATATTGCAACATTTTGACGAACAAGTGAAGGATAATCCTACGTCTTGAAAATTATTTCGTTGCAGTTAGCTTCTTCTACAATCAATGTGATTAGCTCCTCTCTATGATTATTTGATAATTGGGATGTTTTTTCATATATGTACACTCAATATGCTTTTGCCCTTAGAAGTATTCTCAACAATTGAACGAACATCCTTAAAATCGGATGAAATTTTACTTTTAAGCAATGAAATTTATTTAAGGTCAATTTCTTTCTTTGCGATAAAAGCTGTAATGCATCGCTGAAAATTAAATTACGCAAAAATATAAGAGAGTACCCATCGACAATTAAAACAAAATAAATTACAAAGGATATATAAATTTATACTAGCAAAAAAGTCAATATTTGCTTTTAATAAGACTTATTTTTCAAATTAGAAGTCAGAACGAGCGTACCGTCGTGGACTATTTACTATTCCAAAAAAATAAAAACGACTTTCTACTGCCGATGAAATAAGTGGTGTGGTAAACTATTTAACTATTAAGAGGTGTTTAACTATTCTGACAGTTGGACGTGCATTGAAAATTTTTAAAAATTTTATATCCGGGTGCTTTTCAGATTTTCTTGCTCGAAAAAATTCTTACTGGCAAGTTTTTACAGAAAAAGTACGCGAACAGACCTATTGTTAAAAAACTTATTCAGCCTTATCACTGAGTTCCGTATTATTACGATATCGTAGAAACTATGAAAAAGGTATCAATGAGTTCATTCGTAGAATTTTTAAAGTAATTTTTTACGACGTGCTTTGGCTGTCTGAGAAAATTTTGAAATAAAATTCGCAAGGAACTGTTACTATATAAAATTTATTAAAATTTTCTCTGACAATTAAAACACGTCGTAACAAATTACTTCAAAAATCTTGCGAATAGCGCTACTAATGAATCCAGTGATGTCTTTTTCGTAGTTTTACGATATCTTAAAACGACGGGACTCAGTGACTGAGTCAGGGACTGATTGTTATAAAAAACTTATCGGAAATTTTTTCACTACATACTGTAAACACGCCATTCTTATTTAACACTTTTAACAACACTTTTTTATATACGATACTTTTTCTATTTAATAAAAAAACTGTTAGTCGATATCTCTATTATTTTTTGTGTAATTTAATTTTTAGCGAAGCATTGCAGTTTTTGTCGCAAAAAAATAAAGTGGCATTAAGGGATTTACCAGTGGAAGTTCCAGTTGCTTAGATTGTGAAGTTGAAGTTGAAGATATAGTTTTCTGCAGCCATGATTTTACATTAGAATCCAGTGATAACGTTTCATCGATAATGCCAAACTGTGCCATATAAACAGGTGTTTAGTTTTAATTTTTGTAAGCTGGAGTATTAAAAGCCATATTGTTCATCTATGGATATCTTTAAAAAGTGTATAAGTCCTGAATATCTTAACTTAAAACCACAGCAAATGCATTTCTTTATCTGCTGGTATCATACTATATATCCAGAGGTGAACAATGTGAGCTTTCATGTAGCAAACCTCCTTCTTCCGCGAAACAAATAGCTTTTCCCTGAATTCTGCTCTTAAAGCAATGTTTGGAATGGCATCTTTTATATCGTCTTTTGATAGATACTGCAGACAACGATAAGTTACTCCATAAGCTAATATATGAATAATAAAAATGTATTATAAGTTTAACAAATATATAACAGATAAATTAAAGTACCCATTTTACTTACATTTTAAAGTTTCAAAAATATAATTTAAATTGAAGGCTTCCAAAACATTTTGTAGTTTTGCTTCATCGGTTGGACTTGCGCTTCTCGACATTCCTGCACTGAACTGACCGCACTGAACTAACTTACTGCACAGATCGCGCAATTGAAAATGACTGAATTATCTTCGAACGATTGATTTGCATCAAGCTCAGCGAAAAAAAAAACGTGCATAAAAGGAGTGCGACAACACACGACAACCATGATAAAATGATATTCACATAAGTTGTTCTTGCGACGTAGTTCGAGCTTGTAGTCACAAACGTAGTTACAATTTATTTGTAAGGTGCGACAATTTTAAAATGTCGTAATTTTCTTATTCAGTTTAGGTTTTTTAAATGAAATAAGGATATTTAAAAAACAACGCTTGTCCAAAATAAATTATAAATATTTTCCAGTTGGTTAAAATATTCATATATTGTAGGTTTGTTATCTTCCGTGTTGACCCCAATAAATAAAAACCAGCTACGATACCCGATTTTGTTTGTTGTTTTTTTTTTTCTTTCTTTCTTGTGTTTATGGATTTGTATGTACCAGGGATAGAAAAGTACGCACAATTGTGCTTTTTTTTGCCACTTTTGAGATCAGACGGCACTTTGGGCACGTGCCTTTTCCTTTCGGAACTATTCCAATATCTCAGACTATAAGCATTTTCAAGTTTCAAAAATTCCTTATTTTCACAATTTTGGTGTAAATTCTGGTTCAAAAACCAGATCTCATACATATTAAATAAATACATTTGATTATTTTTGTTTGTACAAGCTTGCAAAACGTAAGTAGCGCAGGTAAAAATTAAAGGTATGTTTTTTCATCTTTTTAAATATTGTTCTTATTTTAGCCTAGCCATTGAAAGGGTTAAATTACTCGTTTCCATAAAGACAGCGTGACAAAAGTAGTGGCATCACCGTTGTTTGAACGCAAATAAGATCTTGAATCTTGAAGCATATACAGAAATTTTAATAGCAATTCTTTTTGCGTACTTATCTTAAAAATGCCTTATTTCAAGTTGTGAAAATTTTCCATGCAATCATGATAGAATTACAAGGTATTATTGTTCGCTGAAAATCAGCTAGGGAAAGCTGTCATTTTGGGCATATTGTGTCAAAATGAAGCGAGAAGGTGCAAACAATGTAGCTTCCTGTATTATTTGAAATGAGAAAACAACAAAGAATTATTTATCTTGTCGTTGAACTTGATATTAGCCAAGTAATAAACATTGATAAATAGCAAATTTTTTGCCTCATCGCATCAAAAATTAGGTTTCTGCATAGAGTGATTCCATTGCTTTACGACAAAAAAAAATTAAATTCTCAACCTGACCCTCCGATTTTGTTTAAACTTTGTATACACGTAGTGCTGGCTACAATTAGATTTAATTTTCAATTTTCAAAAATTGAAAAACAGTATACAAGAAAAAAACCGATTTTTTTCAATTTTTGAGTACCTACTCAGTAACCACTCGAAAAAAAATAAAAATTATAAACTGATTTTCTCAATTATAGCCAGCACTACGTATACAAAGTTTAAACCAAATTGGAGAGGGTCAGGTTGAGGGTGTTGTTGAAAGCAATGTAATCATCCGATAAGTAAAACAATATGAAGAAAATGATTTAACGTTTTAATGTTTGACTGATTAATAAATGAATTAAACAATTTGATAAAAATAAGGACACCTATATTATAAACTTCTCAAAACTTAAATGTAGTCTATGTCATAGAATTTAACAGGAGTAACTAGCAGCAGAAATATTACTTACTTCATATGTATATGTAGAGATCATGACAAAAGTAAAGACCAAAAAATCCCCTTTTACTTCTTGGTGTGATTGCAATACTTTTATTTGAGACTATATGCCCAAAGTAACGAGTGAAAGTAGCGATTAATACTACCTGGTAGTTCTATCATGCAATGAGCGCGATATGTCAAAATAAAATTTTTGATGCAAAAAAAGACAGCGCTATTTTCTTCCAAAAGGCACAATTTTTCTCTTCAATTCGGCAAAATCTCAAAAGGTCCAATTCCATCCCTGGTATGTACTCCGCAGCAAGAGTCACGTAAAGCATAGAATTAGTAAATGAAATAGTAATTAACTATTTATATCTAGTAAAAAGAGGTTGAAATAATTTTGAACTTAGCATTTGTGATTTTTGCACTTGAATCTTTATAATTGTAAGTTTTATTTACAGCTGTTTTTAAATACTTACCGTGGGGGTATACAAATTTATGGTTGTGAAAAGTTGACTCTTTTGGGGAAAATATGTTTCGGCTGCTCACTCCAATAGCCACTGCAAACATAGAAAGAATATGTTCGGTAATTTATGTAAATAAAACAAAACTCAGAAATATAGAAAACATATTCCCGCTTAAATTTTAATTTTTTAAATATATAAATGTAGCATTAAACAATAATATAAATATTTATATCTAATAATATATCATTAAATACATACACAATTTAGTTATAAATTATTCCACTTTACAATAAACATTGAATATATGTACATGTAAGATATGAAATAATTTCCACTTTGAATTCAATTGGATTTATAGTTCATTATACTTTTAAATATGTTTTTATTGGAATCAATTGGTTTTATATTAAATTTTTAAAAGTGGGTGTGTAACACCTTGACTTTAATACGTTATCACTCATATTTAAATTTTTAATATATTTAAATGTAATATGAAACATATTTCAATCTAAAATTCTTTGGTAAATATGCGCATAGTTGATTCAAGATATATTGCTCTTTGAATTAAATTGTATGTACCAATAATTAAGTTTTTTATACGTTAATTTAAATTGCATTCATATCAAGCGCGTCGGAAGCGAATTTCATCTGGGGGGGGGCAGTACAAATGGGGGGGAAGTACAAATGGTGGTGCAAAAAAAGTTCACCAAAATTTCTTCACATGAAACATGAAGAAGAGAGAAAGAAGAGGAAAATATATAATACAAAAATATTATCGTTGTAAAAAAACTGATATTTTGAATAACTTTTCCTTTTAAATTGTTTATCTAGCTAAAAAAGTGGGGGGGGGGCAACTGCCCACCTTGCCCCCCGCTTCCGACGCCAATGATTCATATTCATTTATTTATATGAATACGTTTTTAGTTCAAATAAAGTGTTTCATATTAAATTCAACTAGTTCAAGAATCAAGTATGTTCATATTTAGTTTTACCATGACGTTTTTCTCTGGGTGTACACTCTGCGATTTTCCATCAGCAGTACATACAAAAGATAAAAATTTTTTAAAATATATATTTGAATTCAAAAAATCAAGCGCTGTTTGCGCTAATCTAATAAGCCAACAATTGGTTTGCTTAACAGGGTAACTTGCGCGTAAGGTCGAATATACTGTGGCTTATCAAAAACAGAGCTTATAAAATTTTTTCGATTTGCTCGAACTTTATGCCAAAAGGAATGAATTCTAAAACTTGATCGCAATGTCGGTTTAACCACATCAGAAAAAATACGATTCTTTACTTTATCGTATTCGGCCAAGCGTACATGATAAAATTTTAGAGGCTTAATAAGGTTGTCAGAAAAAGTATTTGGTGTTTTAACAGAGGTTTTAGCAACGAGGACAATGGGAGACGAAGAACTGCCAACTTTTACTCGGTGTTGGTCGATTGGGAGTTGCATGATGTCGCTGGTTGCTGTTTGAGTGCACCTCTCAGTGCACTCGACTGTACGTTTTTTGAACCAGTACAAGTTTTACAGTTTGGCTTGTAGATATTTGGGGTACCGCATCCATAACAAAAAACGTTTCTTTCAGACAAGCAGTCTTGGTATCGATGACCATTTTCCCCACAATTCCAACAACATAAAGAAATTGCTGAAATTGTTCTTCAACATCAGAATCACAAACATCTAACTCGACTCCAGCCACATATTTGCGTACTATAGAATGTTTTGTACAGTGTTGCTTCCGAGAAATGTCCTGCAAAAAAAATTCTCTTCTTCTACAGATATCTCTCAGATGCGACACCGAATAAACCTGTAAATTTAAAATTTCATGCTGTATTTCGGTATATAATCTCAAAGTTACCACCTAGAGTTTGGTTTGTTAGCACTTCTACGCGATAAATAAAGTTATCGACTGGTAAAGTATCACAACCACCAGAAAATTTAAGTTTCCAATTGGACATAATCTGTCCAACTTTTTCTGGACTCAAAATTTCACTGGAAGATGGCACATATCGTGAAACAGGAGCATTCTGAATCAAGGGTTCAGCTGTGGGGTTGCTAATATAATGGTGTTTAGCTGATTGAGGTAGTCCAAGTAATTGGTCTAGCGTTTGGCTCGCAACAGCTGGCAAATTAATTTGGGGAATTTGTTGTTGGTTATTTGTCAAAATATGGGCTTGAGAAGGATTTTCAACCTTGAGCCTACTAAATCCTGCTTCAATGCTGGTCTCAACAAGCCGAGTCAACTGCTGACTTAGAGTAGACAAAATCTCTGCTTGTTGAACTCCAACAGCAGCAGTAACAATGTGTTGAATATTCTCATGTCTTTGAGATGAAGACAAACTCAAAGAATTTTCATGAAATTCTTCAGAACAAATAGTTTTTTGGTCATTTAAAGTATTAACTGCGACTGCAGTTTGTAGACGTGTTTGAGGTTTGGCAAAATTTTCACCTTTTTTAATTGGTGTTTCAGATTTGGGGGTACGTGAAGATGAAGCACAAGGTGTAACACATACAGGACAAGTGCTGTTAGTATTTAAATGTCTTGTTATGCAAACTTTGTGAAAAGTGTGATTGCATGTTGTTTTCATACGATGAGCACGAACACATATCAAATTATTGCATAATTGGCAATTCCAAATGTTTGCATCCATGCTGGATAAATCCTCAGTACTTCTCTGAAGAGGCATTTTAAAAATATTAAAGAAAATTAGGAAAACTAAAAAAAAATTTAAAAAACTTTTTACTATTAAGAAAAAAAATTTAACAAAATTATTAAAAAAAATATATTTATTGTTGAATATGCTCAAAATGGGTTTAAAAAACTTTATATTAATAATAAAAATAAAAAAACTATTTCAATTAAATTAAGTAAATTCAAATAAATATAAATTCTTTAAGTTAAAAACAATAATTAAAAATTCAAAAATAATTAATGAATTCAAGGTAACTAAAAAAATATTTAAATTTAAACTTTCAAATGAATTTTATTTTATAAAAGAATATAATAATTTAATTGTAATTCTAATTAAAAAAATCAACCAAAAAGAAGACTGATAATATTTAAAAAAAATTTCTGAAATAAAATTAAAAGGCAATAATGACAAATCAAATCAAAAAAATCTTTTCAAGAAAAAAAATACTCAAACCAATAAATCAAAAATAATGATAAAACATGTCGGATTTCTAGCTTGTTAGGTGTAGGTGGTTGCAATAATTTTATGTAGATACTAGCAAATACCCGCTGCTTCGCCTGCGATAAAAATATTAAATACCATGTAAAAATTTTAAATCTTAAAATGAAAATATTTAATGTTATTAAAACAAATTCAAAATATAAAAATTATTGTGTTTGTTTTGTTTAATTATGAAAAAATGGTATACATATTAAGAAATTACTTTATTTAATCTGAATTACTTATTTAAACCGTAATTGTTATGATGACATAAATTTACCTGGCTTTCTTTTTTTTACTTTTGAAAAAGTCCTGCATAACAGCGTTAGAATAAAATTTGGGTAAAAAATTTTTAAAATTTGTAATCAAAAATGTAGTTCTTTACATATATACTGAAAATAAATATATTCTTCTTATATTGTTGTAGTTAATCGGCCTTCTTCAGTTATTAATTGTTGTTATTTTGCTTCGGCCGAACAACAATTCTTGTTAAGTTTAAAAAAAAAACCGATATAATGACATCAAATTTTTGGCGATATCTCAAAACTATAGACTTTCCCAATGCATAACAATGCATTTTTGTATGGACAGTCGTTGATTAATAAAATTAACGATAATTTTCTTTTCTTTTCGAAAATATTTTGTACGGATATTAGGTATGTTTTAAAAAATCTGTTATTATGACATTAAAATTCTTGCGATATCTCAAAACTATAGATTTTCTCAGTATAACTCATAAGCCTCAGAATGAGAAAAAAACGATTGAAATTTCATGTTTTGACTTAGCAAGCAAACATTTCCGCAATTAACAAATCGATTTTCATCCAATTTTCTTTGTTTGAAAGTTCAATTAAGTAAATTGGGAAAATGAGAAAAGGTTTACCGTTACCTCACCAATGCAATGTTTTATATTGTTCTCAAAAAACCTCTAAAATATCCAAATTATAACTTATAACTTTCTTTCATTAAACAGTTTCTATCATTAAAAATCATGGGCCACCTACCCCCCCACCCTATGATTTTTTGATGAAAACTTATTTGCTTAAAATGTTGTTATATTTTTTGCAATGTGCTACAGCTTAAAAACTAATTTATGTGAAAAACATTTTCAAATATAGCTTAAAAAATAATTCTGTGAAAATTATTTCAAATATTTCAAACTATTCCAAAGTTATATACATAAATCTATGTTTAAATCTATTTCCTTATCTATATATTCATAGTTAACGTTAAAGTTATAGTAGAATTTATCCTGACCCAATTCAATGAATTTTTTATGATCGTTTTGTGAATTTGTAAAAGTGTAAATTGACCTTCGAACAAAACACATGCTAGACGTTTTCGTTTGAAAAATCAATGCATGACGATCAGAATTTTCTGATATATACAGCATTCTTTTTGATCAGAGCTGTAAAGTCTGCATTCATATTCAGAATTTTAAGTACAACTGAATAACGACATAAGAATGCATTCAATGAATGCAAAATTGATTTATACATAAAATTTTTAATTCACATTCAATTTTAAAAAAATTATTAATTAATCATTTCAATTATTCATTTTCGTTATTCAGAATAATGTATCAATTTTTTTATTCATTTGAATGCTATTCACAAAGAATTACAGAATTTTCAATTATTCTATTTTTATTCATTATTAATTTTTTATTCGTTATTCATTTTTTATTCTTTATTCATTTGTTATTCATTGTTCATTTTTTATTCATTATTAATTTTTTATTCATTATTCATTTGTTATTCATTATTCATTTGTTATTCATTATTCATTTGTTATTCATTATTCATTTTTTATTCATTATTCATTTGTTATTCATTATTTTGTCATTGCTTAGGACTCGGGCTGTGTTTTTTTTTTTATAACAGCCCTATTCAGGCAAATTAACAAATTTTTAACCAGTATTTTGAATATTTCTATGAGTTTGTTGTAATTTTTTCAATTTTAATAAAAATTGTCAACTGCTTTTCAGTTATTGACAATTTCATTAACAAATTTTGTTTTTTGAGCTTTAAATTTTGTATTGAAAACAACAAACACATAGAAATATTCAAAATACTGGTTAACAATTTGTTAATTTGCCAGAATAGGGCTGTTAATTTGACGATATAGATAACAACAGCAAAAGATTTTTTAGAAATATCTTAAGAAATCAAAAAAATATCTCTGTATATATGTATATTAACTTTTTAAATTTTTTTCTGTTCTTATCAATATCGTCAAGGTGATAAGCAATGATAAAAAAATGAATAACAAATGAATAAAGAATAAAAAATGAATAATGAATAACAAAAGAATAATGAATAAAAAATGAATAATGAATACCAAATGAATAATGAGTAACAAAAGAATAATGAATAAAAAATGAATAATGAATAAAAAATGAATAATGAATAAAAAATGAATAATGAATAACAAATGAATAAAGAATAAAAAATGAATAATGAATAAAATATGAATAATGAATAACAAATGAATAATGAATAAAAAATTAATAATGAATAAAAAATGAATAATAAATAACAAATGAATAAAGAATAAAAAATGAATAACGAATAAAAAATGAATAAAAATAGAATAATTGAAAATTCTGTAATTCTTTGTGATTGGCATTCTTTGTGAATAGCATTCAAATGAATAAAAAATTTGATTCATTATTCTGAATAACGAAAAGGAATAACTGAAATGAATAATTAATAATTTTTATTAAATTGTAAAATTAAATTATAAAATTAAAAAATTAAATTATAAAATTTATAAATCAATTTTGCATTCATTGAATGCATAATTTTTTCGTTATTCATTGATTCATTTTTTTGTGATTTAAATCAAATTGAATGCATTCTTTTACAGCTCTGTTTTTGATGTATAGTATTGCCCGGCTGACGTTGTCCTGCCGCAGATCACCTTACTGCTATATACGAATATTCATGCTGTTCGGAAAAAAAATTTATATATTCGCCATTTTTAGTACAGTTGCCGGGAGTAGCCGTATGAACTAAATTATCAAATTTTAGTCTAAAACAACCAAAACCCTTCGAAGTATAACATTTTTGATTAATTTTGGGTGGTAATGGGGGTGTGGCAGAATTTTTTCACTTAAACCATCTCATACTCGAAACAATAGAATGCTAGAATTTCAGCTCAATTGAGCTTAAACCTAGCGCACTTTGCTTTACTCCAAGCTTATCCCCCGAAAAGTGGACTTAACTAAAGTGGGTCATGCCCATTTTTAGTAAAGTTAGCGAAAGTAACCATAAAACGTAGATTACCAAATTCTAGTCTCATACGACCAAAATCGTCTGAAATATAGCATTTTTTGCAAAAAGTGGGCATGGAAAGTAGACATGGCAAATCTAACATTGCATATCACGATAAAGTTGGAATAACAAATCGTTTGATAACTATATCGTGTTAATCGGTTCAGTTGTTCTTGCGTGATTGTCAAACGTCCGTGCAGTGTCACAACGCTTTTATATATTCGTATAGATAGACTAACACAATCTCAAGTGGGGAAAAGCTGGCTGGCAAGGCTGCAAAACATAATTAATGCTGATAACAAAATTCTGGCAACTCCCCTCAAAACATTAACAAAGAAAATTAATTAACACTGTATGAAAGCAATAATCTCCCTGAAAGTAAAGCTGGGTTCACTGATCACCTTCAGCATGTTTTGAAAGTTTTTTTCACATTAAGTTTTCGCTTAGAGAGAAAAATTTCTGCACACTCTCAACTTGATTAACATTATTTTAAATCACACAAAAACATGCTGAAGGTTATCAGTGAATTCAGCTTAACTACACAACAGGCTGTCGTGTTACATTGAGAGAAGCTCTCTCGACAAAGAGAGAAAAGCTTTGTTTGCTGTTATATTGTGCTGCTGGTTGAATATAGGCATCAAATAAAATGCGTGATTTTGCAATAATTAAAGAATACATTTTTCGAAAACCTTGGTAAGCTATAACAATCTATATTATCATAGGAATCAAATAAAAAAAAGAATTATCAAAATCGGTTCAGCGGTTACCGAGCTTATTCTGGATGAAATTTCGTGAGTATCCTTTTATATAAAAGTATAAAAACTAGCAGATAAGAGAGTAATGTTCTCATTAAAAGAAAGAGAAGAGAAAAAAAAAGTTAGAAATGAATGAAAGCAGCATTAATTTCGTTGGCTAAAAATTCTAATTGAAAACCAATAAAATTTTTATCAATTCCCAACGAAATAATTACGAAGGGAAATTATTATTTATTCACGAATACTGCGGTCAGACGGAAACAAAAAAAAAGAAAGAATCTGCATTTCCAGCTAGCATCACAAATAATGCAATACAATCACAAGGTTAAGACAGCTAGGTAAGTAAATCGAATTATGCTGGTTATAAGCTAAGCAAATATTGCTAACGCATATACAATTACTTGCATAAAAAACAAAATTACCAAAAGAAGTAGAGAATATTAAATTAATAATTGAAATTAAGATAGAAAAAGAAATGGAAAGTCATAGAATTTAAGGAAAAATAGAAAAAGATGAAGAAAACCAAAAAGTTAAAGGAGCCATACAAGATTTATTATGAAAAGTTGCAAAAATATTCACAAAAAATGTTAAAAATTACAAAAATCTTAAAACGTCGGGCCCACGTTGGGCGCCATTTCGAAATATTTATATCTGTAGCATGCAACGATGTGAATAAAGCTTTTAAAAAGACCGGAAGTTGAGATAATCGGTAGCGGAAGGACGCAATGGTTTTCCGGCTCTGGATTGTCGGCTAAAAGGGTTAGGATCTTGCTACCGATCATCCAAAAAAACTTTACTACAGCAAATTATTTCTCAGTGTTTTGCGTGCAGAGGGAGAAAAGGATAGATTAGAATATGACAGAATAAGAGGAAATTAGAATAAGAAAGTTTAAAGCAAAATAATAAAAAGGAAATGATCTGCTGCTTTTAAAAAAAGTGTAGAGCTCGGTTGTTTTCCTCTACAAAATGCCCTCCCTACCATGATCAGCAATAAAAACCTAACGACAACAATCATTGATGATGCCAAACAAAAAAGTTATAGCAACCACATTACCAACCACTAAAAATCCGGACTAAAAACTTAGGCTTTCATTTTAAATCATTTTAAGTTTATGCCACAATAATAAATAATCCAAATTATATAAATTAAAACTGAAAATAAATTCAGCTTAAAACTGATTGGCATGAAAAAGAACCAAATAACAAAAATGCATACAAAAAGTTATTAGACATAATCTTTTTATACTTATTAATTGAAACAAAATTAATTATAGGGAATATATGCACTTTATACAAGCGAAACTGAAAAGCTCAATGACACTTGTATATAACACAGAAATGTTTATATACTCAAAAATGTTAACAACAGAACGTTAACAGAATGCGAAAAGTTGCAGAATTACATATGTATGTATGTATGTATTTTACCAGTGGCAGAGAGAATATATAAATGAGAGATGGCATCGAAACATTAACAAACGTTTAACATAAATCCAACGATCCGATTATTAATACGGTTCGAACAATTGGTTGCCAGCGTGTGCTGCCAGCAACACAGACTCTGCCAGCAGAGGCAGACGAAAAGAAAAAAAAACACCACCAAATGCGAGACAAGCAACAACGAAAAACAAAACAAATACTCCAATTGAATTTTATGAATGAATTGGAAAAAAATTAATAAACACAAGTTGTACTGTTACTTATTGGCATGTTTGTGTGTTTATGCAGAATTTGTTTTGTTCTTTGCTTGGCGTTGTTGTTATGCTCTATTTTCTGCTTTTGATCGTGTTTCAGATATTTTTCTTGTTTGGCTGAGCTGAAATAAAAGAAATTGGTCAATTTGTTCTGTTTCTTAACTTAGCCAAATATGAAACAAGTGAATGTCGTTATGGCTCAACAAATTATTTCAATGAGCGAAATAGCGAATATATATTTTATTTATCTATGTTATATATTTTATCTTTCTTTATATATATTTTAATATTTTATCTATATATATTTTATCCATATTTTGTAAAATTCTAATCTATCTATAATCTTCTGGCTATGCATTTGTATGAAAAATTAAAATTTTTCGAAAATTAAAATTATGACTTTTTAAAAACGTGACGTAAAATTTTCATGCAGCTCATAGAGAAATAGGTATGCAACAATATAGATATCAAATAATGAGAAACTTATTTTGAAAACATGTTTCTTGCTCACTGACTCCAACGATGAAAGATCTTTCAACTGGAATGATGATTTGTGCTAAATTTTTAGGTTAGCCTTATGCGTTTATGTGTTTATGTGTAAAATTAAGTTCCACAAATTAAAAATAATACATATTTGCCACTATGATGTTCGTAACTATGAATTACAGTTGGAAAACTTAATATTCCATATAATAAATGCAAAATAGAATATATAAACAAAATATAAAAAATATCTAAAATTGAATTTAACTATTACAATAGTATTGCTTAACCATGAATGCTTATCCATGCGAGATGGCTATTTATTAAATATACATATGCGTTTCGTTAAATTACAATGGTTACATAAAATGCATATACATTTTGTTAAATTAAATTGCATATTTCAATAATTTCCAATTTAGGAAAATATACAGATTCATGAACATTATTTTTGATTTAGATTCTATATAAATAAAAGTAATTAACAAAAATATATAAAATATATAAAAGGAATTTAAAGAAATTTATAATTTTTCATAATTTAACTAAAAGATTCAATGTTTGTCTATCTCTAACACAAACATTTATAATGGCTTATGCCATTAATAATTGATCTTTACAATACTAATTGTTTCAAAGAAAATTTGATATATTTAATAAACAAAAATATATAATATTATTAAAATTTAAAGCTATGAAATATTTTTTTATATATTGTACCTATTTATACAACTGACAACCAAAGTTGTTCTTTTGAGGGGAAAAGTAGGGAAAACACTTAGCTTGCACCAGCAACTTACGCCATATATAATTTTAAACATTCTTGTTAGATTTTACATTAAAAATTGGTTCATATTTGTTAATTTGCATAATTTCTATGCCCTTTTAAAATTTACTTAGCTGCATTTTTTTTTATTTTCACAGTAAATCACCACTCCCATTTCAGTTTTTACGCTTTTCTTGACTAATAATTCACCGATCGCTGGAAGATCTGAAAGAGACTAATTTGTCTGCAAAACGTGTATATGATGACTTGACAGGTTATAATCATCTGATTAAAGATGATTAGTTATCTGATGCCAATTCTGGAGATAAAAAAAGATTAGTAACAAACAAAATTGCTTGTGATTTTGTAAAGGAAAAGATTTAAATGTACCTTTTAAATCGATTGGCACCAGAATTGAATAATTTAAATTACAATAAAAATGTAATTTATAAACCCAAATGTTTATGCGTTCAAATTCATCTAACACAAAAATTAATGAAATTAGGATAAATATATTTAATTATCATTTTACTTACATATTTTGTAGACGAAGTTTTTTGAAACAATTGAATTTAAATAAAAACTAAAACTTTTTCACTTGTTTTGAATATTAATTTCTTTGCTTAAGCAAAAATGAGCTTGTCACTTGGACTAATATATTTAAAAAATAACATTTAACTTGGTTAAATCGAACAACTAATTTCAATTAACAGGATTTATGAATTCGTTTAAACCGCAAAAGTGCATTTTCCTTTATATATTTGCATAGGTGCACAAAAGGAAATACTTTACAACAAAAAGGAAACAAAGAATTGGATTGCAATGTGGTGAATTACATTTTGACCAATATATGGTGCATTTTTTTAAATTCAAATACAGAATAAAATATACAAAATAAAAACAAATAATTTGGCTACAAGCGCCTGTACATCGACTTTTGCAGAAGGAGATTTAAGAAGGCTGTTAATCTTAGAGATGCGGATATTGACTCGGACAACAATGTTTATATACATGAAAGCCTTCAAGTCGAGCCCAGAATATTGCTTCAAGCCGCAATCTTATGTAAGCGCAAAAAACAACTTTTTAATGCATTTACTATCCGAGGTGCAGTTTTCATTAGATTGCGTCAAGGCAGTGATATTGTTAAAATCAACAGTGCAGAAGAACTTGCAAATATCGTATGTGATGCTGTTGAGGGTACTGGAAAGAACTAGAGCAGTTCAGCTGTTTTGGTTTCTTATTTTTTTATGTTATTTTATTATTTAATACAATTCGTATTCTCTTCGACTATGCTTCTCTTTCTTACCTTCATAAGCGCTTATTATTATATGTTCTCTTATTTCCTCAATCTATCTTTTTTCTAAGTTTTCTTTTAAATGCTGTAAGTACAAATTATATTGGTCTACTATGTCAATTGTGAATAGTTTTCTTAGTCATGCCAGCGAAAATCAGAAGACTATGATTGATGTCTTATGTTGCCAACTCGGTTTGCAAACAATGCCTATCCAAGCTTGTTGGACGTTTTTGTTGTATCGGACCTGTCGTCTATTATGCTGTTTGACCAAATTTTGTTTATTTCTGATCATGACCTCATTTTTTGCACCTTAAACATAAATCTAACAAAACTTGCCACTGAAACTTCATTTCTATTTATATCGTGACTACAGGTCGATTGATTACACATCTTTGTACCACAATTTGACTGTTGGTTTCTTGAACCATTCGACGAAAAGTTTAAGTTTTTTATAGATAAAATTACAAATCTGTTTGATAATCATGTCTCCCTGCGTACTCGTCACGTAGCCAATAATTCTTGTCCTTGGTGTACACTTTCTGTACAATCGCTTCTAAAAAACGGAACAAAGTCTACACTAAGTGGAAACGAAATCCTACTGCACAAAACTGGCAGCATTATAGGCAAGGTAGGAATGAAGCCACAAACGCCATCAGGATCTCAAAAAAGAGGTTTTTTATCAAAATTAAATCCTAAACTACCTTCAAAACAGCTCTGGAGCAATTTAAAGAGCTTAGTAATATGCAACAAGGCATCTGGACTTTTTTGTTGCTAACTCTACATCTATAGACACATCTATAGACAAGCATGTTTCTCATAACTTGCCATTTGAATCATTGGCGTCGGAAGCGGGGGGCAAGGTGGGCAGTTGCCCCCCACTTTTTTAGCTAGATAAACAAATTAAAGGGAAAAGTTATTCAAAATATCAGTTTTTTTGCAACGATAATATTTTTGTATTATATATTTTCCTCTTCTTTCTCTCTTCTTCATGTTTCATGTGAAGACATTTTGGTGAACTTTTTTTGCACCAATATTTGTATTGCCCCCCCATTTGTACTGCCCCCCAGATGAAATTCGCTTCCGACGCGCTTGATTTGAATTTCAGTTTAATACAGTTAGCGAGTTGGATGTAGCGCGCTGCATAAAAAATATTAAATCAAATGCTACTGGTATTGACGGTATCTCCGTAAAATTTCTGAAATGCATCTTATGTACTAAGTTCACTTGTACACATAATAAACCACTGATTTACAACTTCGAGATACCCTGAGATATGGAAAGTGGCGACAGTCAAATCAAATGCTTCGGAACCATCCGATTTTCGACCGATTAGCCTATTGTCTTCAGTTTCTAAAGTATGTGAATCACTCATGGCTGAACAAATTTCTCGTCATATAACTGCTTTTGGCCTGATGTCTAAGCTGCAGTCAGGCTTTCGGCCCGTAGACCACACTTTACTCTGTAAAAAACTTAATATTTACTTCGGATTTTCCAATGCTTCGGTTCGGTTTTTGCATAGCTACTTGGATGGCAGGTCTCAAAGAGTCAGGGTAGGGAACAATTTCTCGCTTTACAGAAGAACCACGAGTGGAGTCCCACAAGGCTCTGTTCTTGGCCCACTTCTTTTCACCATGTTTATAAATGATATCTTCAGTAAATGCAATCATGTAACCATGCATGCGTATGCTGACGACTTACAACTGTATTTGTCCAGGCCACTTGGACTAGTTGAAGATTTAATTGAAAAAGTTAATGAAGATTAAAAAATAGTGGCAGAATGGGCGAATCTTAATAAACTGATGCTAAACCCTCTCAAATCGTATGGCCTATAGGTTTCAAAGACTGCATTTGAAAATCTAGATATTTCACCGATTCTCCTTAGTAAAGTGCAGCTAAAATTCGTATGTAAGGCTACAAATCTTGGTTATAAAATAAATTCTTCTCTGTTTTGTGATGACCATGTTAACTCCTGCGTCAGTAAAATTTACTATGTCTTAAGAAATCTTCGAGTCACTGCAAATTTTGTACCTGTTGACATCAGAAAAAAACTAGTATTAACGCTTTTACTGCCAATTATTACATACGCGGAAGTTGTCTATAGCAAAATGGACTCGAGATCTTTGCAAAAACTACAAGTTGCTTTTAATAACACTGCACGCTACGTTTACGGAATTAAAAGGTCTGATCACATTTCACGCTTTACCTATCAGTTATTAGGCCGTAGCTTAACCAACTATCTTGAGGCAAGAAACTGCATTTTCCTGCATAGGATCATCACTCGCGATGCCAAGACTATCTTTTTGAGAAGCTTAAATTTTGTAGATCAAGTCGAAGCATGAACCTAATTATTCCTAAGTTTAATTTTCTTAACTCAAGTAGATTGTTTTTCGTTAGTGCAATAAGACTATGGAACTCACTGCCAAACAGCATTAAAAATGCTTCCAATAGTAGGTACTTTAAGCATTTAATTTTCAAGCACTTCTCTTAACTCTCTTTTTCTATCTGTTTTCTATAAATTTTCCTTTCAGTTCTTAAATCTTAACTCTGTTTCTCAACTAATTCTTTTTCTCAAATTTTATTTTATGAACTGAGAAAGCAATTTAAAACATTTACATTTAATATCTCAATATATATTTATAGTTTATACGTTTCTTGTTCCAAAACTAATGTATGTTAAAGTTTTGATTTTAATTTGATATTAATATTTGTTTAAATAATTCTGTATTTTTTATAATTCTATATTTTGTCTTTCTAATGTAAAATTAATTCACAAAATATTTTAATCTTATAAGTTGTTATGTATGCTATAAATGAGGCATGTAAAAGACTAAGTCTTAAATGTCAACATATTGTTACTAAATAAATACAAATACAAATACAAGTGTGTCTAAACATCGGACTAGTAAGTGCGGGGGTAAAAGGTCTAGGCCGGGTCCTTTATTTGAATCAACTTCTTTAATCGCATTTGATTTCTCACCAGACGTTAGTTGGATATAATGAATTAAAGGGTCGTATTCCTGAAAATTGAGGGGGACTATACTACCCTCCTACGAAAAAAAGTCATATCTCCATTTGAGTAGTTTTGAGATATTTAGCTTTTACGTTCTTTATCTTTCTAAGAAACACACAAAAAGTGACTACTTAAATTTTTCAGTCATTTAGAGTTGAAAATGGGTAATCTTAGCTTAACACAAAAATCAGAAACTCATTCACGGTTCCGAATCTGCCCTTTTCTACATTTTGGAATTTTGGCGTTTGTGACTTTCTTTCTTAAGACGGCAGTATCACTTGTTAAGAAAACCTCTTTTAAATAGTCTGCATATAAGTTGCTGATTTCATGAGAGTTGAAGGAATTGAATTCAAAAAATGTTTGTGGCGCTTGGACTATTTTCTCCAAGATAAGGTTTGTGTACAACTTGTACAGCTCCTTCTTACTTGATAGAGAACTCTCTGGATAGCTCGTCATATCTTAGCTTCAGTTCATCGCTTACATTATCAGTGGTCTTGCGAAGTTTGTAAATTTTGTTTCTGTGGTTCCTCAAAAAACTGTGATTTTTGTCTAGCCATGGCTCCGAAAGCTTATTCTTTTTCTTTATTTTTGGTACATAATTTCGATAGAAGTAAAAATGTGCCGATAAAATCTTGAGACAGCGCTGTTCCAGTTTAGAGGATAAAGATAACATTTTATACTTTCGTAATCGGCATTTAGGTTATCGTACGCAATGGAGTTATTATAAGACTGGGTAAAAGTAATGTCGTTAGCAGAGAAAATAACTGTTAAGGCTGTATGGTGAACAGTGTTAGTAAATAAATTTTCTGCTTCAGTGCGTGAACCTTCATTTCATCGTACGAGTGTGTAAAGATAAGGTCCAACCATCCTCCATTTTTATTTTGTTCAGAAGAAACTTGCTGCAGATCGTTGCCATAAAAGGTACTAAATAATGAGAAATCTATGGCATTAGAAAGGTTGACAGGAAGAAGATAGTTGTCATTTTCATCAATGACAAAAGAGATATTTGGACGGTTGAAGTCACCAAGAATGACAACCTTATATTCCTCTATAAGAGTGGATGTAAAGGAGGAAAGTGTTTCACCTAGCTCGTTGTATGTTGTTTCACTTGAGCCGGGGGGAATGCAAACGACACCTATGTACATAAAAAGACTATTTCCTGAACAAACTTTAATTATGCGGTGATCAAAAAGTTTATGGGTATGCGTATCTATTAGCTCACTTGAAAGAGATTTGTAAGTTGCTATGAGAACGCCACCTCCTCTAGAAAGACCAGTTGAGGAGTAATCCCGTTCGTTTCTGAAGACTGTCCAGAATTTCCTTGTTATTGAAAATATCATTTAACCATATCTCAGTGAATACTAGAACATTGAAGTGACACGATTTGGCGTCAACATAAAATGTATTTAATTTGCTTCTCATGCCACTACATTTATGGTAAAATATATTTAAGAAATGGGTTGTTGGTCTTTACGCGATTTTTGAAAAAGGGAAATATGTTTAGTCCTGACGTGAGCACCATAGGTATCAAGATCCACCTTGACTTGATCGATCGTCACACCGAGTTGGTCGTGAAAACGAATAAATAAGTTAAGCAAGTCATCAACATCGGTAGACAGACCTTCTTGTTGAATTAAAACTTTAAGATTAGTTTTGGTCTTGCCTTCAATTCATGATGAATCAGGGGCTTTATGCATGTAGGCGAGATACAGACGAACGTTATTAAATACACTGTTCTCTCTAAGGTGGGAAAGGGCATATAACCTCTGTCTTTTTTTTTTTTTAGACTGAACCAACGCTCAGGGGATGCCCCCTATAAATGGATAAGCATTGTGTTGATTCGATAGATAGGTAATAGTTAGTTGGAGGGTGGATAGATGGAGTAGTATCGGTGAAGATTTGTTTTAAATTTGCACAGCTCAAAACTGCCGGGAAATACGCTCGTAGGGAGACTATTCCACAACCTTACCGTGCGACTAAAAAACGAATTCTCTCGGTAATGCGAGGTTCTGTTGGACATCGAGGCAATGGTAAAGGGGTGGGCTTGAACAGCTGCCCGAGTGGACCTGGGAAACACACGAGCTGGTGGAGTCAGGCCATGTATCTCCCTTGAACACTTCCCATGGTAGTACCTGTACAGAAGGCTTAGGCAACCAACATTGCGTCGATGCCTAAGAGAGTTGAGAGAGGATGAAATACTTTCACCCCCTACCAAATATATCGCACGACGTTGAATTCGATCCAGAAGCTCCAAATAAGATCTTAAAGCCCCTGCCCAAATGTGCGAATTGTACTCCATTTTCGGCCTAATATATGAGGTGTAGATCATGCGAAGATCAGCTGAAGTGAAATATTTTTTACACCGTTTTAAAAAACCTAGGCACTTGGCCGCTTCTTTCGACACATCGAAAATATGATCATTCCAACGAAGATCACATTGGATCGATATGCCCAGAACGTCAAGAGCGGCTGATTCCACAAGATCCACACCATTCATATAGAGGGGAGCTAAAGGGCTTGTGGCTAAATCCGCTTGTGGGTTAACAGGCAGAACTGGGTCTTGCTTACATTGAACTTTACTCTATTAGCAAGACCCCACTCGGAGATTTTTTGTAGATCATTTAGGAGTGTGTCATTCATAGTTTGCCTTTTTCTCTCAATCTCCATAGAGCTTGGGCGTTTTTTGAATGAATATGAATGACAAATGCTGCTATCGTCCACAAACGAATGTATTGGGTTATACGTCAACGACAGAAGCTCGTTGATAAAAACCAGAAACAAGGTTGGCGATAGGACTGAACCTTGTGATACTCCTGCGTTGATGGCGAGCTTCACGGACGAAATACCGTCAACTACGACTCGAATCGTTCTATCTTCGAGGAAACACGTGATCCATCGAGCAAAACCACCACCAAAACCATATGCACCAAGTTTTGACACGAGCGCTTTATGCCACACTCGGTCAAATGCTTTTGAAATATCAAGAGCAACAGCCCTGCTCTCGCCGAAAAAGTGAACGCATTGGTTCCATTCTTCAGTTAAGAACGCCATAAGATCACCAGTAGAGTGAGCCCTACGGAAACCATATTGACGATCACTAAGCAGTTGGTTGAGATCCAGATAGTTCATGATGTTAAAGTTTATTATGCTTTCCATAACTTTGGAAAGCGTAGAGCATATCGCAATGGAACGGTAGTTTGCAGGGTTCATGGCATCGCCCTTTTTTGGTACCGGCTGGACATTTGCCACCTTCCAACAAGATGGAAATACTCCTATTCTGTAGGAGATGTTGAAAAGGTTGCGCAAAGGCCGAGCCAGCGAAGAAGCACACTTTTTAAGCACAGTTGGCGATATGCCGTCAGGACCAGAGGCTTTGTTTACGTTGAGATTTGTAAGGACCCTTTTAACTGCTCTCGTTCGAAAGAATATCTCCTGCATTGCAGAAGATCCACCCCCAACAAAGGGCAGTGGCTGATTGCTATCTGAGAGAGTGGAATTTTGAGCAAACAATCTAGCCAATAGGTTCGCTTTATCAGCCGAGTCAGTGAAGATTTGGTCATCTTTTAAAAGAGTTGGAATCGATGATGATGTCTGATTCTTCACTCTTTTAACAAATGACCAAAAATTTTTGCTCCCTTTGGGGCAGAGAAGAATCTGTTCTCGAATGCGAGCTTCGTGCAAAAACTTTTCGTGTTTTAAAATTGCATTACAGCGATTCCTTGCCTCAATGCAAAGTCTTTTTGTATTAGTATTCTTGTTAGAACGCCAATTCTGAAAGGCTTCCTCTTTGGACCTGACTGCAATCCTGCAAGTCTCATTAAACCATGAGTCAGCATGAGTCATCTTTTGGTTTAATGCTTCTCATCGTATTGGAAATGAAAGACCGCATACCCAATAAAATAATTTCTTGCACCATGACAGCCGCGGCATTCACATTTCTATCAGCGAAACATAATTTCCAATTGAAGCTGCGATAAAAATTATTTAACGCAGTCCAATTTGCCCTTCCATAAAACCACGCAGTCCTTTTCGGGGCTTTAGGCGTAGAGGTGCAGGGGTTAGAATATGGAAAAACAGCGGAGATGGTACAGTGGTCCGAGTTACCAAGAGGTGCGTTGACACTCACATCATATTTTTCATGATGCGAAGTCAGAAAAAGGTCAAGGATGTTATGGCTATGCATATCACTTTGAGGAAAAAAAGTGGGTTAATTCACTAGTTGAATCAATTGGTTCGATTCAGCAAATAGCTCAACATATTGCCCAACAGGTGTCAATGGGCCCGAGTGACGTAACCAAGCCGGGTTGTGGACATTGAAATCGCCTGCTACAACGATCTCACTGTCAGGAAACAACCCCAAAATGTGCGTAATTGAATCAGAGAGAGAGTCCAGTTAGCTAAAAGTGGGCTCCCTCCCTAGATTCGGACTTCTATAAATAAAACAAAAATGTAGCAAGTGCGCGCGAAGCCTGAACCTAACCCACATTGAGCTTAGCTCTGGATCGGTCACGTTCAGACTCCTCTCACACTGGTACGCCACATCCGTTCTTACAAAAAGCGGGATGCCCCTATGCAAAGAAAACAATCGCAGTAAGCGATACCCAGGTATATGAAAATCCAGTGAATCTGCATCCTCGGCCACCTGGGTTTCGCTCAGTGCCATTATTTGAGGCCTATGAAGAGTACAATGTACATAGACCGAGAAAAAATTCGCTCTCAGCCCACGAATATTGCAGAATTCTATGCGAAAATGACCCGACATTTTCGCACCATGCAAACATCAAACAAATAAGGGCATATAAGGTGATTAGTTACGGCTGCAAGAGAATTGCACAACATGAACAATATAAAGAGTACTAAAGCAAGTGTTATGCCTTTACTTCAGCACAATTCAGCCCACTGTGCAACCCTACCTACAAACGTAACTAATGGGAGAGGATAGCGGAGAAGACGGACACGAAAGTAACAACAATAACTTACACAGCGAGGAGCATAGAAAAGCCCCTCGCGTGGTTAGCAAAAAAAAAACTGATTCAGTCCATCGATGTTGATCTGCATCTGGCGGACCTCAGCAAAACAGGTTTTGCTGCTGTGATGTTGTTGTTGGTATTGTTGGAGCTGCTAAGTTGTTGTTATTGTTTAAGTTTATGATTTAATTGCTTAATTTTTCTTTATATTTATTTTTCTTTCTTTTAGGCACTTATAGTTGAATTTTTTTGTTTATTTTTATTTTAATTAAAGTTCACGGAAACACTTAGTTTTAACACGTTTGACACATTGTCAGCAACAATAAACACACGACGAAACATTTTAAACAAACAATTAAAAACAATTAACTAGTAAAAATATAAATTATTAATTAAAATTAAAGGGACGGACGGACGGACGTTAACACCCTTCAAGTTCACAAACGCAAATTCTGCGCAAGAATTTAACGTTAATTTGACTCTTGGTGGTAGTAGAGGGCCTAGGAATGACTTCAGACTGCCAGGTTGGTTCGAGGGATCAATTATAATTGGATCAGATGGAGATGGGCTTAGAGTATGAGATTGCACGAAATTAGGATAGAATGACTCTGGATTTTAGGTGTATTTTTAATATATTCAGGGTGAAGGTTAAATGAGACGCGTTTAGATTTTGTTGATTTTTGAATGGAAGAGGACGAAGGAATTAAAGTATGTTTTGGAAAAGGAGTGAATTCGGAAAAGACATTTGTTTTATAAGACCAGTTACAATCTAGCAAAGCTTTATTAGTATTACTTTTATTAGACTTATAGTTAAACTTTGAGGAAAACACATAGGATTACTCATAGTTCTAATTTAATGATGAGCATTGCATCATTGATTGATGCTTTACTTTTAATAGACTTTGAATTAAGCTTAGAAGAATTACCATTATTTACAGGCTTACTCATAGTTCGAATCATATGATGATCATCGTTATTTTCGCTGCTAGATCTAGGTGTCTTCAGCTTCTTCTAAGAATTTTCTATCCACTTGGAGATTTTCCACTTAGATGTTCAGGAATATGTTCAGATTTCCACCAGAGATGTTCAGGAACATCCATACATATTGAGTTGGAATGTCCAACTTAAAACTGCAGAGCTTTCTGGCCTTGGTGGATATTTTTATGGAGTCAGAAATTGCGACACCAAATTTTTTTCTGAAAATGATTATGCAGGATACGGTAGTTTTTACTGGGAGGCCAACTAATATGGTTTTTAGTCTGTCACACTCTTCAGCTTTTTGATACGGTTATCCCATTCAGATGATGTCCATGATGTTCCAAACTTATGGATCAATTTTCGCGGTGAAGCCACAGGAATAGCTATAGGTGGCCTATTTCTTTATCAGAGAAAGACGCCGCACAGTGTCGCAGGGGCGGCAATAAATCATAAAAACGTTAATAGCAATAGTGAAAATGTAAGTATGCAAATATGTCGGCAAAATACCAACTAAATAATAACAAAAAGAATTTCGTTAAAATATTGATTAGTGTCAACGTAGTTCAACTTCAAAATCAACACATTTTTCAGGTGAACCCCTACTTCGGGGTAGGTGCACATTAAAAAAGTTACAAAATATTTTGTTATAAATTTTTTTGACTGGCAATGCTAAAATTTGTTTAAATAACTAAACATCTGGAGAGTACCATTACTACGAAGACGTTTCAAAATAAAATGCATAAAAAACAAAACTCTTTAACTTGCAAAGTGAATTAAAAAAATACTTCCTAAACCATATCTCCAATTTTTAGTTATTTTACGGCAGAAAAGTATGAACTTTAATATTCAGAAAGAAATTCGGACATTTTATTGCCTTTTCAATAATAATGAATTTTTGTATGAATTATTGTAGTGCCCCGTCAAGTGAAAATTCGTCAAATTTTTAACGTTAGGCTAGCCGCTAGCATCATGAGACATGGCAAAAAAAGTTGCTGCTATTGCAGAATTTTTGGAAAGGGAGATGCAAATAAGTATCACTAAGAATGTAGTTAAAGAGATTTCGTATCTGGAATTAAAAATTAGAAAACTTTGGATATCTGCTGATCGAACAAAATAAGTTTTCTTTAAGAACAACGATGCTTGGCTGGATTCATATATCAAGCCTAAGCCGAAGGATGTTTGTCTAAATTTTTATATTAAAATTTTTGTTGATTATTTAAATTTAATATATGTTAATTTAGGAACAGGGAACAAGCAGAGAAAGGCCGAAAGTTGATTATGAAAATTCCTGTCCAAGAACAAAGAGAGAAAAGGTGCAAAATTTGATTTCTACAAGGTCACCGGGGGGGGGGATAAGAGATGCGGCAGCTGCTATTAATCGAGCATCTGAAGAATCGAAAAAATCTGGGTATAAGCGCTTAATAATTGAGCAAACTCTATCCTTATATTTAGATTTAGACTTATCAGTGCGAAAATATAACATTTTACGATCGGTTGTGAATGCAATTCGCGAGGAATTTTTCGCAAGCTATAACATGTTAAAAAAGTTTAGAGACACATTATTGCCAATGAAATAGTGGCTTCCGAAAATTCTGTAGAAGTGCCTTTACAATGTGTTTTAAATAAAACAACCTCAAGTCTGCTTCAGCTTTGTAATATCGATAAAAATATGAAGCTAACGTTACAGTGTAAGTGGGGCTTTGATGGAAGCTCTGGGCATAGCATCTATAAGCAGAAACACCTTCAAGAAGGTATTACAGGTGAATTTTTAGTTGTAGTATCATTTGTGCCATTGCGTATAATTGATTCTGTTGATGGGCAGTCATAAATATTTTAACAAACAATTCAAGCTCCTCAAGTTGCTACATATACGGAGCAACCCCCACAGATATGAACGCTGATAGTGTGTTGCTTAGGCCAGTACAACAAGCTAATTTCAAATATGGTTAATTTCTTCACTTCATGCATGGATAAAGATCTTCGAGTGTTTGTTACATATAGCACTACATGGTGGCGACATATAGCACATATTCCACTAAAATGCTGGCGAGTCAGTGGGGAAGAAAATAAACGAATTTTTATAGAAAGAAAACTAATAATTCAAGGCGAATTTAAACAAGAAATGGGTCTTATTGTGGACCAAGTGAAGTCCAGGTTTGGAACCACAAACGATGGCAATACAGCCAGGCGTTTCTTCCTAAATCATGATGTTTCTGCTCACACATTAAATATTGATCCTAAATTGATCGAAAGTTTAAGCTTAATTTTAAGAACAATTTCTAGTGGAGAAAGGGTCAATGTCGAAAATTTTTCATTGCTGTTGATTGAAACTTGCTTAATATATACAAATAATTACTCCTGGTATTATATGCCCACTACAGTGCACAAAATTCTAGTGCATGGTTGCGAAATTATACAAAATTTTAATATTCCCATAGGAAGAATGTTCGAAGAGGCTATGGAATGTAAGCATAAGGACATACGTAAATATCGCCTTAGTCATTCTCGCAAAATATCTAGAAAAGCCTCAAACCATGATCTTATGGAAGTTTTATTGATGACGTCAGAGCCTCTCATTTCTAGTAACAGGTCTCAGGTCTAGCCTAGGTTTTCTAAAACGGTGCAAAAAATATTTCACTTCAGCTGATCTTCGCATGATCTACACCTCATATATTAGGCCGAAAATGGAGTACAATTCGCACATTTGGGCAGGGGCTTCAAGATCTTATTTGGAGCTTCTGGACCGAATTCAACGTCGTGCGATATATTTGATAGGAGATGAAAGTATTTCATCCTCTCTCAACTCTCTTGAGCATCGACGTAATGTAGGTTGCCTAAGCCTTCTGTTGTATAGGTATTACCATGGGAAGTGTTCAAGGGAGATACATGGCCTGACGCCACCAGCTCGTGTGTTTCCCAGGTCCACTCGGGCAGCTGTCCAAGCCCATCCCTTTACCATTGCATCGATGCCTAATAGAACCTCGCATTACCGCGATAATTCGTTCTTTAGTCGCGCGGTTAAGTTGTGGAATAGTCTCCCTGCGAGCGTGTTTCCCGGCAGTTTTGAGCTGTGCAAATTCAAAACAAATCTTCACCGACACTACTCCATCTATCCACCCTCCAACTAAATATCACCATCTTCCGAATCAGCACAATGCTAACGCATTTATACGGGGCATTCCCTGAGCATTGGTTTAGTCAAAAAAAAAAAACAGGCGTATTAAGTATAAAAAACAAAATTCAGATGAAATCGGAAAATAAATATTAAGCGACGATATCGTCAAGAAGATGAACTTGATGAAATGGAAATCAATACATTTTGTGAAGAAGATGTATGCAGCGAATAATTTTGTTATATCAACGTTGCAGATATTAAAGTCACAAACTATATTTTCGTTAAACATTATTTATATTATTTAATTATATTACATACTTTATTAGGTATATTATTATATTAATAATGTAATTAAACTATATGAATTCATTCAATTCTTTCATTTCTTATGAAGATGTCCTTGGCTATTGTTAGTTTGTTTAATTGTGAATAAAAATAATAATTAATAATTTAAATTTCATAATTTAATAAGTTTTAACAACAGTTTAATTTTTCGTACAGAAAGGACATCTGCATCAAATTTTATTGCTTTGGGATAACGTTTTAGGGAAGTTATATAAGATTACCAAATTTAGTTATATGTATGGGAGATGGGCGTCCCAGTAAGCCGATTTGCTTGATTTCACACTGTTTTGTGTGTCGTAAAAGCAATATTCACGAAATTTTGTTGCTGTGCGATAATTTTTTGAAGAAATATACCAACATACCGGATTCGGTTATATGGGAGGTGGGCGTGTTAGTTTGCCGATTTCCTTGATTTTCACAAATACTAGTTATTGCTAGTTATTGCAAATACTAGTTATTACTGGATGCACCAGATTTGTTTGTTCTACGATGCCTCTTTTGGGAATCATAACAGATTACCGATTTTGGTTATATCGGAGGTGGTCGTTCCTTTCATCCGATTTGATTTATTGAAATTATGTACGAACAACTATCTTATTGAAAAATGTAATTCCAGAAAATTTCATGATTCTACGATAACTCCTTCTATTTTTCGCCGCTCGCTATATGGGATCATTACACTGTGCGCCGGTGGTGAGCGCAAAGAATGAACCAGTGGAGTAGGATCCGTAGCTTCTATGATTTCTTCATAGATAGAGGAAGCGTTACGATGGGGTGATTCTGGGATGTTCTGAAATATTTCTGGAGCAAATCTGATATAATCAGTAATTTCAGCAAACCACATCAGAAATATTTCATGATCATCACTCATTTCATTTATTTAATGGTATAAAACTTCAATTAGTGGATCTGGCTGGTGAGGTGGTGGTAAAGTTACCCTTAAATTGGATTGTATCATGGTGTCGACATCCATTTTCGTTTTCAGTTGTTTTATACTTATGCGTTAAGGACTTATTGATTTCGGTTATCGCGGTTTCAAAAGATGACATATTTTTTTTTAAGTCAGTTATGGTGTCCGTGACTGTTATAAGGTTACTAGAAAGTTTAGATATTTTTGTAACCAGTAGCTCGTTTCTGTAACAAAATCGGCAAGTTACCGATTTGTGTGACGTCAGCCGTTATCGATCCCTAGTTACCGATTTCGTGACAACTAATGTGTCTGTACGTTTAAATCGGTAAAAACTCGGACCGTGATGAAAAAGAACACAAATCGAGAAGAAAAGTTGCGAAATTGAGTCAAATGACAAGCAGCTGTTTACTCGAATACATATATTATTTTAGTTGCGCTAAAACTTTATAATAAAAAGGTGCTTGTCTTGTTAATAAAACTTGAATATTAGCAGTTTAAGAAAATTAATTATGTCATAATGATGTATATTAATGGTAAATAATTTTACACTTAGTGCTGTGCTGCAAAAACTTAGCAAATATATGCAACCGGGTACTTTTTCATATCTCAAACATATACTGTTTTGCTAAAATTTTAAACTTTTATGTAAATAGGAATTATTTATAAATTGCATTACCTTTAAAACTAAAACTTATTTAAAAATAACAGAATATTTCAATCAGAAAAAATTCGACTTATATGAAAGTAACCATTTTTAAAGGTATATTTCCTTGATTTCGAGTACTTATAACTTAATAATACACAACATTTCTGACATTAGATAAATTGGTAGAATTCTCACTTGCCGCAAAGCCAGTGTGAAAAGTGACACATTGTTATCGATTCACTTTACGTACAGAAACACTTTTTTAAAATGTTCCACTGAAATGAAATCGGAACATGTGATAGCTTATCGATTTGGAACAACGAATCCAACAGAAATCGATTCAGATACGTCCAGAAACATTGCAGGTAAGAGTGACAACAGAGTGACGTCAAATCGGTAATATGAGTCGGTAAATACGATCGCTACGAGTTACAGGAACAAGCTACAGGTCGGATTTTGCGGATTCAATAAAGCCGCTGAGACATTCGGCAGTTTTTAAGACCCCATCGATCTTAGTAACTTGATCACCTATTTTTTTACTCATTGTTTAGTGTCAGACCCTAGCGAGTTTGTTGTATCACTTAGGCGCTTTACTGCAAGAAGGACTTGTGAGAGTGAAATATCCTTGCACTAATCGCAGTAAAATGAAAAGTAAGCAAGGTAGTCATTTAAATATGTAAGACTTCTCTTTGATAAGCCTATACAACAGGCGTGGAAAGATTTATCACACAGGCCCTTGCATTTCACCTTTGTTGCATTGCGGTCTTCCACGGTGCATAGATATGAAGCACAGTTCTTTTAGTTTATTTTTGGCTTCGCACTGGAGTGTCACAAACAAATGATTTTGCTGAATTGCCATTTGACACTTAATTACTTATTGTGCTTTTAATTCTTTGCGTTTTTTCACAATAATTAGTTGTTGGTACTAGGTCAACAGAACTTGCACAGAGATTTAGGACTATTATATTTGTTTTTGTTTTTATATTATGAACGGTGAGCGAGGTTGCGAAGCTATTTAATAACACGTCCGATCGGTTTGACTTCTTGAATTTAAGGGACTTACTCCAATTTGTTGTGTTCTTTCTGTGTTTATTAATTTATCATTGTAAGAAGCAGCATCTGACAGTTAACACTCAACAGTTGTGTTCATGTAGTATAGAATCTTTTCGCTTGAATAAATGGCGTCCGCTACTTGATCAGTTTTAATGAGCGCTTCCAAAATTGTACCATTCAGTGAATTTTAACAGAGCAGTTGCCAACTATTGTCTGCGCTGAATGCGGCCAATGATGTTGGTTTTCAGTTCAGTGCTGGTTACTAGTTAAAATATTTTTTTGCGTTTTTATTTTAGTTTCTTCAGAATTTATTGCTTATTTTTCTATTCTTTCATTTTTCCATTTTTCTATTTTTTCCATTTTTCTATTTCAGAATTTATTGCTTATTTTTGTAATTATATACTTATGTCACTGTAATCGTCTCTAGTTTCTTGTAAACTACATACCGTTGATCTTTTTGTTATACAAAGAATTCTAATACTAAGAATTTATTTCTAATGCTAATAATACTAAGCTTGTGATTTTAATATTAAGGGTTTAATGTTAAGTTTTACTTTGTATATAATGAAAAAATAAAATAAATTTATACTTTTCTATATTTATTCTCGATCATTTTTGTAAAAACATTTAAAACACTCTCAAAACAAATGATCATAAGAAGCTCGGACAAAGTATTTTTAAGGGCTTAAATTGTTTATTGCTATTTTTTTAGTAAATAAATATTTTTAAGTATGTTAATTAGTTTTATGATCTATTAAATTATAACATAAATTAAATTGCGAGCTTTAGATCAAGTAAGATTTTAATAATACAACTCTGAAAGCTATATTTATTGAAGTGTCGTTTTTATTGAATTTGCATTTATTTATCTTGTAAATTTTAGGACAATATGACATGATAGCACACCTTGTGAATACTCTACAATTGAGTAAATAAAACACTAAACACTGCGACAGTAAGAAAAAAAAACGGAATTGGTGAGTGATTCAACTGCACAGTTAAAAAGATGGAAGATCGCTACAAAAACAAAAACTTAAAATCATTTATTGCGGATCTTTGTTGGTTTTTAACACTGAAATAAGGATAGTCGCGGGTCTTGCATAAAAAAACAACATCGAAAGTTCCACTATTCTTAAGTTTAAATATACATACTGTTAAACAGTGCACTTAAAAATAAATCAGTTCATAGTTTGTTTAACTTTTCAAAATTCTGTTCTGAAACATGTTGGTTATCGTGTTGCCTTTCCAACGAGATATAGGTGAGCAAAATCAGCTTCTGTTTGATGAAATGGTACCATTTTGTATTGTAGCAGAAATATATATAGGAATCAGTTTTTTGAAAAAAAAACGTTAAAATTGCCGCCATTAATCGAATTCTCAACCGATGTCTATATTCTTATGTTCGGTGGAAAGTAAACCTCTGCACGAGTGCGCTTGAAATACATTTCAGTACACTTATTTATGGAGCAAGCGTTGGTTATGTTCGGCTTTCATTAATTAAAACAAACGTAACACTACAGAAAGCACTCGTCGCGTAAGCAGAACAAAAACAAACGAAAACCGAATCAATGTTATGCTTGAGTCGACAGAGAAGAGCGCAGCAGAACGAAATGACTTGAAAGTTATGTGATCAACAGCAGAACGCTTGGAGTTATTATGTGTTGTTTAGGTCTCATAGTTTCTGCATTTCCTTCTGAAGTGAAAATTATCTAAAACTCCAAAAATAGGGATTTTCTTATTATTTATTGAAATTATAATAAGAGACTTTTTTATTTATTATGAAAATTAATTTTTTGAAGCGAAGCTTTTATTTAATTTTTACAATATTTAATTCAATTACAGTTAATAAAGAATTAAAAATAAATATATTTTTAAGTAACAACAAAAAAATTAATTAAATTTTATTGTGTTGCTTATGAGGATATTTTCTTGTTGTTTTTACTTTTACTATTGTGGTGGTTTTGTTGATTATTGTTTCTTGCATTCCTATGACGTTGGATTGTTGTTTTTTCTGTTGATGATTATAATGATGAATTATTTGTAAATATGATTACTAGTAATGATGTGATTACGTTTGTTGTTGTCGTTGTTGTTTATGGTAGTTTTGGTGGTGTTGTTGGTCTATTGCGATGATGTTTATGTTTTTCATTGTTATTATTTTGTGGTAGATCTTAGTAAAATTGAATGATCTACTAGAAAAATGTGATTTCGGAGGGTGTTTCTTCAATCATTTCAATCATTTCAAAAATATTTAAGGTAATTGAAAAATAACGCCAGTATTTTATGCCAGGGCCGTAGTCAGTAAATTTTTTTCAAAATTAAAATATAAGGACAATTATTTGTTTCATTTCAATTTTACGTTTAGTTTTTTATATTTTATATACAGTTGCGAACAAAATAATAGCAGTTGTCTTATTCAGATATGTTTGGATAAATAATACTAGTCTACAAATTTCGTATCTGGTAAACCCATTCTTATTCCTATGTGTACGTTTAACCCTGGTTTCAAATCTGAACTCAGTTTCCTCCTATATTATAACATTTTCAATTTACAGGGTGTTTAACGTTTTTGGCACGTGTTTAGTATTATTGATCTAGAACCTGAACTACTCATCATAAAATAAAAAATATCATTTTGTATTTAAAAAAAATATTAGCTCTTCAATCCATACATCAACACAATCGTGTCATGTGGTAGCGGAGCAAAAATTTTGAGATTATCCAACGAAATATCAACAAATTTTGTATCTTTTGTTTTACGATAATCGCCAGTGAGCTAAGCCATTTTGCAAAAATCTCCAAAATTCATGTTTTTCGTAAATAATTGCACCTATGTTTTAGTTTTGTAAAAAATTTCACCAATATCCCTTCCTGGATGGGTAAATCGTGACTACGGCCCTGGCATAAAATACTGGCGTTACTTTTCAAGTACCTTAAATATTTCTAAAAAAATTCGAGTTAAAATGATGGAAAAAAAACTCTCCGAAATCACATAAAATAATAATTAATATTGCAAAATATCACGATTTGAACATAAAAATCGAAAATATGCTCATATAATATGCACTTAAAACTCTTAAATATTCGCTAAAAAAAGGTAAAATATGCAATTAAAAATATTTTCGTATTTTTTATTATCGGTTAAAAAATAAATATTGCAAATTACCAAAAAAAAAACAACTTATTGTTAAATACATATAAAATTAATTTAAAAAAAAAATAAAGTGCATTTCAAAGTACCTAACAATTCAAAATTATCTTTTTCCAAAATATGTCGTATTAAATTTTAATGGTTGCAAATCAAAAAAGCAAAATATGCAAAAACCACATGAATTTATTGTATAAAAAATATACGCAATTAATATGCAAAAATAAGCATTTTTTGTAAAATATGCAAAGCCATGCATTTATTGCAAAATATTTAAAAATATGCACTAACTATTGAATGCCATTTAGAAGGAATTTTCATGATTCGCAAATATAACTTAACCATTTGCGCTTTAAGATGCCAAGTAAAAACTTGTATATGCATGAGATTAATTTACACATTTCACTCAAAACGATGACAGTGAATCAATTTTTAATTTACATTATTCAAAGCGTAAATTTGAAATTTAATGGATGATTCGGTGTTGAATGTTAAAATATATTCGTTGGCTGATTAATTTTATTGGCGTTTAAAAAAATTAAATAAATAAAAGCTATTCAGCAATCAAATAAAAAATATATAAACTTTCTGCTTGAAATTATGTAAACACCTTTCAATTGTGTTTAAGTACGAATGACACATCAGTTCGGTTTGCTTTCTCTTTCATCAAAAGTAGGAAGACATTCTACTTCTTTCACTGTTCAATGTTTGATGACAATCATCTTCATTTTAAAGGTGAAACTCAATTTACATTTTACAAATCAGATGATTCATCCAAAGTGAACGATGATATTGAATCGTGTAAATTCGCATTTATCTCTTTGCCAATGTTCTGCTGCGTTAGAGCCCGAACCAAAGAAGTAAAATATAAGGAAGTGGTGTAATAGCAGAAAAGTGTGGTATTTTCTATATTGGTGTGGGTTCACACAAATACAGAAACAATCACAAAGGGCCGTATTCGGTTGTATCGTAAAAGAAGGCCCAAACTGTTAAAGTTTGTTCTTATGCATTAAAATTTTAGAAACATTTCAAGAATAGCAACAACTCTAATTATTTAAAAAATTGTTGATAGCTCGCAATTGGCTTAGAAGTTATAGGCATCCAACATTGGAAAAAGTGGACTAAAAATTTAGCTGATATTTTAAGTTTTCCAACAAAACTAAACTTTATAGGTATCAAAAGAGAGATAATACAAGTATCTATTCAACAAGATATCAAACATAAAAATACATGCATTTAAGATACAACCCTTTTTTACTTAAAATCGCGAGGTTTTTCCAAATTTAATAAAAAAAATAAATGTATCAAAAGGAGGCCTTCGGATGCTGCTTAGGGTTTACAAACCTCAGTAAGTACCACACAGGCTTCTCTGTCTACAGCAGTTCTGAATGTAGTTATATTTTTAATAATTTTCTTTTTAATGTATTGCTTTCGTAAAAGAGAAACCACTAGTCTTTCAGACAAATTCTAATTATAAAAAAATTATATCTTAATGAATTCTTATGGAATTCTAAATTTGACACCTCGTTGAATAGATACGCACATGACCTTTGTTTTAATACTCTTAGAGCTTAGTTTTGTTGAAAAACTAGAAAAACTGCAATATTTTTAGGTAATTTTTCTGTATTTGAAGGCCTATAGATTCTAAACTTCAACTTTAATTACAAATTAAATTGGGTTAATTTTTTAAAATCCTTATTTTTTTGGGTGTTTCTGCCTAGTTGTTGTGTAAAAATCAGAAAAATCAGAAAAACAAGAGCGCCCCAAACATGTATTCAACTGCGAAAAATGACTGCGCCCCTGAAGCAGTGTTTGTGTTTTGACAGATGTGGTTTGATCAAACTGGCGCAAAATCAACGAGGTCAAATTTGCATTTTTAAACCATTTTTAATAAGAAATATGTACATTTCTAACACAAATAAGTTAAAAAAATATCGTTAGAAACTAAATAAAGCACTTTTGTTAAAAGAATTAAACCGTATGGACATATTTACCTGTGGAACGAATGCGCATTGTTTTTAAGTTTTCGGGAACAATTACAATTCTTAACCGCACAACTCATATTGCATTTGTTTTAGTGGTTTTTTTCTTTAAATTTGTTGCTTTTTAAGCAGTGAAAAATGCTTAAAATGAAATTATTTTCAACTATTTTGCTGAGGAGTCTTCTAATCAGATGCCAGGGTTCTCAAAAATGTCAAAAAACACACTCTTTCTCGCTGGCACAATTTACGAATGGTGCGACAGTTCACGTACAGTGTATGTGTAAGCAACACCATTTCCTTATATTTTAATTCTTTGGCCCGAACAGAACCAAAGCGGATGTCGGTTGTCGGATTCTCCGTGCTACAAAATACATGAAAATATATGCAGCCGCCAAAAATGAAATCGCCGTAAAAATGCGTGACGGAAAAACGCCAGAATAAAATCTATTCTAATTTCTCTCTGACGGGTGGCGGATCTCTCTCTGAGTGACTTAAATTTTGCCATATTTTTGCTCAAGATTGGATACGTTCAGTGTTATTTTCTTAGTTTTTACTATGATCTGACATTCTGTTTTTGTGCCTGTGTTGCATTCATGTGAATTCAATGCATAATATAAAATAATTTGTATCATTCCCAATATGAAATGCAACCGTGATCCGACAACCGACAACCGCTCCTATTCTGGACGTGTTCATAGCGGATTTCTCCGAGAGAGGCCCGCCATCCGACATCCGCTTTGGTTCTGTTCGGGCTGTGTGATCGATGCTTTTCTCGCTGTTATCAATCAATTTTGTTTTATAGAACGAATAACATCGTGTTCTGGAAAAGCAAGCGGCGAACAAGTTCTGCTTTGAAGCCGACGAGTGCTTTGCACTGCTCGGTTCTTGTCGTTTAATGAATTGGTTATGTTCTGCTTGACTAACAGAGTTATGTTATGTTCTGAACTCGGCACTGTTGGCTCTACTGTTGTAGAAAAAACGAATGCATTTGTGCAGAGGTTTAGTGGAAAGGTATTTTTAATTGCAATTTAGTTTCATAAAAAAAAAAATTTTGTCCGTGGCACATATTTAAATAAAATTGATAGAAACACAAATTTTTTCAATAAAATTTTAAAAATTACAAGTATAGGCTTCGCTACATGCTCACTGTAGTTTTCTTAAAAATTTACTTTTACACTATCATATTCTACGTAAAATTTTTTGTGAATTCTTGGGTTCCATTTGTGGATTTGGTTTTCCATTTCTAATAAGGCAAATGGCTGTACAACATCAATGAATGTCAGCGAACTAAAATTCGAACACATAAATTTTGAAAATGCATTAAAAAAAATTGTGACGACATTGAGAGGTCGGACCAGGTGCAATGAACTTTCAAAATGTCCCTCTTTGAGAATTTCCACTAATGGTTTTTGTAATTTTCTAGCGGTCACACTGTGTTATTCTAATACTGTAATTAAAAGTAAAATTAAAAAGATGGCACAAAACCAGATTATCTATTTGCCCAGGTTGTAGTGGAATTGACCCAAAGTCAAAAAAATCGAAACAAAAAAATAGAAACTTCTCGGAAAAATGAGTGCATTCGAAAAATTTGGAGTACAAAAACATTTACATACTCGTACAGGGCCATCACTTTTGTATATTTATTTGCTCAAAACTTTCCATTTTTTCTTTGATGATTTTAAATTTCGTCAATTTTTGCTTTCTTAGTATTGGCAATTCGCATCTGTCATGGTGAGCTCTTTAGTTGGAGGTTTTATTAAAGGGTTTAGTATAAGGGAAATTATTGCTATGGGCAACGACTTGCAATAAACTACAACAGTATAAAGTAGTAAATACACGAAAAACGTTCTAGTTCACCCCTATTACACAAGAAATACATTGCATTTGGAGAAGTATTTACTGAAGTTGCACATTTCATCCCTTAACTCCACATCCACCACTGACCGCTAAAAGAGTGCGTATATAGAGCCAGGGAGGAAATTTTTGTCACAATTGTACTTTATCTTTGTGTAGTGCAACGAAATAATTTTTAGTACACAATGACGGATGACATATATAATTGTATTTATATCGTATTGACAATGACTGGTACAACATTTTATTTTATATTTGATATAATATTTTATAATATTATTTATTTATAGAATGTTGGTAGAAACCAACAAAGCTCCTGGTTTTCAGTTTTATATTTAAACTAGATTTAAAAGCTCAGAAAAATAACCGGAATAAGCTCTTTGAAAAGAAATTGCCCTTTTGTAACACACAATCTTTTAAAAGCCTTAACCCTGAATAACCAATCATTTAATAAAACATAATAACCAACGTTAGTCGATTCGACTAACACGCTCCAAAACTCGTTTTTTTCAGAGCGGTGGTACATGAAATACATTAAAAGCTGTTGAAAATGGAAAAATTGCAGTAAATTTTATTATAAATCAAAAACATAAATATTGGTCTTTGGCTTTTTTTATGTTTGACATATAAGCTTCTTATTTCATCAGTTAGAAAAAAGGAGAGCAGTGTTAGTCGAAACCAGTAACATTGGTTATATATTGTTAAGTCGTCTTTTTCATTTTAAAAATGTTGTCATTGAATTTATTTTTTTTTTTCATTAAAAGGTTATTATGTATATGTGCGTAGAGTACGTGTCTAAAATTTCAGATCGATGTCTTTAATAATAGCGAATATAACCCAAATTTTTGACTTTTTTGTCATCGCCAAACATACTAAGGTCTTCAGATTCATCAAACACCTTAAATATTTAAGGTAAATAATCTGCCATGCAAGAATTTTCTAAGACATATTATTGCAATTTGATAATTTCATACTTTTGTGGTAAGTAACACTCTTGGTTTAGATATATTTTATTAGAAAAATTTCGTTTTCTATAGAAACAGGCAAGTTCCTTAAAATTTCCAAAAAATTGACACCACAAAAACTTTCGTACCTGAAACACACAAAAAGTTTTTAGTACTAATTTTATTTTTTGGTGATATAGACAAAAATAAAATCAATCAAAAATTAAAGTGATAGCTTTGAAAGTGAATAACTAGGTCATTTTGTTTAATTGTCCGTCCAGTCGTGTTTCAATATTTTTCGTTTTCCTTCTAATTTTTATAATCTTCCAAAAAAATCATAACGAATTTCTTTATGTCACAAAAAACTTTGGTAAAAATATTTGTTGTCGAAAAAATATTCAAAACCAAAAATGGCTTTTTTAATGTTCTTTCATATAGTATGCATAAATGTAGGGTTTATATAAAGTTTCTATCGTAAAAATTTAAAAAGTTTTTTACGATCGAAAAACCAAGCCTGACTATCATATATAAGTTTTTTTTGTTTATTTTTATTCATTTTGTATTTTTTGAAATGTAATGGTGTAGTGAAAGAATCATGAAAATTTCTCAATGCGTTTCTGAGTTATACTCTTAAATACTCCTTTAAACACTGCCATAGCAACAACAGCGCTACCTATCGGACCTTTGACCTTATCTACAGGCCCAGTCGCACACACACACTAAATTTCAACAAAATTGGTCCAGCCGATTAGGAGGAGTTCAGTGACAAGGCCATGTACAGAAGAATTTTATATATAATGATGTAAGCATCTGCATACTATAAGGATAAAATGCATGTCCGATTAAAGCTTTAAACGCGATTTTCACAAAACAGCATTTTTAAAACAGTGCCAAAGATTATGTAAAAAAGATAAGTCCGATTGAGCTAAGACTTTTTGTATAATATTGATTAAAACAAAAACTATAAGATCATCCTTTAAAACTTAAAAAAACTCGTTTTTTTAGAACGTTTGAAAGGTAATAGGGTAATAACAAAAGGGTAATTTAAAATTTTTTTGTTAAAAGTGGCGCCAACAAAAAAAAAATATCTGGTTTGATTGGCTGATAGTAGGTTATCTTATAGTTTGTAGTGTTATTTTTCATATGAACAAAAATTTTTCAACTTCTCACTCTCAGCTTCTGAAAGAGATAAATAAATCGCAGAAGTCCAAACTGCGAACGGCTTACAAGGGCAGATAGAAGTGTAAAAACAAAACGAAAAAATTCAATTTATCTATTATTTTCATATTAATTCTACACTTACCTGCTGTGACCACTTCAACAGCGTGTTTCGAAAGTATTCTTTATTTATCTAATACCGCATTCTTTTTTGGAAAAAATTTTGCATTTTTTCTGACCTCTTCAAGTATTCTGAATTTTTCCGTTCTTTTGTAAGAAAAATGTTGACCTTAAAATAAGTCGTTTTCTTTTCTCGACAATGTTGACCGCAAAAGTATAACAAATGTAGAATTTTCTCACCAGTAAAATTCGACGGTTCTGCATTCTGGCCTCTAGCAATAATAACATAAAAAAAAGAAAATAATTTTGACATTTCATATTTTGTGCTGTGAAAATTGTGAGAAACAAAAATGTGCCATTTTGAAAAATGTCTGAAATTGAATCCAATCCAATCTTGTGGAATAAAGTGGTTCGTTTTATTTAAACTGAATTTCTCGATGAATATTTGATTGAATATTTGTTAAAAATACATAACCTCAACCGTAAACACATCGAAATGCACAGCAATAGTACAGCCAGTATCAAATAAAAAATTGTAGCATTTTTTCCGTTCTTTTCTCAGCACAAAAGTGGTCAGAATTCTGTAAATTCACGTCAGAATCTAAAAAATTCTGCTTTTTTGAGGACAGAATTTTTTTCAGAAAAGAATGCGCTATAAGAATTTCAGCTGAAGTAACGCCTGTTGAAAAAAAACGTAAACTTGTTCTTTAACTTATACAACCTATAAATACTTATACAGAATGTGTTTATAGCAATTTGGACTTTCGATCTCAATTAAAACTAAAATTAGAATTCAGCCAGGTTACACGATATGTTTATGGGCTGCGAAAATTTCATCATATATCCCAGTTTAAAAAATCTATTCTTGGAAGTAATATTATTAACTATTTCAATGTTAGAAATTGTATCTTTCTGCATAAATTAATAGTGTTTAAAACGCCTTTATATTTATTTGAAAAAATTCAATTTGGCCACTCAACGAGAAGTTACATGCTAACCCCACCGAGTTTTAACTACCTCAACACCACAAAATTATTTTTTATTAATGCCACTCGTCCTTGGAATCCTTTACCGAGGCATGTTAGAGATTTAAAAAAGTTACAAGATTTAGACGTGCCGTATTTCAGCATTTCGCTTTAAATTAATAATTAATAAATTTGCCAGTTTTCATTAAATCTACTCTTTCTTCTTGTCACTTTTTCTTTTGCTCACTTTCATCTATAAGGCTATTTACAGTTTGAATACGCTGCTATGTTATTTGTACGATTTTTTGTTTGTACGCTAATTTACGAAAGCGTATTTTGCTTTGTTGTTGTTTCGCATGCAAACGCAAATACGCAAACACGCGTAAATAAAAGTCGCTCTTGGACGTGTTTTTTGTACCTCATATTTTTATGCTTTGTCTACAGCATAAATTAGTAAATAATAGCATAAATTAGTAAATTAGGTGGTGGTTTTTGATCAGTTAAAATTTTTAACAGCGACCTGAAATTAAATCATCTCTTCCATAGACAATTTTGTCATTTATTTAAATTATAAAATATCTTTAAGTTAATATTTCGTAAAAAGTAAAACAGCTGTGATATGAATAGGCAAGACTTTTTCAATATTACAATGGGTTCTTAATAATAAACAACTGCCTTTTCGATTTTTAGCTTTATCATCATCATCCTTATCATCTGAAGATAAAGGCCAACAACGAATTGTGCGCTCACGAATTTTTCGACACCACTTAAGTCCAATGGAGGCATACGGCAACATCAATTTTAAAATGCGATATCGACTTCCAAAGTCTTGCGTTTAGCAATTGTTTGAACTATCCGGAAGTGATTTGGAACCTAAAAACAACAGAAACTTTCCCGTTAGTGCAACGAACCAAGCTTAAGAGCAATAAGTTGCTTTAAGATTTTATGCAACACGATCTATTCCAATGGGTTACGCATTACATAGCAAAGTTATGACCACACTTTATTTACATGCACCACAACGTAATGAAATTATAAAAAAGAATGGTTTTTATGAAATTGCAAGATTTCTGCATGTGGCAGGAAAAATTGATTTTACCCACATAAGTATACAATCCCTAGGAGGTGAAGAAGCAGAAGTTTATAGAAATCGAAAAGGCTGGTTCTCAGTAAACACTCAATGCTTATCTGATGCCCATTTAAGATTTATGGATATAGTAGCAAGATGGCCAGGAAATGCCCATGATACAAATATATTTGATGATTTGCTGTTGAGGGCTAGGTTTTAAAACAAGGAATATCCAGACTGTTATTTATTGGGTGACGATGGATATCCATGATGGAGGTACATGTTAACACCTTTAATCAATCCTAGTACTGAAGCAGAAATCAATTTCAATAACTGCCAAACTAAAACAAGGAATACCATCGAACGAGCATTTGGTGTTTGAAAAGGAGTGTCTTTCAATGGGTATGAAAGTCAATATTCTTCACAACATTGCAATCGATGTTGGGGATCCTGAAATGATCCTGAAATAGCAACACCAATTTACAAGGAAGTTGATCTTCCAATAAACAACGAAAAATATAACTCTGTTCGCAAATCACTAATTGACGCACTTTTTAGGAGGTTATGGTACATTATAGTTTTATTGGTTGGTTTCTTTTTTTAATAACAAAACGACTTTGTTAAATTAAGTTTCTTCAGTGCTTTCTTTTTTATTTAAAGCTTAGTTTATTTTTGCAGCTTGACTTTTTAAGTTCAATCAATTCCTCACTGGAAACTCGTTGAACTTTGACTTTGACGTTGAACTCTACGCATCTTTTTCTTAGCACTGCGAACAAAAGATTTTTGATGTCCTTTTCAAGAGGTGACTTCTCTTTATTTGTCCGCAGTTCGTCTTCCAATGGAGCAAAATTTGCATTCTTGTGTTCACTTTATTTTGCGAATTCAGTCTGATGATCTAGTACAACTTCGCTTGAGGAGTTATTACCTTATTGCTGGACATTTGCTTCTTGGTTTTGTATTTCATGCTTTCATACATCTGCTTTAGTTGGTGTGGAGTCCTCTCTCCAGTTTTAGCAAAGTTGCTATTAAACATGGTGGCTACTTTCATCCAGATTCTTTTTCTTCTGCCAGTGTGACAACATCCATAGCCTTATTTTCAAAAGTGCTTTTATATTTACTAACCAGATCCACAAGATTGTGCTTTTCCTCCTCCAGAAAGTTTTACCACGCCTTTATGTTAGTTTTTTGTTTCAATGTTGCTGAATGTTGGTGAAACCGGGCATAAGTTTTTATCGTACTATAAATAAATCTATATAAAGGGTCCGCCAAATAACTTTTTTTTTTGAAAATTCTATAAAAAAACTACTGGATATTTTCTCAAATTTCTTTTTTTATTTGAAAGTACAATCCTTCCGGTTAATAATGGAAAATAATTTCATTCAAATGGCTGCCTCGGCTGGCCATGCAGTAGCCTACACAATCGGTCCAATTTTTAAGCACATTATCGATTGTTTTCAGCTGTATTTCACCAAAGGCTTCACGAATATTGTCCTCTAAAGCGTCAATTGTCTCTGGCTTGTCGCCGTAACACTTATCTTAGAGGGCACCCCACAAATAATAGTCCAACGGTGTCAAATCGCAGCTCCGAGGTGGCCAAACGACATCAGCTCTGCGGCTGATAATGCTATCTTCAAAAATAGGGCGCAAAACATCGAGTGTAGCTTCGGCTGTGTGGCACGTAGCGCCGTCCTTTTAAAACCAAATGTTGCCAATATCCTCCTCTTCAATTTTTGTGAACAAAAATTCGTTCAACATAGCTCGATAACGATCGCCATTGACTGTAACGGCCACTCCTAGCTCATTTTCGAAGAAAAATGGCCCAATTATGCCTCTGGACCAAAATCCGCACCAAACAGTGACTCGTTTTAGGTGCAGCGGCTTTTCAATGTATGCATGCGGGTTTTCTGTGCCCCAAATGCGACAATTTTGCTTGTTTACATACCCGCCAAGATCAAAATGAGCTTCATCTGAAAAGATGATTTTTTTGGCAAAATCGGCATCTTCTGTAAGTCGATCGCAGGCCCACTTGCCAGCATTGTTCAACCGTATACACAACCATATTCGTTCAGCGGAAGGATAAAACTAATTATCTGTCAAATCAGACATGAGCTTAGTGTTACCATTCACGAAATAAGTACTAGTTGAAAAAAAACGTTAGATGGCGGACCCTTTATATCAAAAGCTAAACACTCTTCGTCTGTCTGTGTGATGACTTTAGACTCCAAAACAACTGGACCGATTGAGCCAAAATTTTGGCAGTCGATTTGTTTCAGATACGAGATGGTTTAGAAATTTTTTTTTCCACATCCCCCTTTTACCACACACAAAAAATAAAAATTCTATATATCTGACGGTTTGGTTCTCGACTCGTTTGACTAAAATTTGGTAATTTAATTCGTATTCTGAAGAATCTGAAGTTCGTTTTCAATTTTAGTTCTTCGTTAAATTTGTACAGGGGAAAATGTCAACAACAGGTGAAAATGTTAACGGTTTTTTTAACACCTTGTATTGTTGTTTGACATATTTTTTATCTCAATTAAAAGAAAAAACAACTTCATACTAACTAGCATCTTTTTTTTCACTTCGATCTCATTTCAATTAATGTTTTTTCTTATTTGCCGAAAATCGAGCTAAAAATTTCGAGTAAATATTAATTGAGTTCGTAAAAAAATGATGAAATTTAAATTCAAATTGACGTAATTGTCAAATAGTGCATTCTAGCTCCAAGCGAGAAAAACTGAAAAATAGCTTAAAGATTCGTCTAGACTCTGAAGGAAACCATTAGAAAAATGTTCCACAGACTACTAAAAATAATTTGCCTTGCACGGAATGTTGTTATCAGCATTGGGAAAATCTCCCAAGCGGTCAGAACTCCCATTTGGTGTTATCCAGTCTTTGGAATTATGTCCGCAAAATAAGGGGACACAATACCTAATTTGAAATTTGGGATTATGTCCCTTGGGGCTATGTCACGTCACCATCAAATACCAAAGTGATGATGAAAAGCCGCCATGGCTCTTTTAGAAGTGGTCGTAAAAAGTTAAGGGCGCCAATAAGCTCTCAAGCTAAGAATTCAATGGGAGTGCGAACTTGAACTTGGTATATTTTAAATTAACAAAATTTGTTCGCTTGTTTTCTCTTTTGAGCTGAAAATGCATATTTAGCTGAAGTAGCATTAGTACCATGAAGAAAAAATTCTGCTTAAATGATTCTCGTCAAAGCACTTATGAAAATTAAGTAACAAAAAACAATTGGCCATTTTAACCCATAAAAAGACTTTAACCGTCCTTTTTATGAACAAATGTGTTGTGCGTGTTATTACATGTTTGTATAAAAATTCTGAATACGTACTTTTTGTCAACTGCGAATGTATCTTTGCATGGCAGTTTTTACTCTCTGCTGTTTGGTATTGTCTGCATATACGAAAAGGCCGATAGAAATATTAATTTCAATTGAAAAACCATTCTGTGCAGAAGGTGGGATTGAACCTAGCATTAAATTTGAAAAGAATGCATACCCAGCTAGACAGCTAACTGTTAAATATTCCGTATATATGGCATATACGTAGCGACCTTGACGTTAAAGTCATATAAAATTCTCCATACATTGTACGTTAAATTTGTTCTACCAAAATACTATATATATGGACAGACGCTCATCTGTGTGATCTGGCATCTCTGTCTGCCACACATGTTTTAGCCATAAAAAAAAGTTTAGCTGAACTGCTCACACCAATACGAAAATCTGCTTTGCAATCTTCTCCCCCCATGCCGCTATATAATGACCTCCCCCTAGCCCAGAGATTAGAACTCTGACATGTTTATTTTAAATTACAAAGACAATTTTTGAATCCATTTTTATTTATTTTTTGCAATGCATAAATTACCTTGAGTTACGGGTTACAACATTACGGCTTTACAAATAACACAAAGATAAACACAATTCATATAAAATCCATGGGTTCTGAATGCATTTCTTCACAACAGCAATATAGCTCCAACGACAGCAGCAGTTGTTTAAGTTGCAAATGTAGTCAATCCAGATAATCGCAATGTTTTTCAGGAATCCTATTTAGTCTTCTGAAAAGAAAAAAAATGTTGAATTGTTTTATATTATTTATAATTTTTGTATACTTCCTTTCGATTGTACGGCTCATTTTGTTTGATTTGTTATTTTTTTTTGGCAGTTTATTATATTAGAGCAAGATATACAACCAAACATAACTTTCCTTGTTTAACATAACGTCAGAAAGTATGAATGTATTGCTGAAAACCAAAATTTGTTTCGTTGTGTTTGTGAAGACGTTAGAGCTGACCAGCTGGGTACTAAATCGAAATAGTAATTTATCAACCCTGAAAACAACACAATATGCTAAGTTAAGAAGAATTTCGCATACATTTAAAACGCGTTGTTATTACATATCTATACTGGGAAGTCTTCAAAACTACCCCAAACACTGTAGATGTTTTGACATCGAGTTAATATATTTTTAAAATAAAATCGTTCAATAGAAATATGTTGAAAAATTTAGTTGTAAAAGAAGCGAAACTAAAGCCATATTTCAATAAATGTTAATTTTTTTAAATTTGATTTGTTAAAAGTGAAAATGTCAAATAAAAATGTTATATTAACGATAGCTATATTGCATTGGGTCACGCTAAGTGTTGCACCTTTTGTCAATGGAGAAGAAGTTCAAAGTAATATTTGGAATAATAAAATAAATATCCGGCAAATGCGATCAATAAAAAACATAAAGTAAGTTACGAATTAAAAAAGTAGAATTTACATAATTTATAAGTTCACATATTTCTATTTTGTTGTTTTTATGTATCTTGTCAAGATTTGTTCTCATACATCCGCTAAGTTTTCTTTTTTATTTGTTACTTATTTAGAAGGTATAATATTTGTCAGAAATTTATACTATGTTTGTTTGATTTAGAGCAAACGCAGCTGCATTTTCATCGAATAATGATGATGAAGAGGTAATGACAGAATAATACAAGGGATAATTAACATTGTAGTCGATTTGTTTTTGCAGGATTTAATTGGTATTTGCCAATTATATAATGGAACAACATGTTACAAGTATTTAAATAGCAGCAGCGTTTTTGTTCCTCCAAATATTACACTATATGAATTAGAGGAACGACTTAAATCTGCTTATGGAGTAATAAAGGAATCAAAGTAAACCTTTTATAAATTGATATAAAGATTTGAAGTAAATACGTTTTTATTTCTTTTAAGAGATATGAATCCGAACTGTCGTATATATGCACTTCCGAGCTTATGTTACAGTGCTTTGCCAATATGCCGTACACCAGAAAGGACAAACCTTCTTTATTTCGCAAATAGAGCATCTTATAAAGAAGGAAAGGCTCTAAAAGATATAAATGCGCTAACATCTAAAAAGGCCTTAAGACGTCTACATCAAAAACGGGAAAAACGTAATTTTGAAATTCAGCTAAAAGAACGAAAACCATTTTTAAAAAAGCTGTCTATAAATTACGAAGAAGTATTTGCCGGTGATATTTCTAGCCAATATCCACCAACAAGAGAATCAGAAAATTTGCAACGAATTTGTAGAGATGAGTGCGATCTATTAGAAAATGAACTGTGTCAAAAGGAATACGCTATAGCAAAACGCCACCCAGTCATAGGCCAAAAACTACCTTTCGAGGAATGCGGTAGTTTACCAAATAAGGGTGACTGCTCCACTTTGGGTGTAACTGTTGATGTTAATCCAGAACAAAATTGTTTTTGGGAGGATGGAACTGGATATAGAGGAACACTTTCATTTTCGTATTCTGGAAAACCATGCTTACGTTGGACATGGCTAATGAAAGAAATTTCAGACTATCCAGAATTAGCAGGTCAAAACTATTGCAGGTAAGTACCAGGATATGTCATACAGTCAAGCTAATGAGATTTACTCTTTTACATAATCCCAGAAATCCAGGAAATACTGAGGATAGACCCTGGTGTTTTGTCGATGATTCGTCATATGAGAAAATAATTGAACATTGTGATATTCTAAAATGCTCTGACGATATATGGTTATATATATTTATTGCCATTGGGGCATGTTTCAGCCTGTTTGTGTTCTATGTGATCCTAGTAACACTTAAGAGGAGCAACTACAATGGAACGACCAACATACAAAATGTAACATTTACCTTATATGAAATCACTTATAGAGCAAAATCGACCAAATTTATTTCAAAGTATCCCTTAGATTTTAAGTTTAACAATAAGGGTTCTTATCTAAGCATGTAACTGACCCGTAAACATTGTAAACCTTGTGAACTTACACGCGCGTAAACTATCTGTCAAAATTTGTATTGGCGTGAGTTTACATCATTTCCGAGCCTATTTTGTAGTGTAAACTAGCATGTAAATCTACGTGTGTGAATGAGGGTTTCCTTTGGCGCTAATCATTACATACTTAAAGTAGCTGGAGTAAATATGAACACGTTTAATTTAATTTTCTATGTTAATGAAAGTTTTAAAAGGTTTAAAATTTAAAAAAGTCATAATGTCGTAGCCGCAGTCGCCATTTTGTCAAGATTTACGCTATTTACACTTTATCGCTCATCAAAAGTTTAAACGCTATACATGCTTACATGTTTACATGCTTAGATAAGAACCCTTAATATTAAAGGCAATATCTGTTTCTTTGATTGTCTTGGCGGCCTCAGTAATGCAAACGGTTTCTATGCAAATGAAGAGTTATATAGTACGCCAATATTTACAAATTCAATTTTGTAGTTTATGGCAGTGACCAGTATGTGGAGAGACGCTTATTTTTTGTTATGCGAAAGTAAAGAATAATGGACCCGGATTTTGTTGCTTTCCTTACCAGAAGTAAACTGATATTTAAAAAAAAAAATTTGATATTTAAATGCGCCGCAAGCGACTTTAAAGTGGAAAATATGAATTATATGAATAATTATACATATAGTTAAGTGCCTTTTTTTTAAACCCTATTACTTTTTCGAGTGGATAATAAACTGTGACAAATTTCGTTTTTTAATTAATCTTTTTCAAAATGAGATATTAAACATGAAAATTGGTCAAAAATTACCGGAGTTTTGGTTTTTTTCTTATTATTTAAAAAAAAATCAAAATTTTTAAATTGACAGTATTTCAATAAAATGCCGTGAATATTTACCGAAACTATGACTTATCTTGGCATAAAAATGTCGAAAGAAAATCAAAAATATTTTTTAAGAGTTATTATCTCATTTCAAATATATTATCTCTTTCTCTGTATCGGTCCTTAGCAGCACGCGTTACAACTAGAGATGAACAATTTTTTGATACCGGTAATTTAGTCACAGTGAACGAAAAATCACTGGTAACTGTGATAACCAAATACTTTCAATATTCCTGGTTGTACAACTGATTTCTACAAGGGCGGTGGTAGCCACACGAACGGTATAAGAAATGTGTTTCCACTCAATATTAGTTTGACGACTTGAACGAGGTAATAACGTTAAAAAATTTTGGTTTGCATTTTTTTGTCGTCAAATATTCGAAAAAATGTAAAAACCGGTTTCTTGAATAACCCCAAAATGATTTTTAAGTATTAATATAATTAAAATAAAAAACGTCTAAAAACGGTTGACCAGTTTCAAATAAAATTACTTACATGAAATAAAGTAAAAACCTTATAAGACATTGAAGAATACAATACAATACAATAAAATAATAATATTAAAGCAATAAAATTTGATTACTTGTTAATTAAAATAAGAAAAGTATTGAGCATAAGCAAAATATAAATAAAATTTATAATGGTGATTGTAAGGTCAAATTTCGATTCTGTTCATAAGAAATACCTACGTTGCCCACGATTAAAAATTTTGCAAAAAATATTTGAGTTATGATTCTGAATTATGAAATATTCTATGAGCCAAATATCTGGTAATTTTTTTGATGTTTGATGACTCATTTTTAAGAAAAATAATTGAAAAACGAAGTGTGTACTAGTCATTTTCAAATTAAGACTCAAAAAAGTTATAGCGATTTTTTTTAAAAAGATCACGTTTTCCTATATAAATCAGATTTTCAACTTTAAAGTCGCTTGCAGCACATTTTAATATCAATATTTTTTGTGAAAATTTCACAGTTTACTGCTGTTTTGTTAAGAAAATAACCCCTGTCCGTAAACAAAAAATCAGATGAAAAAAATTCTACTACACACAAATAGGGGTCTCTCTATTGTGCATAGGATCACTTATTAACTTTAATAAACACTAATGCAAAGGCTCTTCGCTCAGGTTAAAATTAAAATATTTCTTCATCCTCCACACATCATAATGATCTGTGGATGATCTTCTTATGATCTTTCTTTATTTTTGATGTATCACTGGTGTTGCTAGATGTCCCGTATTTAGTGGAACATCCCGGGACAAGATTTCTCCAGTCTGTTTATTATAGCGTTTTTTTAACAGCAAGATACTAAAACTTTTTACTGCTATGGAGAAATATAGTTTTATAGAATTTTGTAGCAATCCTAACTAAATAATAAAAGAAATAATATGATAATTTAAGTCAATATAACTTTAACGAATGCTAAAATATCTAGTTAAACCGAGTTTAAACGTCCAATTTTAGTGAGTTAACATTGGTTTAATTTGACTAGAGTTTAAACTCGCACTGAAAAATTGGCCCTTAATGTTAGAAATGGTAAACGTTACATTTCCAAAACCCAGCAGAGAAAGCGATGGCTTTTAAAACGTTATTCGTGCAATTAAAGCATACCCATATAAGAAGACTTATTTAATTGGATCCTATTCGATAAATGAAATATAAATGATAGAATTTAAAAATTGATTTATGAAAAAAACCTTAACAACAGAAACAAAAATTTTTTGAAGAAATTAATAGAAAATATTTTAAAACCTTCAACAAAATATATTTGTTTGCTTTCGAACACAAACTTAATATTTTTCTTAATTTAACTGCAGATTGATTTATAGAACTCGGCGTACTTTTCAGGAAAATATGAAGCCATTGCAAAGAGATTCTCTTTCTTTTCATCACTTACTTGAATGGGTTTTTTTCGAAGAACTGGCGTCGTATAATTTGCCAAGTTCTTATGGAGTTACCTCGCAAAATTCGATTAAAGAAGTTAAAAAAGCTCATTGTTCATTTTTTTATAGACTTTAAAATAATATTCCTTTATTGCACTTATGCTGGATTTTTTTGCAAGAAAAGAAGCATAGACAGTCACAAATCTATATAATTACGATTCAATTGCTTAAAAACGTAATGTGAACTTAAAACGTTATTCCATTTTACTTGTTCTGGAGCGTTTTTTGGAGTTATACTTTTTTTTCTTAAAATATTTTACTTACTACAATTCTTCAATCTTTTATTATTATTATCAATTAAATTTTCAACATAATGCCTTTTTGTGCATCTGTTGCACTTGTTTACACTACATTATTCCAATTACATTAGAAAATTCGGCTCTAATAATTTTAAAAGTAACCTAAAACGTCCTTCCATTGACTGACATTTTCTTATTGCTTTTTAATAGCGATAAAGTGCATATTTTTGGCTGGTTTGGTGTTAAGGCAATCATGTTGCAATGGTAATCTGCAATAAAATCAGTTTTGCAAAAAGTAGCTTTTGAAACGTTATTCGCTGCTGTGTTTCAATTGTATATGCATACTATATAATGAAAGAGAGAAGAATAATGTTATTAGCGACAGAATACAAACCATTCAAACCAGATCATTTCTACATAATTTTATGAATAAAATATCGACCTCAAGAGGACCTTATTTGTGATATTCAGGCCAGCATATCTCAAGCACATTTTAACCAATCAACTCGAAATTTTGCATACATATACTTTACAATATTTGCGAAATATGTCAGAGCGTAATTTTTGAAAATACTTTTTTATTAAAAAAATTTTAGTTCTTTTCAAAAAATTTACGATTTTCTTTGTTTTAACGCCATTTTTGAAAAAAATTTCGAAAATCGGGCTCTGTCATATTCAAGAGAATGTAACGTAGATATAAAAAAATGTTCTCTTATTTTCATATGAATAACGTCGACGCTAGGTTGCACGCCAATACTGAGATCTGTCCTTCACTTAACACTATAACTACAGTTGCGGTCAAAATAATAGTAGCGCCCTTATATTCATACATGTTTGGATAAATAATACTAGTATACGAATTTCGGATCCGGTAAGTCCATTTTCATTCCTATATGTACTTTCAACACTCGTTCCAACTCCGTACTCAGTTTCCTCCTATATTGTAAAACTTTCAAGATACAGGGTGTTTTACAGTTTTGGTACGTGTTTAGTATTATTGATCTAGAATCTAAACTACTCACCATAAAATAAAAAGTAATATTTTTTTTTAGAAAAAATATCAATCTTTCCATCAATATATCAACCACTTTCGTGTCATGTGCTGCAGCTGAGCTAAAATTTTGTGATTACTCAACGAAATATCAACAAATTTTGTATCTTTTGTTTTAGCGGAGCTGTAATCATCCAAATTTAAAATGTCTTTTTTTCATGTAAAAATACACTTAATCAACAGTATTTTTTTAAATTCTAACTTTGGACAGTAACAGCTCCGCTAAAACAAAAGATAGAAAATTTGTAGATATTTTTTTGGATAATCTCAAAATTTTTTCTCCGCTACAGCACATGACACGAAAGCGATTGATATACTTATGAAAAATCTGATATTTTTTCTGGAATACAAAATATTATTTTTTATTTTATGGTGAGTAGTTTAGATTCTAGATCAATAATACTAAACACGTACCAAAACCGTAAAACACCCTGTATCTTGAAAGTTTTACAATATAGGAGGAAACTGAGTACGGAGTTGGAACGAGTGTTGAAAGTACATATAGGAATGAAAATGGACTTACCGGATCCGAAATTCGTATACTAGTATTATTTATCCAAACATGTATGAATATAAGGGCGCTACTATTATTTTGACCGCAGCTGTATATATATTTATATATTTAGACTTTTGTGAGTCATACATTTCTTTTTGCATTCTTAAAACATGCCTCAATATACCCTCAAACTTTCCTATACATAAATCGCTTCAATAATTTACTCTTGAGAAATGTTCACTTTTGAACCTTGATTTCCGAGTATTTTAAAAATCGCAACATTTAAAACTTAACTTATGGCTTACATTATAAAAATAATCTTATGGCGTTTTCGTTTCTCAAAAAAATGTTGCATTTTTTCCGCCCTCTTTCTGCCATCTTTGAGAAATCTGAATTTCTTCTTCTTTCGAGGTCAACATTTTCGCGAAAAGAACACGATTCAATTTTATAGGTCACTATTTTTTTTCTCAAGAGGGCAGAAAAAATGTTGCATTTTTTCGAGAAACGAAAACGCCATAAATATGTTAAATTTTTCCTCTTTAACCTCTTCAATCCCGCACCAAGAAATACAGTGAACAAATTTTTTAAGTTATTATTCTTACTAAATAAAGCCTTGTTAAGAAATATCTGCAAAAAAAATAATACAAATTTTTTTGGAAGTTATATTTTTTAATTTGCACATATGTGGACATCAACGCAGTAGATAAGGTGGGTTAACGGAATTCCAACCCAATCCCCCCCTTAGCAATCCAGAATATTTTTATATATTAAACAAAGAAAGAAATGTTCCAAATTACTATATTGTTTGTTATAATTCTAAAGAATAATAATTTTTTTAGAATTATATTTGAGCTTAATGCCAAATTAGTTCTTGAAGCAACACATATTTTGCAGACTTTTTTGATTCATGAAGAACATGCTTTTACGTTATTAATATTTTTTAAAAATTCTGTGTACGTCATAGAATAATTAAAATTGCATTGCATAATGCTTTCCAAGATGGTTATGTTGAGAAAGTTTTTTTCCTTACTCTATTGCGAGACGACCTGTGAAAATACTCGCTCCATTTTCCCTGTGTCCTGGAATTTCGAATAAAAATTGTAAACTTTTTAACAAGTTTATTTTCGCTCTTGGAATTAAATATTTTGTAAAAAAAAATAATTCCATTTTCATCCATTTACACACATTTGCAAAAAATTTGTTTAGTTTTTACTGATGCACTTTTAATATTTTCTTCAATATTTTTAACCGGGACATTTTGTACTGTACACCGGGACACCTATTTCAAAACCGGGGCATGTCCGGAAAAACCGGGACGTATGGCAGTCCTATTATACAAACACTTTCTGTTTAATTGAAACAGAATTATGTTTGTATGCCGCCTTTCAAAGAAATATTTTCCTAATATTTTGCGAATTTCATACTTAATTTTTCTATGACATGAAGATAAATTGAAAATTGTACATTAGACTGGCCTTTTTCAAGAATTTTTCGAAAATCAAATATATTACTACTTAAAAGCGTGAGGTTTGGGATAGAAACCAGCATGTATTGATATGACTTCGATTGGAGTACGCTGAGTGACCGCGAATTAGTCGTTTGGTTGTAAATAAAAAAACATAAAAACATTTTTTGGCTTTTTACATATTTTTCAATTTTTTGCACATAAAATCTTGTGCTGATATGTATTTGGTTTTTAGTTTTATTGTTTCTTAAAATGAGCTATCAAACGTAATAATCGGATAAAAAGTACAAGAATTGTGATATTTTACTTTGCGAAAAAATGTACGTTTCTTTCTTAAAAGAAAATCTTAAAAATTCCAATTTTAAATTATTTTTTTTGCAATAAAATGTTTTTCAAATGATTTTTAGAACAATACTTAATACAAATACAAAAATTCTATGATTATGTTGAAAATCGTTATGAAATTTTTTACAAGAAGTATAACATTTTGTATATTTCAAATTTGGTTATTTTTATGAAAAAAATTGCTAAAAATCCAAAAATGCTAAATTTTTTAAAACGACATTACGCGTGTCTATAACATCTTGAACTATTTTGTGGAAAAATTTACAAAAACCAAAATTCGGATAAAAAGGTTATAGCTGTTGAAACTTGACTTTTTTTAAAAAATGCTCAAAGTGTCTGTTTTTGGCATTTCGAATACAAACATAATCATAATAAAATCGATAAAATTATGTTTCTTGTTTGAAAGGACTTCTGTAATTTAAAAAAAATATTTCTGGTCTTAGTTAAAAAAAATTTTGAAATTACAAGGCTGCCAACATATCAGACCGTGGTTTTAGGTTACAAAATATTGAAAATACCCTAAAAACCAACAAATTTTATTTTAACCACTGCAACTTGTGAATCATCTTTTTGACATAGAATTACGTCTTACAGTGCGGTTTGTGTGGGGGTCATTTTCACAAATTTTTCCAAACACATTTAAGATGTTTAGTTGACACTTGGGGGTATACCTACAGGCTTTAATATTCATCGTACAAATAACAAATATATGCCAAAATATCAGTTAGAGTACCAATAAAATGAATATCTAACTTTAGATTTTGTCACTTATTTAATAAAGTCACAAAATAGCAAAATCTAAGAAGAACAAATTCATATATTCGTATGAGAAAAACACAAGCTTATTGAGTAGCTGCTTTAGTAGCTGTTTATGCTGTTGTTGTTGTTCGTTTGGTTCGCAATCGTATCGTTGTTGCTTTGCTGCTTTTGTTGTGGTTGTTGTTATTAATATATATGTAAAATGTACATACATAAATACACATTAGATGCTTTCGTTTTTGTAGTTCGTTATTGGTTTTGTTTATTTTCAAAAAGATAAATACAATAGAGAATTCAGATGCTTGTAGCTACAGAGCCAGTATGTATTATTAATACGCAGGCTTACACATGCGTTACTAAGGATGCGTTGTTCTTTGAAAATATATTTATTTTTTAAATACCATAATAAATTCGAATTTTTTCTTTTATTTATTTTATTTTTTCCATATTAAAAATATATTTTGTTAACTAAAATTGTGATTTTAAGTTACTTTCGAAATAAACATCTTTATATATAAAATTATTTTTTTTTCCTGGCTTTGTCATTGAACTCATCCTAAACGGCAGGACCGATTTTGATGAAATTTAGTATGTGTGTGCGGTTGGGCCTCTAGATGGTTTAGGTTTAAAGTTTGACCCGGTAGGTGGCGCTGTTGTTGCTGTGGCATTGTTTAAATGGGTATTTGAGACTATAACTCTGACACGAATTAAGAAATTGTCACGATTTTTCGACTAAACCATTACATTTTATACAAAAAAGTTACAAAAATACAAAATGAATAAAAATAAAAATTTTAAATTTTTGTGATAGTTAGGCTTGATTTTTCGATCGTTTTTTAAATTTTTACGATATAAACTTTAAATCGACCCTACATTTATGTATATCATATGAAGGAACATTAAAAAAGCCATTTTTGGTTGTTTATATTTTTTACACAACAAATATTTTTACCAAAGTTTTTTGCGAAATAAAGAAACTCGTTAAGGGTTTTTTTGGAAAATTATAAAAATTAGAAGGGAAATGAAAATGAAAAAGATTGAAACACGTTTTCATGGACAATTAATCAAAATTTAACAAAAAAAAAAAAATTTAATACAATCCTTTGTAACATGACCGAGTAATTAAATTACAAAGCCAGCACTTTCATTTTTGATTGATTTTTTTTTCTATTTTGCCAAAAAATAAAATTAGTACTAAAAACATTTTGTGTGTTTTACGTACGAAAATTTTTGTGGTATCAATTTCTCGAAAATTTTAAGCAACTTGCATGTTCCTACAGAAAATGAAATTTTTCTAATAAAAGACATCTAATTCAATACCACAAAGGTATGAAATTATCAAATTGCATTAATACATATAACCAAGGAAGGTTTTTACATTGAAAAGGGGGCGTGGCACCCCATACAGCCAACATTTTTTATATCAAATGGCACAATTTACACGTGCCGTTTCACTGATAAAATTTTATGGGCTTTGGACAACGGGGCGTGTCACCTCCCATACAACCGAAATTTGAGATATCGAATAACTTTGGAGTTTGGAATTCGGTATTCGACCACAATTTACACGTGCCGTTTCACTGATAACATTTTATGGGTGCTAGACAAGAGGTCGTGGCGTTTGATGGCGTTTGATGCCGGGTTTCAACTAGTATATGTTACGCATTGATGATTCCATATCAATTGAGCAAAATCTGACCTTTGTGTTTCCGATTTTTTTGAAACTTTGTTGGTTAGTAGTGCCTATAAAATACCTAAAACTGTGTTTTTTTTGCGAATTTTTTTTTCAAAAGTTATATCTGTGAAAATATTAACCCGAATCACCCTGAGTAATTTTTTTTTTAAATTTTCAGATTGACCTGTTAATGCAAATATAAAATGGTTTTCACTAAAATAAGCACATTTTAAGTGTTTGTGTTTGCGTTGCCATATGGCAACGACAGTGTGTTAAAATAACATTAAAAAAATACAATTGGTGCATGTATTCAAATAGATGTAGTTTTAACCCGTAAGTTGTACAGAAAAAAGTGTTCATATGTTTTTAAGATCTTGAATTTGTGTTTTTGGTGGTATATTTTTTGTAGCCTTTTTATGAAAAAATTGTTTTACCTGAAATTTTCAGCCACATTTTTCATAGTGTTCGCAACAAATTTTTAATGTTTTTAGTGTAGTGTTGAGTTAAGACATCAATTTTAAAGACCTACACATAACTTTAGGTTGAGATTCCAACGATTGCTTTTTTTAACGAATTTTTCCAAAAATGCTTAAAAAATATTTCTTGTTTTTACACCGAAAATTCCATATAACCGCAGAGAATAGTACTGTTCTGGAGAACTATCCACCTAGAGAGTTTCATAATTTTCAAAAATAGTGATGTCAGAAACGTGGGCGATTTGACATGTAATCACCGATATGCATATTAAGGCGTATCGAATTACAATTTTTTTCGAATTTCACATTCTAAGATGTCTTAAAAGTTGCAATGGGTGGTCAAGATCTCCCAAAAACAATTTTAGGGAAAAATAAGGATTTCTTCCACTCCCGCAAGGACAAAGTTGTTTTTTGAGAAAACCTGAAACAAACTATATATATCTCAAAGCAAAAGTAAATATAGACTTACAGCCCTATTCTGGCAAATTAACAATTGTTTACCAGTATTTTGAATATTTCTATGTGTTTGTTGTAATTTTTTGATTTCAAAACAAAATCTTAAGCTTAAAAATAGTAAATTTTGCTCAAAATTGTCAACTGCTTTTCAGTTATTGACAATTTCATTCATAAATTTTGCTTTTTGAGCTTCAAATTTTGTTTTGTAATCAACAAACATATAGAAATATAAAAATACTGGTTAACAATTGTTAATTTTCCAAAATAGGGCTGTTAAACTAACAATATTTTTACAAACACGATGCCACTCTTGGTTTTTACCCACAGTGTCGGTTGTGAAGGATATTTGAATCTAAGGGTACACTCGAGATAGCACAGAACTTTTTATTATCATCTGGTTGTCTAAATTTTAGTGGTATTGATTACAGTGTTAATGATTTCCTTAAATTTGGCGAATAATTTGCATATTTTTGGCACATGCATTTTCCTGTTTTGAAGAAATGTATACTTGAATGCAATTTTTTAACTTGTACAAAAAAATTAATATAAGGTTTTATATCTCGGGCACTAGAAGTGGTACCGAACTAAGAATTTTAATTCATGTTATAATTCAATACATCATTAAAACTAATTAGCTACTATGCCGGAGCACGGCTAAATAAGTTAAATTAATGTCAAATAAATTAAACAATCTAATAATTGATCGATTACGGTCAAAGCCATATGTACGAAGGAAATAAAAGACCTATACATACAGCAGTTGTTTGAATAATAAGTGTTAGACCTATTGCAAGGGGGTGAATTATAAAATAAAATATAAATCTAATTAAAACTATCGATTGGGCACACATTCTATAAAAGAAGAACTAAGAAGGGAGGAGAGGCATAAACGTTCCAACCTCTGGAAAAGCCTCCCAAAGCTAAGACAATCCAAATTGCTACTCAAAGATTTTAACACTCGGAGAGAAAATTGTGCATAAGCTTAGGCAAACCGAATCTAAGGATTCTAATGTGGTTCCTTACAGGACACTGTAAACTCAAATACCCCCTGATGAAATTGGGCATAGGAACCGATAGTAACTGTCGTTTCTGTGAAGAAGCAGAGCGACTAAAATACACTTACTCACAAACTGCGACGCCGTGGCTCGCAGACGTAAGCTAGCACTGGGGAACTATGAGCTGAGTCTAGAGCAGGTTTCATCCCTTGAACCTAAGAATATTCTCAAATTCATTAGAGAAATAGGGCTGGATGGAATTCTGTAATCCGCAAACAAAGCGGAGCTTTGAGAAGGAGGTACAATAGATCTTATTTAGGTCGCAGTACGAATCTCCACCATATAACATTAACATAAACATTAACATCGATAAAGAGATTAAATATAGAAGAATATCAAGACGTAGTTTAACTAAAATATTAATTTTAGAGATTAATGATAAAAGATTAGGTCTTTCTATTTTAGTTTCAATAACACGAACATATGGAAACGATAATTTTCAGTCCTTAAGAATTTTATAATGTTGAAAATTGTATATTTTATTATCTTATTAATCCCACTGTGTTTAAACCCTTCAATGTTTTGAATGGTTCAGGCTTCTTTATTTTTATTGTCTTTTTATTGAATCTGTAATTTCTATTCTATGTCAGTTTATTGTTCAATTTCTTATTTATTTGGAATTGATGGGATTTCCTTCGAGATAGTTCTGTTGAGAATGTGAATCAGATCTCTAATAGTAATGGCGAGAGAAAAGGTTTATTTAAAAAGAGACAGAAAACCATTTGTTTTAATAACTATTGTATTTCTTCTTCTATTTTTAGTTCTGGCTTTTACTAGATTAAGATTATTTCAATTTTATTTGTTTTTTGAAAGAAGATTAATTCCTACTCTTCTTTTAATTTTAGGATGGGGCTATCAGCCAGAACGTTTACAAGCAGGAAATTATTTATTATTTTATACTATTACAGTTTCTCTTCCTATATTAATCGGAATTTTTTTTTCTACTCTCAAGAATTTACAGTAAGTTAAGTTTTAGTTAGGCATTATATTAAAGTTAGGGGGTTACGGATTAATTCGAGCGATGCCGATTGTCCTCAGTCTATCAGCAAAATATAGATTTGTATAAATTAGAGTAAGCCTGATTGGCGGAATATTGGTGAGACTAACCTGTTTTTGTCAAACAGATATAAAGTCTTTAATTGCGTACTCATCTGTTGTTCATATAGGAATCGGTTTATGTGGTATAATAGCATTAACAGAGTGAGGAGTTAAGGGGGCCTATATATTAATAATTGGCCATGGCCTTTGTTCTTCTGGCCTGTTTTGTCTTGCCAATATTTCTTATGAACGTTTAGGAAGCCGTAGTCTTTTAAATAATAAAGGTTTAATAAGTTTTATGCCTTCATTAACTCTTTGGTGGTTTTTATTTTGTTCTTCTAATATAGCTGCCCCTCCTTCCTTAAACTTGTTAGGAGAAATTATATTAATTAATAGAATTATTTCTTGGTCGTCAGTGACATTAATTATAATTGCCTTAATTTCCTTTTTTAGTGGCTGTTATTCTTTGTATTTATTTTCTTATAGACAACATGGAAGGGTCTTTTCTTCTTTGTTTAGATTTAAGGACAGTCTGCTCGTGAGTACTTACTGTTATTTTTACATTGATTTCCTTTGAATTGCTTATTTTTAAAAAGTGAGATTCTTGTGAATTTTATTTATTTAAATCGTGAAAAATATTTCAATCTGCTTTATTAGATCAAGTATTTTAATAATATTTAGTGTTACTTTATTTACTATAAGACTAATTGTTTTAGAAAGAGGGACATCTCTCTTTTTATAGTGGCAAATTATTGAAATTAATTCATCATGTGTTGTAATATCAATGCTATTTGATTGAATAAGACTTCTTTTTATATCTTTTGTTTTATTTATTTCTTCATTAGTTATTTTTTACAGCTATGAATATATATCTTCTGATAAAAATATTGAACGTTTTATTTTTTTAGTTCTTCTATTTGTTTTTTCTATAATAATGTTAATTATTAGACCTAATTTAATTAGAATTTTATTGGGATGAGACGGATTAGGACTAGTTCCTTATTGTTTAGTAATTTATTATCAAAATGTAAAATCCTATAATGCTGGAATATTAACAGCTTTGTCAAATCGTGTAGGCGACATAGCTCTTTTAATTGCTATTGCTTATATATTAAGCTATGGGAGTTGAACCTTTATATGTCTAGATTTAGTAAGAGACGAAAGGGAAATACAAATTATTGGAGGACTTGTGATACTTGCTGCAATAACAAAGCTCAGATTCCTTTTTCTTCTTGGCTTCCAGCAGCAATAGCTGCTCCAACCCCTGTGTCAGCTCTTGTCCATTCATCAACTCTTGTAACTGCAGGGGTTAACCTTCCCATTCGGTTTAACGTAGTAATTTCTTCTGGGACGAGTGGGTGACTTCTTTTTTTAATTGGAGGTTCTACCATATTTATAGCTGGGCTTGCTGCAAACTACGAATTTGACTTAAAAAAATCATTGCTCTTTCAACTTTGAGACAGTTATGATTAATAATGTGTACTCTTTCTGTTGGTTATTATAAGCTTGCTTTTTTCCATCTTCTTACACACGCTTTATTTAAAGCTTTACTGTTTTTATGTGCAGGATCAATTATCCACAGAATAAGCAATTGTCAGGATATTCGCTCAATAGGGGAAATCTCTCGTCATATGCCGTTTACTAGTGCTTGTATAAACACTTCTAATTTAGCTCTTTGTGGAATACCCTTTTTAGCTGGATTTTATTCGAGGGACTTAATCTTGGAAATAGATAGAATAAGATCAATTAATATATTTTCTTTCTTTTTATTTTTTATTTCGACTGGTTTAACAGTTTCCTATTCATTTCGGTTAATTTTCTACTCAATGACTAATTTTTTAAGCATCAACTCAGTAAATCTTCTAAGAGATGAAAGAAATTATATAAAGTGAAGAATATTAATTCTTATTATTATAAGAGTTATTGGGGGAAGAATAGTAATTGGATAAATAGATTTATCTCCTTCTTTAGTTTGTTTACCTTTCCCAATAAAAATAATAACTTTAATTGTATGTAGCATAGTAGGTCTTATAGGGTACTTAATTTCAATAAAGTCAAAAATTTTATATTTTTCTTCTTCATTTTATAGAGAATCTGAGTTTATACCTTTTATCTCAACTTATGGAATTATTAGGGGGCAAGCTATTCTAAATTCTTTAGAACATTTTTCAAGATTTAGATCATTTATAGGAAAAGGTGACTTTAAAAATTTTTTTTTCTCTTATTTTGTGGTCTTTTGTCCTTACAATAGGAATAATTTTTCACTTCTTCTCAGAAAGCTTATGTAGAGCATTACACTGAAGATGTAAGGGAGATAGCCTTATCTTTGGGAGTTGTGAATTAAATTTAGTAATTTATAAAAATGAATGTTTTATTTTTACACTGAAAATATAATGTTTTTTTAAACTATATAAACATTTTAGAATCTCAAGAAATTTTTAATAGAAACATAAATGGAATTAAACCATTTAAAAAAAAGTTAGCAGCTTTTATTTGTTCATCATGTTTCTTAACAGGAGGAGCCCTCAGTTTTATCATTAACAGTTATATACCTTTATTTGGTTTCAGTTAAGTAAGGGTAAATCTACCTAAGGTTAGGTCGAAACTAACTGCATTATTGCTTCTTACTTAAGACAGATTGAGGCACTACCTTTCGAATGCAAATTGAATATTATAGTTAACTACAGTCCTAGTAAGATCATGACAATATTCCCTGATTTTACTCATGAAAGAGCCCAACTAATAAGATTATGATAAAGCCCGATGTAATTATTACTCACGAAGTAAAGGACGACCATTTAAAGATTAACATTATAGGGAGAAGAATTACAATTTCTACATCAAAAATTATAAAAATTACTGCAATAAGAAAAAATCGAAGGCAAAAAGGTAGGCGAGGGGAACTTTTTGGGTCAAATCCACATTCAAAGGGGTAGTTTTTTTCTCGATCAGAAAAAGTTTTTTAGATATTAAAGTAGCTAAACATATAATGATAATTGACAAACTAAAAATTATTATAAGAGGACTAAAAAAATTACCCATACTCCTTAAGAAGACCTTGTAGTTGAAAGCTACATATACAATATACTACATAAATAAATTAGTTTCCTCATCAATAAATTGTAATATATAGAAAAAGCCAAACAACATCAACAAAGTGTCAATATCAGGCTGCAGCTTCGAAACCAAAATGGTGAGACTTAGAGAAAAGGTTTATTATAAGACGTGCAAGACACATTAAATCCTATTGCAATGTAAAAGGTCGATCCATAAACAGAATCTGCGGTTGTAAAGGGGGCCTCAAAGTACTCATATATTTGGAGAATTGAGAAGTAAACTCCTAAAATAACTGTAAATCTAGGGCTTTGAACAGCTTGAGAATGGTTTACCTCTATAATTGCATGATGAGCTCAGGTGATAGTTACGCCGGATGAAAGAAGAATTGCAGTATTTAATAAGGAAATTTGAAAGGGATTAAATGGAGTAATCCCTAAAGGGGGTCATATAGAACCAATTTCGATAGAAGTGGAAAGACTTCTATGAAAAAATGCCCAGAAGAAAGACAAAAAATAAAACTTCTGAAATAATAAATAGAATTATCCCTCAGCGAAGACCTAAAACGACAGAATTAGTATGAAGGCCTTGGAAAGTTCTTTCTCATGTTACATCTCGCCATCACTGATAGACTGTTAAAATTATAAATAAACTTTCTAAAATAACAAGAGAAACATCTCATAAGTGGAACCATTTAACTATACCTGATACATAACTAATGTTCCAATAGCTCCGGTTAAAGGCCATGGTTTATAATCAACTAAATGAAAAGGATGATTAGAGTGAGTTGTCATACTTTACTTCACTAGAGAACAAGGTTCTAAAAATTGAAAAAACATAAGCTTGAATTATAGCAACGGCTATTTCTAAAGTTAGGAGGGCTAGTTGAATAAGAAGAATAATAACTATTCTTTTAGATATCGAACTTCCCGTATTTCCTAGAAGTGTTAAAAGTAAATGCCCTGCAATTATATTAGCAGTTCGACGTACAGCTAAGGTTCCAGGGCGAATAAGGTTACTGATCGTCTCAATTAACACTATAAATGGTATGAGGATTGGTGGAGTTCCTTGTGGTACTAGGTGAGAAAATATATGTTAAGAGTTATTAATTCACCAAAAAAATATAAATCTAAGCCATAGAGGGAGGGCGGCTGATAACGAAAGTGTTAAGTGACTAGTTCTTGCAAAAATATAAATAAATAAACCTAAGAAATTATTTTTTACAATAAATAAAAAAGGGAAATAAACATAAAGTTAGTTCTTGTAAAAATATATGGAAATAAACCTAAGAAATTATTTACTACAATAAATAAAAAAAGGAAAATAAACATAAGAAACTTCCAATATGAGTTTTAAATTCAAGATGAAGGGTTAATAAAATAGAGTTAATTAGTATATGATAACGAGATGGAATATATCAAAAAGAAGAAGGAATTATTAATAAACCGAGTAAGGCTCTTAATCAGTTTAAAGAAAAATGAAAGGTACATGAAGAAGGGTCGAAAATTGAGAATTAGTTAGTTATCTTTTTCAATTTATTGAGCAAGAAGGGGTTTTCTCTGGGCAGAAAGAGTTTGATGGCTGTTGTCTATAAAAATAGTAAACATACACAAAATAACCCAAAAATTACCCAAAACCAAAGAGTAAGAATAATTCATCTAATTGGGGCTATTTGAGTAATCAAATGTATTAAGACTAATGATTTTAGGTTGATACTCTAATGTTATAAATTAACTAACTTTTTCATTAAGAGTAGTTGTTAATTTACTATAAAAAGGTTTAAGAGACCAGTGCTTACTTTCAGCCACTTAATGTTAAACTAAATTAATTCATTTTACAAAAGATTCAGAGGGTACTCTTTCAATCACAATAGGTATAAATCTATGATTAGCTCCACAAATTTCGGAACACTGTGTAATGTATTCTTTCTTTTCACTGTCTTTGGAGGACTATGTATCAACCAAAAATACAGCAACACGGTGTTTCTCCTATATTCCCTTTTAAATCTAAAAGTGATTAAAACAAGAGATGTTGCTTGAGTTAAGAATTTCGGAGGGTGTGCACATCTAGCGATACTCTAGCTAGCTCGTCGAAATGGTCGGGGTTCTTCCTACTTCTTAACTCAACAAAGCATTACAGCAATAAAATTATGTGCACTTTAAAAAAAATAAACAAACGATAAACTTAAACAACCAGAAACTATCCAAACAAAACCCGACAGAACCTATCGTTTAACCGTTTACTACTTACTTAATAATGAGGAACCCAAGATGTAACTGTCCCTCTTTCGCTACCCACCCTACCTTGGCAATAACTTGCATTGAGTTTATATTTAAAGTATTGCCCCTATTTTCCAATTTAGATGCAAACAGTTTAAATGGAAGATTTTTCACTAAAACAGAGGTTTATTAATTTGAAATCTACTTTAAATTGATTAAACTAATTTACTTTAAACTGTTTGCTGCAATACACTTTTTAGTTTACTTTATATTTTCGGCCGGTACAAGAGACGTTTTTGGTGTTCAATGCGCGTTTGTTAAGCAAGAAAAGACTGAAGTATGTGCAGTTAGGCTTTTATACTTCGAATTAAGCTTAGTTCGAACAGTTACTTAAACGCGTGATTAGCAAACGGTAACTCTCTTTCGGCGTAAAGAAGTTCTACGTTGGCTTGATTTGGGTCGGTCAGCATGATCTATGCTGGACCTTATGATTTTATTTATATTTTTATTTACAGTCGTAACTATATATTAGAAAAATATTATAAAACTGTGTAGATTATTAAAATTATTATAACTTTATTATGTTATTGGTATACTAGCGTAGTTGCGTATTTAATATTGTTTATCTTAAGTATGCAATAGAAAAAAAAATTAAACATTTGCATATATTTTTAAGGTACATTTTTTTTTTTTTTTTTTTTTTTATAATATTTAATAACGTTACTATTGTTGTTTATGTTATAGGTATTTCATTCACATTGAAATGAAACTTATTCTAGTTATTTTACTCAGATAGTGATTTAGGTTACGCAGAACAACAAAAGATTTTAGAAGTTTAGAGTTCTCGCTACAAATCTTTCACTTTTGTAGGGTACTTATACCGGTTGATGCAAAGAGACAAAGACAAAAGTGCGTAAGGAATAGTGATGGTAACCGGTCAGGTGAAATGTTGAGTTGCTAAGGTGGGCATTATAAAGTGTGCGTGCCAATTAAATATAAAAATTATACTTAGATTAACATTTAAATTTGGCATAATAATAAATATTTTCTAAGCAAAGCAAAAAAAATTATGGCCATTACAAACCAGAAAATGCGCTTATAAATTTAAAAATAATTAAAATTTTAGAAAAGCATTAGATGGAAAAAGGCAATCAATTTATTTAAGGTGTTTTCTGTAAATCTTTCGCGTGATAAACACCGATTGTTTTCCTGTTTTCGGAAGAAAGTTCGTAATAATAGGAACCGAGTTTTCGTGTCACGACTGCTTTAACAAATGTAGGTGCAAGTTTTGCGTTAAACTTTTTAATAGCGCTACTTTGGACAAAATTTCTGGCGAGAACTGTTTCTCCTATCTTAAACTGAATTTCACGACTTCTTAAATTGTAGCGTCTAGCATTATCATCATGCGACTTGTTCATATTATCTTTTGCATATTGTCGTACCAATTTGAGAGCGTCAGGAAAATCTAATCTCGTGTCATCGGAAACTAAATTTAATTTTTTAAGTAGAGGGTAATCTTTTCCATGCATCATCATATTTTGGCTAATAAAAGGAAGTATGGAGAATATCCAGTGCTTTGGTGTATGGTAGAACGTAATGCGCATGATATTTCGGTAAGATTCACATCCCAGTTGGTATGATCATTTCCAATATATGCTCTAATGGCGGCAATGATCGACCTATTTACTCTTTCAGATGAATTAGCCTGTGGCGAGTAAATGGCAGTGTAGGTATGGTGTATACCAAACCGAGTTAGAAATGATTCAAACAGACCTGAACGAAATTGTGCACCATTGTCTGTTAAGACAGTCTCAGGTACACCGAAAGTAAAAGGATATTATTTTCCAAATATTTGCAGATTTCTTTAGAAGTAAACTTCTTGAGAGGATAAAGGAAATGAAATTTTGTAAAATAATCGACGATAATAAGTAAACCTAAGTGACCTTGCCTTGACCGACGATATGGTCCTAAAATATCAAGACATAATTTTTGGAATGGACGTTCAGATGTGAGTGGACGTCCCATTGGTGGTCGCAATGTTTTGTTAGTGCTTTTTGTACATCGACACGTTTCACATTTATTAACATAATCTTGAATTTGTGTTATCATCTTCGGCCAAAATAAGTGCCTTTTAAGTTTTTCAATAGTTTTAGCGATTCCGCAGTGAGCAGAGTTCGGCGGATTATGAGCTCTGTACAGAACGTCTGAAATGAGTTCGACAGGAACCCAAAGCTTCCACGAGTTCTTCTCTTGTTCTGGACTACCAGCAGCGTGTTCAACTCTTTAGTAAACATAGTCTTCAACAATTTTAACATCCGGTAATTTGTGTTGATTTTCAACTATGTAAGATTTTAGTTTTTCATAACTTTCTGATTGGAAATGCTCAGAAGATATATCGATAATCGGTCCAATGTCTTCCAGTTCACTCACAAAATTTTCTGGCTCTCTTGAAAGTGTGTCCGCAACGACGTTTTCAGAACCTTTACGGTGGTTTATTGTGAACGAGAATCCTTGGAGTTTTAGAGCCCATCTTGCCAATCGTCCCGAGAGGTCTTTCTTCCGCATTAACCATTGCAGGCTAGCGTGATCGGTGATCACCTTAAATTCTTGACCTTCTATGTATGCGCGAAACTTCTTAATCCCCTGAACGACGGCTAGACACTCTAACTCCGTTACTGAATAGTTACGTTGAGCTTTTGTTAATTTCGTTGACATGAAAGCTATGGGAAGCTCTACGCCTTCCTCACTTTCTTGTGTGAGAACGCAACCCAGTCCAAACGAACTAGCATCGCATTGCAATATAAATTCCTTTGAAAAGTTAGGAGTAACAAGTATTGGAGCAGAAGAAAGAAGAGTTTTAAGCTGGTCAAAAGATGCCTGGGCCTCTTCGTTCCAAACAAAATTTTTACCTTTTTTCAATAATTCCGTTAAAGCGCAAGTAATAGTAGCAAAATTACCAATAAATTTTCTGTACCATCCTGACAAACCAAGAAAACTTCTTACTTGCTTAACAGAAGTTGGAACAGGAAAATTTACAATAGCTTCGACTTTACATGGATCCGTTTTAATTTGACCTCGCCCAATAATGAATCCAAGATATTTTATTTCGGTCATGCAAAACTTCGACTTGCCCACATTGATGGTCAAATTGGCTTTTCGCAAGTGAAGAGCAACCTCTTGTAAGAGCATTAAGTGCGAATCAAAATCCTCTGATAAAATAAGCAAATCATCAAGATATATGAAAACACGATCGCGAAGGTTTGCTGGAAGAACACGATCCATGAGGCGGCAAAGCGTTTGAGGCGCGTTACACAATCCAAAAGGCATAACTTTGAACTGATATAATCCGGTTTGGAATAGTGAAAGCGGTAATTTTCCGAGATTTTTCCTCAAGGGGGATTTGCCAGAAGGCATGCTTCATGTCTAATCCAGTGATATAACGAGCTGGTGGCAGACGACTCAATATCCCATCGATATGGGGAAGTGGATATGCATCTTTAATCGTATGTTTGTTAACCTCTCTAGAATCTAAACACAATCTACATTTGTTCGCACGCCTTACGAGAACACAGTTGCTACTCCATGGACTTGAAGATTCTTCAATAATGTCTAACGCCAACATTTGATCGATTTCGATGAACATAAGTTTTTCTATTGCTGGTGAAACAGGCCAATGGCGTTGTTTAACAGGTTTTGCGGTGCCAACATCAATAGAATGTTCAATCAGCCTAGTCCGCCCTAATCCTTCTCGATCAAATGAGGGAAAAACATTGATAACTGATTGTAGTCGAGTGTTTTGTTCCTCACTAAGCAAATGCATTTTCGGCTCGTCGACAGATTGTTCATCTTTACCAACATCGAGTTCGGATACTGCATGGTTATTCAAAAGAGTATCTATTAAGCCAAACTCTCTCCAAAAGTCAATGCCTAAATAGACATCTTGCTTAAGCGAAGGTATAACAAATAATTCTATTTTCTTAGTTATGTTACGGTATGTCAAGTCTGTGGAAAACTTTCCAATGACTGAACATAAAGTACCATTTGCAGTTTTGACATTACCATAGCATTTTTTAAGTTTAACATTAGACAAGATTGATGCTGCAGCCATATTACCTATACAACTTAATGTAGCTCCCGAATCAAGAAGAGCAACATAATTTTTACCACAAATATTTACGTCTGTGTAAAGCCGATTATCGGTATTCGAAAAGATAGCAGCAAGCAATTTATTTCTGGTTCGAACAACGTCTTTCCAAAAGGATCGAAGCCGTTTGGTTGAACGCTTAGGATTGTGCGTGACTGATTTATGCTCAGAAAAAATACGAAGACGTACTTGCTTATACTTAGCCAGTCGCTCATGCAAAGGAACTAATGGTTTTAAAATTGGTTTATAGTCCGACACACTGCGAGTAAGAATTGTCGGTGAAAATTCAGATGAAACAAATTCAGTTTGAGTGGAAATATTATGAGTGTCAATTACTACAAAGTCTGACCCGGATGCGACAGAATGGTGTTGATTGCCACATCCCGTTTCCGGTTTTCCGAATTATTGCAAATATTACATCTGGGTTTGAAAATTTCTTTCTTCCCACAGCCGTAACAAAAGACTTTGCGTTGTTCTAGACAATCCTCATAGCGATGCCCTAGCTTATCGCAATTCCAGCATTTGATTGCCGAATTGTTACGCTGGACTTCTAGAATTTCATCATTACTGTGAACACAGCTATCATGAGACTTTGATTCTTCAATTTCTGAGATATTATTTCTCTGCCAAGGTGTTTTAGGCCTAACATGCGTACCTAATTCATTGAAGAAGTATTCATGCTTTCTAACCTCTTCGCGTAATTGCGCAAGAGATCGAATATTTAAATGAAGAAGCTCGTAACGCAAATTATATTTAAGATTTCTCTTAAGAATATCAACTAATTCAATTTCCGAGACCTCATTATGCATCCTATCAACAAGATCCTCAATAGAAGTTTGGTACTCATCAAAGCTCTCATTGTCTCTCTGCTTTCGTTTTCTAATCTTCTCTCTTATGTCAAAATCACATACAGTATCTTCATATTTCTTTCGAAACTCTCTACAAAAAGTTTCCCATCCAAATCTAGGGTTTCGTCGATGAAATTTCCAGAACTAGATTTGCCACTAAATAGCAAGTGAAGATTATCGCAAAGAAGTTGATAATCGTGATTCAAAGTCTGCCCTTTAAGAGATTGCAAACGATATATAAACTCATCAATGGGTATACCTTCTTTCGTACCATCGAACTTTAGATGCCAATTGTGAATAATATTTGAAGCTTTATTAGGCTGGTTAATTAAGTGAGAACGATTGGAATCACGTAAAGAAGGATGTAGATTCTCTACCGGTGGTACTAAAGGATTGTTGTGTTCATTGTGGTTCGAGAGTGGTGGACGTTCTCGTGGCCAATCAGGTTGAACTGGAGGATCCCGAATTGTTAAAGATTCAAGTTGTTTCTTAATTGTCTGTTCAATAGTGTTCGTAATAAAGGAACTAAGATCTTGAACCAACTTGCTTTGCTCACCCTGAATTAGAGTTGCCGCAATTTTTCTAACGTCGTCTGGATTTATGGGTTGTCCAGTTGAACGTTGTGATTGATTTGGATTGTTAGTATGTGAAAAGGTAATTTGATCTGTGTTATTGGAATCTCTGTAGGTCCAATCAAGATAATTTTGCTGAGCTTGATCATTCATTGAACGAGTTATAGGTCTTCCTCGTTTAGGAGTTGCCCCTCGAGTTTTCTTGCCTCTAGGGTTTCTACCTTTATATGTTTTGAGCGAAAGTATGTAGGATCACCCTCACCTACTATGAAATCGTTGCTGCCATTTACCGAAGCACCTGAATTTAATGGCTGGCTTAAGTCTGTGTTATTTAGAAGAGTGAGTTTAGAAGCCTCACAAGAATGTCTGCACAAAGGGCAGGAAGAAGAGTTCTTAAGCCAGTCCACTATACAGATTTTGTGAAACCTATGTTGGCATGATGTCATCATAAGCGGTTGATCACTCTTAAGTTCTTCATGACAAACGCTACAGAAAGGGTCATTTTCAGCCATAAGAGAATCTTCTAGATGTTCGTTGCTGTGCCTTACAGCCATAATGAATAAAATGAAAATATAAAAAAAAATTAGAAAAGAAAAAATATAAAAATTCGTCCGCCATTCATCAGCATGAATTAAAAAAAATTACCAAGTAAACAGTATCAAGTTAAGCCGACAAGGTATGCTAAAAATCAAAATCAGAAACTAATAGAAAGGAATAAAATGCAATTAGTCTTTTTTTTTTGTGTTTATATTGGTTAGCGATTCAAATAAATCTAAACTGCTAAAATCCGGAATTTCCCACAAAATTAAAGATGTACAAGCAAACTAAAAGAATGAAATACTAAGCTTATGGGACCATGAATATCATAGTTTGTAGTCAGATTATATTATCATTATCTCCAGTCGATCAATCCAGATAATAACCGAATTGCAATCGCAAAATCCAAGAGAAAGGAAAACCAATCATGACTAACAAATATCCACTAAAAGCTTAATTTAAATTTAAAATTTATATTCACGTGGGTAGTTTACAAAGCAATTAGAAACTTAAGAAACTAAAATTATCTTAACTGCTCCGTATCACATGTGAATTGCGAGGTTCAACGATCTTATTTCGTCGGGCCCCACGTTGGGCGCCAATTTTGTAATGTATTCTTTCTTTTCACTGTCTTTGGAGGACTATGTATCAACCAAAAATACAGCAACACGGTGTTTCTCCTATATTCCCTTTTAAATCTAAAAGTGATTAAAACAAGAGATGTTGCTTGAGTTAAGAATTTCGGAGGGTGTGCACATCTAGCGATACTCTAGCTAGCTCGTCGAAATGGTCGGGGTTCTTCCTACTTCTTAACTCAACAAAGCATTACAGCAATAAAATTATGTGCACTTTAAAAAAAATAAACAAACGATAAACTTAAACAACCAGAAACTATCCAAACAAAACCCGACAGAACCTATCGTTTAACCGTTTACTACTTACTTAATAATGAGGAACCCAAGATGTAACTGTCCCTCTTTCGCTACCCACCCTACCTTGGCAATAACTTGCATTGAGTTTATATTTAAAGTATTGCCCCTATTTTCCAATTTAGATGCAAACAGTTTAAATGGAAGATTTTTCACTAAAACAGAGGTTTATTAATTTGAAATCTACTTTAAATTGATTAAACTAATTTACTTTAAACTGTTTGCTGCAATACACTTTTTAGTTTACTTTATATTTTCGGCCGGTACAAGAGACGTTTTTGGTGTTCAATGCGCGTTTGTTAAGCAAGAAAAGACTGAAGTATGTGCAGTTAGGCTTTTATACTTCGAATTAAGCTTAGTTCGAACAGTTACTTAAACGCGTGATTAGCAAACGGTAACTCTCTTTCGGCGTAAAGAAGTTCTACGTTGGCTTGATTTGGGTCGGTCAGCATGATCTATGCTGGACCTTATGATTTTATTTATATTTTTATTTACAGTCGTAACTATATATTAGAAAAATATTATAAAACTGTGTAGATTATTAAAATTATTATAACTTTATTATGTTATTGGTATACTAGCGTAGTTGCGTATTTAATATTGTTTATCTTAAGTATGCAATAGAAAAAAAAATTAAACATTTGCATATATTTTTAAGGTACATTTTTTTTTTTTTTTTTTTTTTTATAATATTTAATAACGTTACTATTGTTGTTTATGTTATAGGTATTTCATTCACATTGAAATGAAACTTATTCTAGTTATTTTACTCAGATAGTGATTTAGGTTACGCAGAACAACAAAAGATTTTAGAAGTTTAGAGTTCTCGCTACAAATCTTTCACTTTTGTAGGGTACTTATACCGGTTGATGCAAAGAGACAAAGACAAAAGTGCGTAAGGAATAGTGATGGTAACCGGTCAGGTGAAATGTTGAGTTGCTAAGGTGGGCATTATAAAGTGTGCGTGCCAATTAAATATAAAAATTATACTTAGATTAACATTTAAATTTGGCATAATAATAAATATTTTCTAAGCAAAGCAAAAAAAATTATGGCCATTACAAACCAGAAAATGCGCTTATAAATTTAAAAATAATTAAAATTTTAGAAAAGCATTAGATGGAAAAAGGCAATCAATTTATTTAAGGTGTTTTCTGTAAATCTTTCGCGTGATAAACACCGATTGTTTTCCTGTTTTCGGAAGAAAGTTCGTAATAATAGGAACCGAGTTTTCGTGTCACGACTGCTTTAACAAATGTAGGTGCAAGTTTTGCGTTAAACTTTTTAATAGCGCTACTTTGGACAAAATTTCTGGCGAGAACTGTTTCTCCTATCTTAAACTGAATTTCACGACTTCTTAAATTGTAGCGTCTAGCATTATCATCATGCGACTTGTTCATATTATCTTTTGCATATTGTCGTACCAATTTGAGAGCGTCAGGAAAATCTAATCTCGTGTCATCGGAAACTAAATTTAATTTTTTAAGTAGAGGGTAATCTTTTCCATGCATCATCATATTTTGGCTAATAAAAGGAAGTATGGAGAATATCCAGTGCTTTGGTGTATGGTAGAACGTAATGCGCATGATATTTCGGTAAGATTCACATCCCAGTTGGTATGATCATTTCCAATATATGCTCTAATGGCGGCAATGATCGACCTATTTACTCTTTCAGATGAATTAGCCTGTGGCGAGTAAATGGCAGTGTAGGTATGGTGTATACCAAACCGAGTTAGAAATGATTCAAACAGACCTGAACGAAATTGTGCACCATTGTCTGTTAAGACAGTCTCAGGTACACCGAAAGTAAAAGGATATTATTTTCCAAATATTTGCAGATTTCTTTAGAAGTAAACTTCTTGAGAGGATAAAGGAAATGAAATTTTGTAAAATAATCGACGATAATAAGTAAACCTAAGTGACCTTGCCTTGACCGACGATATGGTCCTAAAATATCAAGACATAATTTTTGGAATGGACGTTCAGATGTGAGTGGACGTCCCATTGGTGGTCGCAATGTTTTGTTAGTGCTTTTTGTACATCGACACGTTTCACATTTATTAACATAATCTTGAATTTGTGTTATCATCTTCGGCCAAAATAAGTGCCTTTTAAGTTTTTCAATAGTTTTAGCGATTCCGCAGTGAGCAGAGTTCGGCGGATTATGAGCTCTGTACAGAACGTCTGAAATGAGTTCGACAGGAACCCAAAGCTTCCACGAGTTCTTCTCTTGTTCTGGACTACCAGCAGCGTGTTCAACTCTTTAGTAAACATAGTCTTCAACAATTTTAACATCCGGTAATTTGTGTTGATTTTCAACTATGTAAGATTTTAGTTTTTCATAACTTTCTGATTGGAAATGCTCAGAAGATATATCGATAATCGGTCCAATGTCTTCCAGTTCACTCACAAAATTTTCTGGCTCTCTTGAAAGTGTGTCCGCAACGACGTTTTCAGAACCTTTACGGTGGTTTATTGTGAACGAGAATCCTTGGAGTTTTAGAGCCCATCTTGCCAATCGTCCCGAGAGGTCTTTCTTCCGCATTAACCATTGCAGGCTAGCGTGATCGGTGATCACCTTAAATTCTTGACCTTCTATGTATGCGCGAAACTTCTTAATCCCCTGAACGACGGCTAGACACTCTAACTCCGTTACTGAATAGTTACGTTGAGCTTTTGTTAATTTCGTTGACATGAAAGCTATGGGAAGCTCTACGCCTTCCTCACTTTCTTGTGTGAGAACGCAACCCAGTCCAAACGAACTAGCATCGCATTGCAATATAAATTCCTTTGAAAAGTTAGGAGTAACAAGTATTGGAGCAGAAGAAAGAAGAGTTTTAAGCTGGTCAAAAGATGCCTGGGCCTCTTCGTTCCAAACAAAATTTTTACCTTTTTTCAATAATTCCGTTAAAGCGCAAGTAATAGTAGCAAAATTACCAATAAATTTTCTGTACCATCCTGACAAACCAAGAAAACTTCTTACTTGCTTAACAGAAGTTGGAACAGGAAAATTTACAATAGCTTCGACTTTACATGGATCCGTTTTAATTTGACCTCGCCCAATAATGAATCCAAGATATTTTATTTCGGTCATGCAAAACTTCGACTTGCCCACATTGATGGTCAAATTGGCTTTTCGCAAGTGAAGAGCAACCTCTTGTAAGAGCATTAAGTGCGAATCAAAATCCTCTGATAAAATAAGCAAATCATCAAGATATATGAAAACACGATCGCGAAGGTTTGCTGGAAGAACACGATCCATGAGGCGGCAAAGCGTTTGAGGCGCGTTACACAATCCAAAAGGCATAACTTTGAACTGATATAATCCGGTTTGGAATAGTGAAAGCGGTAATTTTCCGAGATTTTTCCTCAAGGGGGATTTGCCAGAAGGCATGCTTCATGTCTAATCCAGTGATATAACGAGCTGGTGGCAGACGACTCAATATCCCATCGATATGGGGAAGTGGATATGCATCTTTAATCGTATGTTTGTTAACCTCTCTAGAATCTAAACACAATCTACATTTGTTCGCACGCCTTACGAGAACACAGTTGCTACTCCATGGACTTGAAGATTCTTCAATAATGTCTAACGCCAACATTTGATCGATTTCGATGAACATAAGTTTTTCTATTGCTGGTGAAACAGGCCAATGGCGTTGTTTAACAGGTTTTGCGGTGCCAACATCAATAGAATGTTCAATCAGCCTAGTCCGCCCTAATCCTTCTCGATCAAATGAGGGAAAAACATTGATAACTGATTGTAGTCGAGTGTTTTGTTCCTCACTAAGCAAATGCATTTTCGGCTCGTCGACAGATTGTTCATCTTTACCAACATCGAGTTCGGATACTGCATGGTTATTCAAAAGAGTATCTATTAAGCCAAACTCTCTCCAAAAGTCAATGCCTAAATAGACATCTTGCTTAAGCGAAGGTATAACAAATAATTCTATTTTCTTAGTTATGTTACGGTATGTCAAGTCTGTGGAAAACTTTCCAATGACTGAACATAAAGTACCATTTGCAGTTTTGACATTACCATAGCATTTTTTAAGTTTAACATTAGACAAGATTGATGCTGCAGCCATATTACCTATACAACTTAATGTAGCTCCCGAATCAAGAAGAGCAACATAATTTTTACCACAAATATTTACGTCTGTGTAAAGCCGATTATCGGTATTCGAAAAGATAGCAGCAAGCAATTTATTTCTGGTTCGAACAACGTCTTTCCAAAAGGATCGAAGCCGTTTGGTTGAACGCTTAGGATTGTGCGTGACTGATTTATGCTCAGAAAAAATACGAAGACGTACTTGCTTATACTTAGCCAGTCGCTCATGCAAAGGAACTAATGGTTTTAAAATTGGTTTATAGTCCGACACACTGCGAGTAAGAATTGTCGGTGAAAATTCAGATGAAACAAATTCAGTTTGAGTGGAAATATTATGAGTGTCAATTACTACAAAGTCTGACCCGGATGCGACAGAATGGTGTTGATTGCCACATCCCGTTTCCGGTTTTCCGAATTATTGCAAATATTACATCTGGGTTTGAAAATTTCTTTCTTCCCACAGCCGTAACAAAAGACTTTGCGTTGTTCTAGACAATCCTCATAGCGATGCCCTAGCTTATCGCAATTCCAGCATTTGATTGCCGAATTGTTACGCTGGACTTCTAGAATTTCATCATTACTGTGAACACAGCTATCATGAGACTTTGATTCTTCAATTTCTGAGATATTATTTCTCTGCCAAGGTGTTTTAGGCCTAACATGCGTACCTAATTCATTGAAGAAGTATTCATGCTTTCTAACCTCTTCGCGTAATTGCGCAAGAGATCGAATATTTAAATGAAGAAGCTCGTAACGCAAATTATATTTAAGATTTCTCTTAAGAATATCAACTAATTCAATTTCCGAGACCTCATTATGCATCCTATCAACAAGATCCTCAATAGAAGTTTGGTACTCATCAAAGCTCTCATTGTCTCTCTGCTTTCGTTTTCTAATCTTCTCTCTTATGTCAAAATCACATACAGTATCTTCATATTTCTTTCGAAACTCTCTACAAAAAGTTTCCCATCCAAATCTAGGGTTTCGTCGATGAAATTTCCAGAACTAGATTTGCCACTAAATAGCAAGTGAAGATTATCGCAAAGAAGTTGATAATCGTGATTCAAAGTCTGCCCTGTAAGAGATTGCAAACGATATATAAACTCATCAATGGGTATACCTTCTTTCGTACCATCGAACTTTAGATGCCAATTGTGAATAATATTTGAAGCTTTATTAGGCTGGTTAATTAAGTGAGAACGATTGGAATCACGTAAAGAAGGATGTAGATTCTCTACCGGTGGTACTAAAGGATTGTTGTGTTCATTGTGGTTCGAGAGTGGTGGACGTTCTCGTGGCCAATCAGGTTGAACTGGAGGATCCCGAATTGTTAAAGATTCAAGTTGTTTCTTAATTGTCTGTTCAATAGTGTTCGTAATAAAGGAACTAAGATCTTGAACCAACTTGCTTTGCTCACCCTGAATTAGAGTTGCCGCAATTTTTCTAACGTCGTCTGGATTTATGGGTTGTCCAGTTGAACGTTGTGATTGATTTGGATTGTTAGTATGTGAAAAGGTAATTTGATCTGTGTTATTGGAATCTCTGTAGGTCCAATCAAGATAATTTTGCTGAGCTTGATCATTCATTGAACGAGTTATAGGTCTTCCTCGTTTAGGAGTTGCCCCTCGAGTTTTCTTGCCTCTAGGGTTTCTACCTTTATATGTTTTGAGCGAAAGTATGTAGGATCACCCTCACCTACTATGAAATCGTTGCTGCCATTTACCGAAGCACCTGAATTTAATGGCTGGCTTAAGTCTGTGTTATTTAGAAGAGTGAGTTTAGAAGCCTCACAAGAATGTCTGCACAAAGGGCAGGAAGAAGAGTTCTTAAGCCAGTCCACTATACAGATTTTGTGAAACCTATGTTGGCATGATGTCATCATAAGCGGTTGATCACTCTTAAGTTCTTCATGACAAACGCTACAGAAAGGGTCATTTTCAGCCATAAGAGAATCTTCTAGATGTTCGTTGCTGTGCCTTACAGCCATAATGAATAAAATGAAAATATAAAAAAAAATTAGAAAAGAAAAAATATAAAAATTCGTCCGCCATTCATCAGCATGAATTAAAAAAAATTACCAAGTAAACAGTATCAAGTTAAGCCGACAAGGTATGCTAAAAATCAAAATCAGAAACTAATAGAAAGGAATAAAATGCAATTAGTCTTTTTTTTTTGTGTTTATATTGGTTAGCGATTCAAATAAATCTAAACTGCTAAAATCCGGAATTTCCCACAAAATTAAAGATGTACAAGCAAACTAAAAGAATGAAATACTAAGCTTATGGGACCATGAATATCATAGTTTGTAGTCAGATTATATTATCATTATCTCCAGTCGATCAATCCAGATAATAACCGAATTGCAATCGCAAAATCCAAGAGAAAGGAAAACCAATCATGACTAACAAATATCCACTAAAAGCTTAATTTAAATTTAAAATTTATATTCACGTGGGTAGTTTACAAAGCAATTAGAAACTTAAGAAACTAAAATTATCTTAACTGCTCCGTATCACATGTGAATTGCGAGGTTCAACGATCTTATTTCGTCGGGCCCCACGTTGGGCGCCAATTGTGTAATGTATTCTTTCTTTTCACTGTCTTTGGAGGACTATGTATCAACCAAAAATACAGCAACACGGTGTTTCTCCTATATTCCCTTTTAAATCTAAAAGTGATTAAAACAAGAGATGTTGCTTGAGTTAAGAATTTCGGAGGGTGTGCACATCTAGCGATACTCTAGATAGCTCGTCGAAATGGTCGGGGTTCTTCCTACTTCTTAGCTCAACAAAGCATTACAGCAATGAAATTATGTGCACTTTAAAAAAAATAAACAAACGATAAACTTAAACAACCAGAAACTATCCAAACAAAACCCGACAGAACCTATCGTTTAACCGTTTACTACTTACTTAATAATGAGGAACCCAAGATGTAACTGTCCCTCTTTCGCTACCCACCCTACCTTGGCAATAACTTGCATTGAGTTTATATATAAAGTATTGCCCCTATTTTCCAATTTAGATGCAAACAGTTTAAATGGAAGATTTTTCACTAAAACAGAGGTTTATTAATTTGAAATCTACTTTAAATTGATTAAACTAATTTACTTTAAACTGTTTGCTGCAATACACTTTTTAGTTTACTTTATATTTTCGGCCGGTACAAGAGACGTTTTTGGTGTTCAATGCGCGTTTGTTAAGCAAGAAAAGACTGAAGTATGTGCAGTTAGGCTTTTATACTTCGAATTAAGCTTAGTTCGAACAGTTACTTAAACGCGTGATTAGCAAACGGTAACTCTCTTTCGGCGTAAAGAAGTTCTACGTTGGCTTGATTTGGGTCGGTCAGCATGATCTATGCTGGACCTTATGATTTTATTTATATTTTTATTTACAGTCGTAACTATATATTAGAAAAATATTATAAAACTGTGTAGATTATTAAAATTATTATAACTTTATTATGTTATTGGTATACTAGCGTAGTTGCGTATTTAATATTATTTATCTTAAGTATGCAATAGAAAAAAAAATTAAACATTTGCATATATTTTTAAGGTAAATTTTTTTTTATTTTTTTTTTTATAATATTTAATAAGGTTACTATTGTTGTTTATGTTATAGGTATTTCATACACATTGAAATGAAACTTATTTTAGTTATTTTACTCAGATAGTGATTTAGGTTACGCAGAACAACAAAAGATTTTAGAAGTTTAGAGTTCTCGCTACAAATCTTTCACTTTTGTAGGGTACTTATACCGGTTGATGCAAAGAGACAAAGACAAAAGTGCGTAAGGAATAGTGATGGTAACCGGTCAGGTGAAATGTTGAGTTGCTAAGGTGGGCATTATAAAGTGTGCGTGCCAATTAAATATAAAAATTATACTTAGATTAACATTTAAATTTAGCATAATAATAAATATTTTCTAAGCAAAGCAAAAAAAAAATTATGGCCATTACAACTGCCCAAAAAATAAGCCAGGTCGATTAATTAAGAAATTTGTTTGGTTTAAACGGCCTGGCGTCCCATCAATTTTTACCCCTAACGATGGAACTGCTCAGGAGTGAATTACATCAGCTGCAGTTACGAGAACTCGAATTTGTGAATTTATTAGAGAACAACTCGAGTATCAACATCAAGTAAACGAAAGCTACAATAGACGATTCATTTTGAGGGATTATATAGGAATCAAATTCTACCCCTAAAAAACCAGACATCTCATATCTCCAGTATCATTGATGACCAATAGCTTTTAAGGTTAACGAAGGACTATTAACTTCATCTAAAAGGTATAGTAATGGAAGAGAAGGAAAAGCAATAAACAGCAAAACAATTGCGGGTAAAATTGTTCAGATAACATCAATTAATTGACCATGAAGAAGAAAACGATTAATTAATTTATTTGATATTAACGAAACTATAATATATCCAACTAAAATGGTAAATATTACAAGAAGTAATATAGCATGATCATGAAAAAATAAGCTGCTCTATAAGGGGAGAGGCTCTATCCTGAAGGCTGAAATTTGATCACGTTGACATTTTCTAAAAAAAGAAAATCTTTATAAATGGAGCTTAAATCCACGGCACTAGTCTGCCACATTAGAATCTAGATGTGGTAGGAAGTTCAGAGAATCTATGATCTGCAGGAGGTAAATTTTGGAATCACTCGATTGATGAGTTTAAATGAAGAGGAAAAACTACTTGACGACAAGAGATCATTCTTTCTCATATAATAAAAACAATAAAATTCTAAATAAAGAAATTGAAGACCCAATTGATGAAGTAATATTTCAAGCTGTGTAGGCATCAGGATAGTCCGAGTAACGACGAGGTATTCCTGCTAACCCTAAAAAATGTTGGGGAAAAAATGTTAAATTAACTCCAACATATATAATAAAAAATTGACTTTTTAATCAAGTTTGGTTTATTATTATTCCAGTAAATAAAGGGAATCGGGAATTAAGCCAGCTATAATCGCAAAAACAGCTCCCATTGATAAAACATAATGAAAGTGGACAACTACATAATAAGTGTCGTGCAAAACAATATCAACAGATGAATTGGCTAAAACGACCCCTGTTAATCCTCTGATTGTAAAAAGAAATACAAATCCTAATGCCCATAAAATTGTTGGAGAAAACGAAGGATGTGTTCCATGGAGAGTGGCAAGTCATCTAAAAATTTTAATACCAGTAGGGACGGCAATAATTATAGTCGCTGAAGTAAAGTAGGCTCGAGTATCAACGTCTATCCCTACAGTAAATATATGGTGAGCAAATACAATAAATCCTAATAGACCAATCGCTAATATTGCATAAATTATCCCTAATGAGCCAAAGGTCTCCTTTTTCCCTGACTCTTGGCTAATAATATGAGAAATTATCCCAAATCCGGGAAGAATAAGAATATAAACTTCTGGGTATCCAAAAAATCAAAACAAATGTTATTATAAAATAGGATCACCTCCTCCAGCTGGATCGAAAAAAAGAAGTATTTAAGTTTCGATCTGTAAGAAGTATAGTAATTGCCCCAGTTAAAACAGGGAGAGAAAGGAGAAGAAGTAGTGCAGTAATAGCAACAGACCAGACAAATAGAGGCATTCGATCAAAAGAAATTACGGAAGCTCGTATATTAATAACAGTAGTAATAAAATTTACTGCTCCTAAAATCGAAGAAATTCCAGCTAAATGAAGTCTAAAAATCGCTAAATCTACAGAAGCACGACCATGAGCTAAAACTGAAGAAAAGGCAGGGTAAACCGTTCATCCAGTGCCAGCTCCGGCTTCAACTAAACTGCTTACAAGCAAAAGTGATAGGGATGGGGGGAGAAATCAAAATCTCATGTTATTTATTCGAGGAAATGCTATATCAGGAGCTCCAAGTATTAAGGGAACTAATCAGTTTCCAAATCCACCAATTATAATAGGCATTACCATAAAAAAAATTATTACAAAAGCATGAGCAGTAACAATTACATTATAAATCTGGTCGTCTCCAATAAGAGAACCTGGGTGTTCTAATTCAGCTCGAATCAAAATTCTCAAGGAAGTTCCAACTATTCCTGCTCAAGCTTCTTGCAAATAAAGTAAAGGGTGCCAATATCTTTATGGTTTGTTGAGAATGAACATCGTTTCGATTAAATGGCTGAAACAAGGCGAAAGACTGTAAATCTTTTATGAGAATAGAATTCTCTTTAATCAATAGCTTTATAGTCACTAATGACATTAGACTGCAATTCTAAAGGAGCAAAATTACTAAAGCTTAAAAGACTATCCTTATATTCATAACTTTGAAGGCTATAAGTTTATTTAACTTAAAGCTTTAAAGCATTATAAAGAAGAGTCTCAATATTAGGAGCCCTGCCACAGAAAGGAAGGAGCTAAAAGTTAACAAGAAAGAAAGACTCTTGCTATAAAATATCTTTGTAATTCATAAAGATTCTACTTTTCCCATAATAAAAGAGGGATAGAATAACCGTAAGTAGAAAAATAATGTAATTAGAGAAGAAATTATGAGTAAAGAGACGAGAATGAAAAAATAATTTTTTGATAGTTGTTGAATTACTATTCATTTAGGATAAAAACCTAAAAATGGGGGCAATCCACCTAATGAGAGAATATTTAGTCTAAAGACAATAAAAATTTTATTAAATTTTTCTCTATATAGCTGATTTACTTGAGATAGGCTTCATACTCAAAATCCTATAGCAACAGTTGATGAAAGAAGACAAAAACTAAAAAATAGGATATTCAAAGAATTTCATTAATTAGAAGGGCTGAGAGCATTTACCCTGAATGGCTAATGGACGAAAAAGCCATTAATTTTCGCAAGGATGTTTGGTTTAATCCTCCCACACTACCTACAACAGCTCTAAGAGCGGCACATAAAGATACTATACTACTTGCTGCTACATAAGAAATTAACAATAGGGGTGCCAATTTCTGTCAGGTTATCAGTACAATAGTATTCGTTCACGTTAAACCTTCCACTACTAGGGGGAATCAAAAGTAAAACGGGGTAGCACCTCTTTTTATCAATAAAGATGAAACTAACATTAACTCAGGGAAAGTTGATATATAAATTAGTAGCTCTAGAGAAAATCAGTAGAATTGCGCCAAACAATAAAATTGATGAGGCTAGTGCCTGTGTAAGGAAATACTTTACAGAAGCTTCAGAGGCCATTAAATTATTATTATCTCCTATTAGGGGGATAAAAGATAATAAATTAATTTCAAGGCCTATTCATGCTCCTAATCAAGTATTAGCTGACACAGTAACAAGAGAACTCATCAATAAAATTGAATAAAACAAAATTTTTCTGGTTCTATAGTTAATTAAAAAGAAAAGGGGTAACCCAATAGCTTTATTAGCTTACCTTTTTAATTTAAATGTAGGACGAGATCCGCTATAGGGCATACAAATCTACAGGAGTTGTATTTTAGTGTACGATGCACAGAGAATTTTGAGTTCTTTTGAAAAAGTTTGATCCTTTTAGATGCAATAAAGACATTTACACATTTAATTTACCCTATCAAGGTAATCCTTTAATCAGGCACTTTACTATCGACCATTTTCTTTCATTAAGGTACTGTTTTAATCCAATATGCTTCTTAATTATTTAAATTTTTAGAGGCAATTCAGTAGTAGGGTTTTTTTTGCCGTATTTCTGTGTTTACTGTCCTATTAAACTTCATTTGGTTTATTGGCGTACATTGGTTTTAATCACTTAAATAATCATAATTCGTAAAAAATCATAAAAATGAAAGAGGGTTTTTTCCCTCCAAATGTTTTTTTAATAGAATTTCCTTTATAAATATGCCCGTATAAAGGTCTGCGGATTTTTTTTGGTCAAATATTCTAATTAAAAGGACATTTTAGAGGATAAGTAACAGCCTATGAAAATTTATAGGTGAATACATTCATTGGGTCATTTTTTTTCTAGACAGAGAAAATTATTGTCTTTTCATAAAAATTTTAAGTTTGAAAAGAAATTTAATATTTATAGGCATAAAATTTTAACCGGCGTAAATTATCATAAAATAAAGAAATAAAGAGAAAATTAATGTGGCATTTTCTTCTAAGATGTATTATAAGAATATCTTTAAAGTGAATTCCTTTATTTAACTTATATATTTCTTGTAGATAACAAAAATTTGCATATACATATATATATATTAATAAATAGTATATATATTTATATATATATATATATATATATATATATATATATATATATAAATATTTAAATTAATAATAAATTTAAAATATAATATAAAATAATAAAATATATAGATATATAATAATTAATAAATAGTTTAATATAATTGTATTTATTTAATAAATATAGAAATTTTTTATTGGTATACATTAATATTACATTAATATAATAAAAGAATATTAATAAGTAAAATTTTTTAAAAATTAAGATTAAATCAGGTTTTCTTTTTTTTAGAAATTTTTGAAAATTGAATTGAATTTACTTTATCTTAAAGAAATTTAATTAAATTTCTCCCAAAACTTAAAATAAATGCTACATCAAACAAAAAAAAAAAAAAGAAAAATAAATTCAGAAGGTGGTTTCTATTATAAATAAATCGATTCTTAAATGCTAGTATATTTTTTATTTCTGGATACTTAAATAAATTCCCTATGGTCTTATAAATAACTTTAATAATGCAAATTTTTATTGGTTTATGTGTTATTTTATACGGTAAATTTTATAGATAAGAGGGTGATCCCATTAAATTTGACACATTAAGTAAAAGGTGGCTTATTTATCTACAAGTATAGGATTTATTTAAAGGAGAAATTCTTTAAAATTATTAAATAAATTTATAAATTATTAAAAAGATATACTGAACGGTCCATCATTGGTTAGCATGAGACTTGAAGAATCCTGTAAAATCTATACTAAGGTTTAATATTTAATTGATTTATGCAAATTTTATAAAGTTATAGACCGTTTATTTACATTTTGTCGGATAGGTATTTTAAGTAAAAAAAGATTACGTTTGTAATAAATTAAATTAATTAATAATTTTATTACCGTTTTTTAATTTTCAGTGAAATTAATTGGAAATAGGTAAAATCAAATTAAACCTAGTAAACCTGTTCTACAGGCTACCATGAAATTTTATAAAGACCGGTGCAACAAAAAATTAATTTTTAAAAACGAGTTATTTTACCCTATAGTGCACTTTGTTTGATTATTTAGAATCTTTTACCGGTAAAACATAAAGAGCCAACCGTTTTTTTTAATATTTCTTGGTATAAAATTTATTAAAAATTTCAGAAAAACCAAGAATAATTACGAAAAAATTCTTTAAAAAACTATTAGATAGGTTCAGCATTGACTAAATATTTTAGAAATACTTGTAAACTGAATAATATTAGAAATTTTGTCAATTTTATCTTTAAAAATTTAAAAACTTTATAAAAAAATTGGGTATTTTATTGAAATTAATTGAAAATAGATGAAATCAAATTAAATCCAGCAATCCCTTCCTACAAGCTATCAAGAAGTTTTATGAAGACCGGTGCAGCAAAAATTTAATTTTTAAAAATTAGTTATTTTCCCCTACAGTGCACTTTGTTTAGTTACTTAGAGGGTTTATCTGATAAAATAAAAAAGTCAACCGTTTTTTTTTAATTTTTCTTGGTGAAAATTATTTATTCTTCGTGGAAAGGCTATAAGCTTAGATCATATAAATATTACTTTCGTGAACCGTCTCTTTTATTCTAGAACATAAACTTAAAATGCACAATCTAGGGGGTTGTAGTATAAAGGTTTATGAAATTTACGGGAAGAAGAGAAATTTGGTACCAATCTTTTAGATTTTCGTGATCTAATTACTCTGGGAAAATTTTTAAGTGGTACAGGCTTAGATGTTGAAAATTTTTCTTTCGTAAGCCGTTTCTTATATTCTAGAGTATAAACTTAAAATGCATAATCTAGGGGTTGTAGTATAAAGGTTTATGAAATTTACGGGAAGAAGAAAAATTTGGTACCAATCTTTTAGATTTTCGTGATCTAATTACTTTGGGAAAATTTTTAAAGGCATAAGCTTAGAATTCTATTTTGTAGCATTTCTAACTTTAAATTTTAGATTTGTTAACTTAGTAAACTTACGAAACTGATTTTTATAATTTTACTAATTATAAGTTTCTAAAAATTTTCAAAAAGATTCTTTAAATTTATATATTATACTGTAAAATTTCTAGGAAGTAGTGCAAACATCTATCACAAAATTATTTAACATTGCAATTTCGCGACACTTGCCTGGATAAAAGTCGTGAAAGGCTTTTTATCCACACATAATGGTATGTGATTGGAACATCATCATCATTGCTGCTACCATCGCCATTATCAACAACATTATTGTTATGATCATCATCAGCTTCATTCTGATATCTGCTCTGCACCATAAGCAGATTTATGTGACATTCCATTTTATTTTTTATCAAATATGCCGGTAGCACTGTAAATTTGTTTCTGTTTTTATGCAGAATGTATACATTAATTGAGATGTTGTTTTGCATCTCATATCTCGGGATCTGTCTCATCGTCATTGGAAATACTATATTTGACAAATTTAGTAAATCACGATAATTCGGTGATTTGCGATCCGTATGCACATTCGCTGGATGCAGAGCAGATATGATTGCCTAGGCAAAACATGCGTTGTCATCATTTTTCACATTAACGCATGCTTTCTTGTTATAAATCTGTGGTGGTAGTGGGATATATGACGATCCTAGCTGTGGCGTGTATTTGTTGATGTTCACTGCCAAGTTAACTACTGCAGCCAACGCCCATCCACTATCACGTTCTTGGAACTCTTCCAGCTTTTTCAAAATTGTATTTTGAACATGCTCAAAAAACCAAGCTCTAATATCCGTTTCCCGGTAAATAGCAACATTTTTCGTGTTCATGAATTTCAAGTCACTTATTTCCTCATTAGCTCTAGTAACTCGAAATTCGCCACAAAATATTGTATTTACCTTAAGAGACGTAAATTTCGCTAAGGATTTTTTAACGGTGCGTTGGAAGAGATCTAGGCAATCTGTCAAGAAATTCTGGGGATCTTTGTGCGTTAAATTAATTATAACGCCAGTACGTACTCTGAAAATAAAAATATGGTTTTAATTAATATATTATATTAAATCGAAATATGTTATATGGTATTGTAATAAAATTATTTAAAAATTAAGCTTACCGTCCACCAAATGTTGACTCGATTTCTTCCCACCGAATTCGAATGGAAGCCCAATTCGATCTGTTGCCCGTTCGGGAAAGACCTGCACCAGTACAAGCGTTGAGCTTCTTCAACTGCGTGCGATAGCCTTGAATAAGTCCTATTCCGCATGTAGCACTCTGTTTTGCTCCAACAGTTTTTGCCTTCCGTAAAATACCTCGAAGGGAAATGAGGTGCGTGGAACACTCTTTTATGCTCTGCATAACTAGGTCCCGATTTTTATGCGCATTTTAGCACAATGCTTTTGCAATTTTTAAAATTTCGTTGACGCGTGCACTCATTTTAAAATTCAAGAAATACAAATAAATAAATCTTCACGAAATATGTTTAAATACTTTATGTTGCTGATCAAATATTGAATGAGCTAAAAACTCTCGATTCAATTATTAATATATATTTATGGGTTTAAATAATAAATTATTCTTAAATCCTTATCTTCTTTGCTGCTTTCATACTCTATTTTTACATTACTCAACCGACTCCTATTAAATTTATTAAAATGCTTAACAGCCATACTGCTCCCTTATCTTAAACATTCGGTTTTGGATCCGTTTAATACGCTTACTATGAAGCTTGAGGTTATCATCTTTAACATTAAATTTGTGGTGCCTACCTATTGATATACGAATCGAATTTGATACCGAAGCAAACAAACCGATTCCAGATAAAACATCGGCCTATTGTCTAGTAATCCATGATCGTTTAATTGAATACTCACCACTAACCAGCGAAATCAGAAGAATTATTTAAATGTGTGTGTGAATTATAAAAAGGTAACCAGTAATCATCTGATCTTTATTGCTGAAGGTATTTTGAATAAAGCCATCAGCAAAATAATATGAATAGATTGAGAGGGTATCGTAAATTAATTTATTGCTACTACTGCGGTAGCAACTCGCACTTAGAGGAGAAGTGTAAGAAGAAGAAGGATGACCAAAAGTTGGCAAAATGGGCAAAGGAGCAAAAAGACGCTAAAAATAAGATTGGTAAAGGAGTAAAAAGATGCAGAAACAGAAGAAGAAAATAGAGCAAAATTATACTCGAAGCTGAATGGTTAAATCAATTACTTTTTATGCATGTAATTATTGCTTTTATACATGTAATTATCAAACTTCAAATATAACAAATCAACAAGAGAACATTAATGATTCATATATAAATCAACTCGTTTTGTTTTATTTATATCAGCATAGTTGCGTATGGTCATGGCTATGATATAAGTCAACCAACTCATATTAAATTTATTAAAATGCATAACAACTACACTCTTTACTTCTGTGCTGTTTCCTTATCTTCAGCTTGCGGTTTTGGGTCTGGGCTTATCACCTTAAACTTGAAATGCTGATTTTTACCAACAACAACAACAACACCGAAGTTTATGTAGCGACTTAAATCTATAAACATTCTGCTTGCTATGAAGCTTGGGCTTATCACCTTAAACTTAAAAAAAATCACCTTGATTTATACCAACAACAACAGCAACATCACTCATCACACTTCAGCTAGTTTGATCAATCATACCCCCATCTAGCTAGCTATCCGTCCGTCCGTCCATCCATCTGACTATCTGTCTGACTGTCTGCCCATTCGTCTTCTATGCTTGCTTATCTCCCACTTCAGCTAGTTTGATCAATCATACCTCCATCTAGCTAGCTATCCGTCCGTCCGCCCATCCATCTGACTGTCTGCCCATTCGTCTTCTATGCTTGCTTATCTCCCACTTCAGCTTGTTTGACCAATCATACCCCCCCCTAGCTATCCCTCCGTCCGTCTAACTTGTATGCTTATCTCCAATTTCAATTGCTTCTAGAACATTCTAGAAGCTTCCAGAACATTCTAGAAGCTTCTAAAACATATGTCATAGCCCATCTGGCTATCAATCTATCTGTCCGTCCATCTTGTGTGCTTATCTCCAATTTCAATTACTTCTAGAATGTTCTAGAATGTTCTAGAACCTTCTAAAACATATGTCATAGCCCATCTGGCTATCAATCCGTCCGTCCGTCCATCTTGCGTGCTTATCTCCAATTTATAGCAGCAGCACGCTTCAACCGTTCTACTTCAGCTAGCTTGACCGATTATACCCCCTAGCTATCCCTCCATCCGTACATCTTGCATGCTTATCTCCAATTTGCAACAACAACAACACGCTTCAGCCACCCTACTATCGGCCAACTTGACCGATTATACTACGCCGACTGCGCAGTCGGGCACAATTTTGTGAATTTTGAGGCCCATAAGAAAATACACTCGTTTTTGGTCCAGAAGCATCATAGCTCTTCTACTTACGAGAAAGATTTTTACAGGATCTTTAAAATATATTAGATTTTCTTATGTCTAAAAGTGTGTGTCAACCGATGTAGTGTGCGTATAATGTTTACAAAATTAGTAACAAGAAACTCGTTTACTCAACGAATGAAATTTAGGCACATTCATAAAAATTGAGTGAGTAACGAAAACGCACTCAATTCCTATGAGGAGTGTCAACAACATTCGCATGCCTTGAGTGCAGCGCACGCCGATAATACAGTTCTGGCATATTAATCACTCAATGCATTGCCGCTTGTTTATAAAAAAAGAAATGAAACGTAGGATCAGCAGCGTTCATATGTGTGAACACACTACAACTCCTAAGCAACAGTCAAGCGCGCTACCACTATCGAAGCCGCCGAAGAAAAAATTATTTTAAAATTACACAAAAATAACCTAAAAAAACCGAAAAATTCTCTCAAAATTGAAAATGTCCATAAATGGCAAACAAATAACTTAAAAATCTCCAAAAACTACCAGAAAATGCATTAAATCCAGAAAAAGATACCTGACAACTAAGACCGATGAAAAATAACAAAACCATTACCTAAAATCTTTTCATATTTGAAATTAAGGAAACAGAAATGGACGTTCTATGTAACCAGGAAATGTCTTCGAAGCTGGAGAAAAAAAGATGACATGCCATTGAAATCCTAGTGCTGCTTTTAACTTACCAGCAACAAATGGACAAATCATGTTTTTCTAGGGAATAAACTGGAAAACTTTACAATTTTACATTGGTGAATTCAGTTTTTATCAAAAAATAAATTAGTAAAAAAAATAGTAGTTCTTAAAACAATATTGTTTTAATTTTCCATTGGTCATAAATAAAAAAATTGATGCATTCTGTTACTAAAATAGTTTACTTTAAAAAATAATGTAAGATAACAGTGAAAAACTAAAAATATGTGGATTTTATATGATTTAAATACAAATTCTAAATGTTTGATAGTTTAAATCATACTCGATTTTAAATACAAATTCTAATTGTTTGATAGTTTAAATCGTTTATTGAGCTTTAGGTCAAAGTAGAACAAAAGTTAATTGTTCTAACGAATCTTTCCACAGAAACAACAACCACAACAACATGTTTTCAATATGAAAAGAAAAAAATCACTTGCTGATTTTATTGAAATTTCGGCCCTGCTAAAGGCTTCATCAGAAATCTTTGTGATACCCGTGCAAGCGCGCGCTAGCGCACTGCACCACAGAGGCGATGAGATTTTTCAGTTTTTCTCCCATTTCATATTTTCACATTTGTTGTTGTATTTTTGCTTCAGTTTAGTCTTTATGCTTATGTTATTATTATGGAGTCCAACAGTCTGCTGGAAGTTTTCTACTAACAAAGCATGGTTACTGAAGTTGTTTTTAGATTTTTTGCTGATATATTTTCAGCTTGTTTCTGTTTGGTGGTGCTCCACTATTTGATTAAAGCAAAAATCAAATATATTAAACCAAACTTTAAAAATAAATTAAAGTTTTTCTTGATTAGCATTCCATTAGTCATAAATAAAAATTTAATGCATGCATTTTGACGCTAAAATAGTGTACCTTAAAAAAATAGATTATAGTGAAAAAATTAATTAATGTTTTTCTTGATTAGATTTTTCGGCTGATTTTATGGCAGGCATAATTTTTAGAGCTCGTAGTTAAAAGGCAACAAATGTTAGATATGACAATATAACGGCCATCGATAGTTGCGAATTAGTACTAAAGGGTGTTTTTTTTTGAGAGAGTTGAGAATGTGCTGACATTTCTGTTCACTTCTGTTCAGGCAATTCATAATGAATCGTTTAACGCCAGAACATTGCTTCCAAATTGTGGAAATTTACTTTGAAAAAATAAATCTGTAAGCGAAGTTCATAGCGCAATTCGTCCGTTTCACGGTAAACATAATCGGCTTAGTGAGCAAGCAATTCGTGCAATTATTGATCATTTTAGAAATGAGGAAGGAGGTGTGCCATGCCATGCTGACTAATTGATTGTTTCCAAAAATTAATAAGCTAAGCATCGACGACATTTTGTTCCAACAAGACGGCGCAACTTGCAATACAGCGCGCTTAACCATCAGTTTCTCGATTAATTTTTATGGAGCTTGTAATGTACAAGGTCGGTAAAAGATGTTGTTTAAACCAAAAAAAAAAACTTTAAAGATATAACTGGAGGAAGCGGATGCCGGTCGGGACCCATCTTTTTGTTGTAGCTAGCAAACAGTCGGCTGGGGAGATTCTTGGCATACTTTCGACCAGTTCCTTGTTTACATAAAATTATTAAAGATTCCCTAAAAAGGTTATTAACCCTACAATAGGAAATGAACCAGATTTGATCAAAACGGAAACTAACCAGCCAATAAATTAAATGATCAAATAGAGAAAACTAATTTTTAAATAAAAATGGGAAAAATCTACTGAAAAATACGTGCACTTTTTTTCCAAGATGAAACGGAAATAGTGCCTCTTAACCCTCCCAACCATGATTCTTATAGACACAAATTTTTTTATAAGAATCCCAAATTCTTTAAATAAAAAGCTGTCTTGCCCATTACCTCAAGGAAACACTGTTCTCAATTCATGTTAATTTTCTTTCATACAAAATTGACAAAATAATCTTTATTAATTTAATTTTTTTTTTTGTTTTAAAAATATTTCATTTGACTACAACTACATCTTAGATTATTTAATAATATATATTTAAGTTTTTGTTTTAATTATTAAAGAAAAAAAACTAACCAATTACATCAATAGTTAAATTTTAATTTGTGTTTACATACAAATATATATTTAATTTTATGTACTCCATCTTAGATTAAACGTTTTACACGTTTCTAATTGTTTGCAAAAAATCTAGGTATTTACATTTTTGATTGCATTACAACTCAAAAAGAAAAAAGAAAGAGAAGGAACTAATGATTTCATTCAGCAGCAAAAATAATGAAAAAAATATAGAACAAAATCTTTATAAACATTGGTAGCTAGATCAAAACAAAGAAAGTAAGAAGAACAAGAAAAATTTACAAAAAATACAATAATAAGACTCGCTCTAAAACAAAAGCTCAAGATAGCTTGTTGTTGTTTTCATTTAATATTTTAACAGCGCAAGAGCGCAAGTCTCCACTTTTTTCGAATGCGAGAGTGAGGTGTAATTTTTCTCGTTAATCATGACTTTAGTTGTGCTTAACATTTTTATGCACATGAATAGAAGTGAACGAATAATAAAAAAAAAATGATAAAAAAATGGAAGTTACAGACTTACCAACACATCTCCAGATCGGTGTAAGGCATTTAAAGTATTGTGTAGTTTTTGGTTGTTTGTTTTTTTTTTTTAACACTAAAAATTTCAATATTTATCTTTTTTCATGTATCTCCTGTTTTCTCTCTTTTTTTTTCTTTTAGCTTTTTAACACTTTAACTTTATATCACTTGTTTCTTTCTTTCTCTATTTTTCTTTTCTAATCTTAGGATGATGTTTCTTTTTCTTATATAATTCAATCTAATATTTTATTTTTAGATATTAAAAGTATATTTTAACACGCATGATTTGAGTTTTTTTCGGTACCTTGTACAATGTGTTTTTTTTTTCTTTACTTTAACTTGCACCAAATTTTTTTTTTATTAGTTTATTCTAACGTTGATTTTTGCCTACTTAATGCGGGACAAGCAAATTGTAACTGATCTTGATTGTAGTGATCACTGATCTTAGCCACATGGAGAAATTTGCATAGATGGTGGTTGACCACAGAACTACAAGATCAGCAAGCACTCTCTTCCATTTTTTCCTTTCGTTTTGATACAAGGTACTTTTATTTGCTTTATTGTTTTTTTTCTCCTTTTTTTGTTGTTGTAAAAAGTGTCTTTATAACTACAATGCGACTTATAAGCCGCATTGATCCAACTTATGTTTAAGTTTTCGATAATCAAACTAAATTGATTCTGTAGTTTAAAGTTGAAATTACTTTGAATTGAAAATTCACTTTATTTTTAACCGATAGTTAAAGTTAACGAACTTAAACAGGTCAGTTCTGGTGGACAGCGCAGTAAGAAAGAACGAGTTTAGTTTAAAGGAAATGTAGCCATTTTTGGTTTCAACATTCGTTCATGTTGGGATATTTTTTTTTTTCTTCAATTGCTTGCAACTTCAAGTGAAATCTAATGTTGGTAATAGATTTTATTTATCATTTACCAAAAATCGTATGGTATGCCATAAAAAAAATTGTTTAAAAAATTGACTCAGATTTATTTGTATATCCGAGAACGGATAACATTGTATGAATATTACAAAACCAGATAACTAAAGGAGTAATAATCATAGACTTAGATGGAAATCGAATGAATATTATGATCGTATATCTTTTGCGTGATATGTACCTATCAATTTTCCTTGCATATCTTCGAGTACGTAGTAACTACTCCCGATTTTCCGACGAACTCTGGATTTTATAAATAAAGGGCCTAATTTTGAATTAAAACGTTTATCAGAACAACTTTGGGAAAAGTTTCGTCGGAAAACCTCCTGACCAACTGAAAACTGAACTGGTCTTGATCGCAAATCGTACTGTACAACATTTCGTTCATAAGATTTTTTGATATTTTCTCGCAAATCGTCACGCAACAAGGATAACTCATCGTCTCGATTTAAATGACAGGCGGACTCGTTCAAGCAATTTAAATTTTTCAGTAGCTTATATGTTGACCCGTGGGTCACCATATCCATGCCGTATAAAGCGTGAAATGGAGAACATTTTATTGATTGGTGAAGTGAATTCCTCAATGAGCAACTTATGCTGCTAAGATTCTTATCCCAAAAGGTTTGATCTTTTTTCAAATATGCACGCATTGCCGCAATCAATGACCTATTAACGCGTTCCGATGCATTTGATTGGGGAGAATAAAAAGCTGTATAAGTGTGCTGAATACCCAACTTCGTCAAAAAGGCGTTAAAAGCGTTCGATTTAAACTGGGATCCGTTATCACTGATGATTGTCTCAGGCACACCATAACAATGGAAAATTTTTTCTAATAAATATTCTTGTATTGGAGTAGAAGTAAACTTTTTAAGTGGACAAAGCCAATGGAACTTTGACATATGGTCTACTACAATTAACAAACCTATATGACCTCTTTTGCTACGCGGATAGGGTCCTAAAATATCAATATATAAGCGCTGAAATGGACGAAATGATTCAACTTGTTTACCCATAGGAGGTCTCAAAATAATATTCGGGGCTTTCGTACACTTACACGTTTCACAATTTCGTATAAAGTTTCTCGTATCCGTCACAATTCCGGGCCAATAGAAATGTCGTCTTAGCAAATCTAAAGTTTTGCTCATTCCACCATGTGCAGAAATAACTGAATTGTGAGCACGAAGAAGAACTTCAGACCTTAGATTTTTTGGAACCCATAGCTTCCATGAATTATTTTCTTGATTTATATCACCTGAAGCATGCTCTTTTCGAAAAAAGATGTATTTGTCTACGACCTTCAAATCGGGTAACTTGTTTTGTTCAACAGAAATTTGTGATTTAAGAGCTTCATATTCAGGGTCATGAAAATGAGGTGAATTCAAATCGATTTCAGGGTCAACTCCTTCAAATGCACAAATCTCATCAAAATCTAACCGAGATAAGGCGTCAGGCACGACATTGTCTTTGCCCTTTCGATGACTAACAGTAAATTTGTAGGACTGTAACTTTAATGCCCATCGAGCAAGTCTGCCACTTAGGTTCGGCTGGCGCATTAACCATACTAAGCTAGAGTGATCCGTAATTATCTCAAATTCATGCATTTCAATGTAGCATCTAAATTTTGTTATTGCTTCAAGAGCTGCTAAACATTCACGCTCGGTAACGGAATAGTTACTTTGGGCCGAATTAAGTTTCCTAGACATGAAAGCGATTGGCTTCTCTGCTTCATCGTCAGATAGTTGAACTAAAACTGCTCCAATGCCATAGTCACTGGCGTCACAATGAATAAAGAATTTTTTTGAAAAATCAGGGTTCGAGAGAACAGGTGCTGAAGTCAAAAGAGACTTTAGTTTTTCAAAAGCACGCTGCGCATCATCCGTCCAAGTAAACTTTTTTTTTTTGGATAAGACTTCGGTTATCGGAAAGGTTATATTTGAAAAATTCTCTATAAACCGTCTGTACCATCCAGCGAGACCCAGAAATCCCCGAACTTGTTTTAAAGTTTTTGGAACTGGCCAAGAGAGTATAGACTCCACTTTTTCGGGATCTGTCGAGATACCACCATTACCAATAACAAAACCTAAATACTTTACTTCGGTTACACAGAATTTACTTTTATTTATGTTTAGCGTAAGATTTGCTTTTTTAAACTGACTTGCAATTCTAATTAAAATAGCTAAATGGGAGTCAAAGTTTTCCGATACGATGCAGAGGTCATCAAGAAAACCAAAAACGCTGTGTCTTAAATCTGCCGGAATTAATTCGTCCATTAGACGACACATAGTCTGAGGCGCATTACATAATCCGAAAGGCATAACGACAAATTGGTATAATGGCCTTCCTGGCACAGTAAAAGCTGTAAGAGGTTTCGACTCTTCGCTTAACGCTATCTGCCAAAATGCGTCCTTTAGATCTATTTTGGAAATAATGTTGGCTTTTGGAAGACGAGCAAAAATGCCTTCTATGCTTTGCAATGGATATGCATCTTTTTTCGTTACCTCATTAACTTTTCTTGCATCTAAGCACAACCTAATCTTCCCTGGTTTGACAACGAGTCTCATAGGTGAACTCCATGCGCTACTTGATTGTTCGATAACACCTAAGCTGAGCATTCTGTCAATCTCTTGAAACATAAGTTTCTCAACCGCTGGAGATACCGGATAGTATCTTTGCTTTATTGGCTTTGCTTCACCCACATCGATTTCGTGTTTTATTAAAGCTGTACGACCTAAGCCGTGTATGTCATAATTTGGAAAAAGGGTTTTTATTGCATTCAATTGTTGAGTTTGAAGTTCGGACAATGGATAAAATTTATCACCATTTTGTGTTTTTTCACCACAGACGGACAGAGTCGATATAACATTTGGAGCCAATTGAAATTCTCTCCAAAAATCAACTCCTAATATCAATTTTTGAGAAATTGAAGGAATCACGAAAATTTTTAATTTTTTACACATATTTTTATATGATACATCAACATCAAGAAAACCGAGAACACTATGTTGCTTTCCATCAGCAGTTTTAACTTTAGAATGAATTTTACGATATTGTGGCCACTTAGAAAAGTTTTCCTGCGCTAGAGAGGAACCTACACAGCTAATATTTGCCCCTGTATCAAGCAAACCAAGTTCTGTGTAATCAAGAAACTTCACTTCTGCGTAGTAACGCATGTCCTGATTATTGCATAAAATGGATGAAACTAAATGTTTTTTCGTCTTGCTAAGAGCTTGCCAAAATCTTCGTAATCTTAATGTAGATCTTTCAATTTTTCTTGAAGAATGTAAAGATTCATTGCTTGTTTCAAAAATTCGGTTTCGACTTTCATTATATCTTTGTAATCTTATATGATAGGGTACTAAAGGAGTTAATATTCTTTTTAATTCATTTTCATCGCTTCTTTTCATTACTTTAATGTCTGTTTGTGGTTTATTTAAAATTTTATTATTTTTATTTACAATATCTTTAGTTAATTTAACAGGAGTCGCAGGAGTTACATTATTTGTAACGTCTATACATTCTGCATTAACTATTTTTTCTTCCTTACTATGATTTATTTCGGTTGCGTTCGGGTGTTGTTGAAAGCAACCTTCTGCGAGTTTTCCAATTTATGAAGTTGACAATTTGGACACTGTGGCTTATAAATTTTTGGTGCACCACACCCATAACAGAAAGTTTTTCTCTCTCTGAGACAATCCTCCCAATGGTGTCCTTCCTCATTACAGTTCCAGCATTTAAAATTTTTAATTGCGTCAATCAATAAATCTTTTTCTGCAGTTAATAAATTTTTAGAATTACTTGAAAATTCTTCAATTTCTGAAATATTTTGCCTGCGCTGAACATTTGCTGGACAATAACGAATATTGGGATTTCTTCGAAAGGTTTCTTCAGCAAAAAGATTCTCACGCATTTGGCACAACTTTCTTAATTGCGCAATTGAGCTTATAGATACATAAAGTAGCTCATGACGTATGTCTGGGCGAAGATTCCTAGTAATAATTTCTATTAATTCTGCTTCATATATACCTTGCGGAAGTCTATCGACCATTGCTGTAATAGATTCATAAAAAGATTCAAAGCTTTCCATTGGTTTTTGTTTGCGATTTCTTATATCTTCTCTAATATCAAAACTTGATCGGTACTCTTTATATTCATACCTAAGAGCATTACAAAACTCCCTCCATTCAATTCGCTCTACCTGTTTATGGTACCGCCAATACCAATCGCGAGCCTTGCCTGTCAAAAGAATAGGTAAATTTTTACATACTGACTTAAAATCATTGTTAAGATTTTCAAACGTAAGAGATCTAATGCGATAGATGAACTCTTCTACAGTTAGACCATTAGACGATCCATCGAACTTTATGTTCCAATTTTGAACAACATTTGTGACTTTATCTGGACTAATGTTTACGGAAACATTTCGACTTTCCCCGTTTGGTAAACAATTTTCATGGTTTATGGAATTTCTTATGTTCCTATTATTATTTTGTGGTTGATTGTTAATGTTAAGATTTAACATAAGGCGTTGCATGCTATCCTCAATCATTCGAGAAATTAAATTATAGTCAACAGCATTCTGAATGTTATGATACGATTGCTGTTAGAACTTAACACATCGTTACCTTGTGATGGAGGAGTACGTGCACTGTTGTTAACAGGAAGTGACAAATTTGAATTTGCGTCAGCTTGTGCATATCCGCTGTTATGATCTGGTAAGGATTTCTGACTAAACTCTTCATTTAATTTTCGACTAAAATTTCGAGTGTAATGTTGTTTAGAAACAGCACCACGACCTCGACCTCGTCCTCTATCCGATGCTTGATTAATAGTATGAGTATGTTTACTGATATTCACTAGAATTGGTTGTAAGTCACGAATGTGACAAAGTTTACGACAACTTGGACAATCCTGGGAATCATTTAACCAATTCTGAATGCAATTTTTATGGAATACATGATTACATTTTGTTATAACGCAGTCCTGTTCATTAAGCATGTTTTGCAGACAAATTGCACAAGAACAACCCGAAGCTTCAGCTGCTATAGCTGGAATATTTTCGTTACTGTGAATAACGGACATAACGAAATAATTTCAATAATAAAAATTAATGTATAATTTTTGCCTTGATTTGGTAATTCTTTTGGGCGTAAGCTTAATATTTAAATATTCATAATGTATGTTTTCAGTAGAAAAAAAATTGGGCTATAGAAATTAAATTTAAGAAATTTTTTCTTCGTTAGTTTGACTCTGTCATTTTTAATTACCTATTTTGATCGGACAAACAATTGATATTAGAAATCTTACAGATTAACTACAATGCGTGTAAATCCAAATATCAAAATGAGCACAGAAACCTTTCAAAACTAAGAAAAATTTAAATTCTTCAACAGAACACTAGATAATTTGTTGTCAACTGTTCCGCAATGCACAAAGAAATAGTTAAGAGCCAAGGGTCGAAAATTTTTGGTCAGACCGCCAAAAACTCGATGTCCAGCAAGGATTAACTAATTATTATACACTAGAAGGATGTTTTACAAATCAATTTATAGTCTAGATTCCTGAAATCTACTCTATAAACATAAAATCACAAATGATAATTGTGGATACAATTTATTTGGGGCCAGATTTACAAATTCATTGAAATCTGTTTTTGCCCCACGTTGGGCGCCATTTTTGTAATGTACAAGGTCGGTAAAAGATGTTGTTTAAACAAAAAAAAAAAACTTTAAAGATATAACTGGAGGAAGCGGATGCCGGTCGGGACCCATCTTTTTGTTGTAGCTAGCAAACAGTCGGCTGGGGAGATTCTTGGCATACTTTCGACCAGTTCCTTGTTTACATAAAATTATTAAAGAGTCCCTAAAAAGGTTCTTAACCCTACAATAGGAAATGAACCGGATTTGATCAAAACGGAAACTAACCAGCCAATAAATTAAATTATCAAATAGAGAAAACTAATTTTTAAATAAAAATGGGAAAAATCTACTGAAAAAAAGTGCACTTTTTTTCCAAGATGAAACGGAAATAGTGCCTCTTAACCCTCCCAACCATGATTCTTATAGACACAAATTTTTTTATAAGAATCCCAAATTCTTTAAATAAAAAGCTGTCTTGCCCATTACCTCAAGGAAACACTGTTCTCAATTCATGTTAATTTTCTTTCATACAAAATTGACAAAATAATCTTTATTAATTTAATTTTCTTTTTGTTTTAAAAATATTTCATTTGACTACAACTACATCTTAGATTATTTAATAATATATGTTTAAGTTTTTGTTTTAATTATTAAAGAAAAAAAACTAACCAATTACATCAATAGTTAAATTTTAATTTGTGTTTACATACAAATATATATTTAATTTTATGTACTCCATCTTAGATTAAACGTTTTACACGTTTCTAATTGTTTGCAAAAAATCTAGGTATTTACATTTTTGATTGCATTACAACTCAAAAAGAAAAAAAGAAAAAGAAGGAACTAATGATTTCAATCAGCAGCAAAAATAATGAAAAAAATATAGAACAAAATCTTTATAAACATTGGGAGCTAGATCAAAACAAAGAAAGTAAGAAGAACAAGAAAAATTTACAAAAAATACAATAATAAGACTCGCTCTAAAACAAAAGCTCAAGATAGCTTGTTGTTGTTTTCATTTAATATTTTAACAGCGCAAGAGCGCAAGTCTCCATTTTTTTCGAATGCGAGAGTGAGGTGTAATTTTTCTCGTTAATCATGACTTTAGTTGTGCTTAACATTTTTATGCACATGAATAGAAGTGAACGAATAATAAAAAAAAAATGATAAAAAAATGGAAGTTACAGACTTACCAACACATCTCCAGATCGGTGTAAGGCCTTGCAACGACGGTAGGGGTGTGCGGGAGCTGAAAAAAAAAGAAACTAAAACGAGATTTCATTTTAGTTAACAAGGTGACCATCCGCCATTTTTATAAGTGGTCATTTTTATAGAAATTTTCACTTTCTCTTAAATATTTAATTTTTATTTAAAGTATTGTGTAGTTTTTGGTTGTTTGTTTTTTTTTTTTAATACTAAAAATTTCAATATTTATCTTTTTTCATGTATCTCCTGTTTTCTCTCTTTTTTTTTCTTTTAGCTTTTTAACACTTTAACTTTATATCACTTGTTTCTTTCTTTCTCTATTTTTCTTTTCTAATCTTAGGATGATGTTTCTTTTTCTTATATAATTCAATCTAATATTTTATTTTTAGATATTAAAATTATATTTTAACACGCATGAATTGAGTTTTTTTCGGTACCTTGTACAATGTGTTTTTTTTTCTGTACTTTAACTTGCACCAAATTTTTTTTTTTTTATTAGTTTATTCTAACGTTGATTTTTGCCTACTTAATGCGGGACAAGCAAATTGTAACTGATCTTGATTGTAGTGATCACTGATCTTAGCCACATGGAGAAATTTGCATAGATGGTGGTTGACCACAGAACTACAAGATCAGCAAGCACTCTCTTCCATTTTTTCCTTTCGTTTTGATACAAGGTACTTTTATTTGCTTTATTGTTTTTTTCTTCTTTTTTTTGTTATTGTAAAAAGTGTCTTTATAACAACAATGCGACTTATAAGCCGCATTGATCCAACTTATGTTTAAGTTTTCGATAATCAAACTAAATTGATTCTGTAGTTTAAAGTTGAAATTACTTTGAATTGAAAATTCACTTTATTTTTAACCGATAGTTAAAGTTAACGAACTTAAACAGGTCAGTTCTGGTGGACAGCGCAGTAAGAAAGAACGAGTTTAGTTTAAAGGAAATGTAGCCATTTTTGGTTTCAACATTCTTTCATGTTGGGATATTTTTTTTTTCAATTGCTTGCAACTTCAAGTGAAATCTAATGTTGGTAATAGATTTTATTTATCATTTACAAAAAATCGTATGGTATGCCATAAAAAAAATTGTTTAAAAAATTGACTCAGATTTATTTGTATATCCGAGAACGGATAACATTGTATGAATATTACAAGCTATGTTACGTCATTGGCTTATGCTGACAAACCAGCAAGTCTTGAAGCATTAAAAGCTAATATTCAAGCTTCCTTATAAAATACGGTCAGATTTATTGGAAAAAGTAGTGAGAAATTGGACTTATCGAATGAACTTTGTAACTCGTAGTCGCGCGGACATAGGCCAAAAATCATATTTAAAAAATTAATGCCATGAAATTATCTATAACATTATAATACTAAAAAATTAATTTCAACACTATTTTTGTCTTGTATTATTATTTTAAGTTTTCACGCAGCTAAAAAATACCCTTCAGTGTATTATTTAACACACTGAGGCCTGCTACTGTCTGCATAAAGGCAACGGTTAATTAAAAAAACAATTTATATAAACATTTTTTTCTAATTTTGTACAGAGTACGATAATATTACAAGTTTCATTAAATTTAATTGAAGACTTTTCTTTTTGCCCATGCGCTTATTTAAATAGTTTTTGGAATATGTTTTGCTGAGTGAAATCATCCAAAATTACTTTTTATTTAATTTAAAACAATTTTTTTTTTTGTAAAAATTTGGTCGTATTTGTGAGTGTATCAAAGAGGGAAACACTTGGGCTCTAACTGAAATAAGAGAACTAATATGAAAATATTTTAGATAAACACACCAAACGCAGATAAAAACATTTACGGAAATTCACATCTTAATTCATCGTTGGAAATGGACCGAATTTTTATAAATGAACAATCCTCTACATTTACACAGCACTTGGAAAGAAGTTTTTTAATAAGAGTTCCGCAGTATACGCTGAAAGATGTGGACTTTTTGGAAGAGTTAGGAGAAGGAGCTTTTGGTAATTTTATAAACAGTAATACTATTTATTTTAATTATACAACTAGCTGATATATGCGGTGTTACTCGAGAAGTGAAATATACACTCGAGAAACTTTAATATACACTTATCGTTTCTAAATCGCTTAATGTTTCTAAAAATCCCGGACAATAAAAAACATGTACACGAGTTACCAAATTTCAGCGTTTAATAGCATCTTTAAGTAAAACGGAGCCTTCGGAGACGAGACCGCTCAAAATTAGCTTGATGTATTTTTTCATTGCGTCGCACAGTGTTTCGTTTCATACAAGTTCGACGGAGAAAATTATTTTGTGGATTTTTTTAGTAGTTTTCGATGTTTAAGGTATTGGAAAGTTAAAAAAAAGTATTTCAGACATTTTGGATCAGTGGGCATGGCAGCTCCCATACAACTTAAACACATTTTGAGCTATATCTTAATAATGAAACAAGCTACAATAACGAAATCAAAGGAAAACGTCTAATATGTGATTACTAAACAATGTTAAAAAATTATGTAGTAATCGGGCAAGTGAGCGGGGCAGCTCCCATACTACTTAAACAGATTTTGTGCTATATCTTAAAAAAAATCCTACAATAACGAAATCAAAGGTAAGCGTTAAACATATGATTACTTAACAATATCCAAAATTTAAGCCCAATCAGAAAAGTAGGCGTGGCAGCTTCCTTACAACTTAAACACATTTTACGCTACAATAACAAACAAATCTGCGAAAAAACATACAATAACGATCTCAAAACTAGAAGTCAAATATATGATTACTAAACAGTCTTAGTAGTATTTCTTACTTACCATTACCATTTTCCTACACTCGAAAAGAACGAAAGTTTTTATTTTTATTTGTTTTATTTAACCCTATAAAAGAAATTTTTTAAATAACAAGTTGTCGAGTTCCTCAATTATTTGAAGAAGTGAATTTTTATAATATCATCATAAAAATTTTGCAATTACAAGTCATATTAATCGATATTCGATTCGGAACATTTACTGATATCAGAATTTTTATTTTCTGTTTCTGTGAATTCCTGTGATTCCTGTTGTCTGTTACTTGTAGTTTCAGGCGCATCAAGGAACTTTGAAACTTCTGCCGATATTTTGTGAATATTTTTTAAAGGTGGTTCGCGGTAAGAATTAATTTAAGGAATAGAAGTACTTAAGGAGAATGAACAGTATAAAACTTTCCAAAAAAAGTAGAGTTATTTATTACAAATTATTACCTAACTCCGCAAAGAACACGTATCTCAAGTTTTAAGTGAAAATTCGAACGATAAGTATTCGAAAAGAGTGCAAAATGCTATCATGCTATTCAAGCGCTCTTAGGGCTTTGTTGAATCCTCCAGTGAGGATGCCTGTAGGTTCTAACGACAATTTCCCTACTTTTCGGACTCTGTACCTCGGACCTCGCCGTGCTTATATCGTTCACCTCTTTGTTTAAATAGGCACGGTGAACTGTGCCAACCAGTAGGCAGCCGTAAGGTTGCCGAAATGATTAACTTAATGGGGATTTTGGGCGGTTCCCTAACCAATATTACTCACCTTTGTAGCACTCCATGTCGTATGTTATGAAACTGCTGCGAAATAATACTCACTGTATTTTGACGTGTTCTTTCTTTAAGACTCAAAAAAACACTCCTTTATTAATTTCAATTGCTTATATTTAACACCTCGGTTCTTAGTTCTACCTATCGATACATTTGCTGTACTTAGCATTTGTGCAAGATCGATTCCGCATCTTGCTCAATAATTTAACTTAAAATAGCATCATCATTTTCTATTAATCTAGTTTTACGATCAAGCTCATAATAACGTTCTCGCTTTAATTTCTTCGCTCCAAAAGATGCATGGTAAGCATTTTTTGCTCCGGCTGCACAGAAGTAAATTGTTTTGTCTGTTTCTTTTGGTTGTTTTTCAAGTGACACTTGCTTGATCGCACAACTAGCGTCAGTGCTTATATAATTTTATTCTGTTTTGCATTGAACTAATGCACTGAACACATTCAAGACGGCAACGACTTTACGACGTGACAAACGATTATTTTACATGCTGTTCTTATGGAGGTGAATTTGGTGAAAATATCGCAGCTTCATGACAATGTTTCTGTCGCCGGTATAGAATTATTTTTAATTTGACGGGCGACAACAGCGCTAATATAAGGGTTCGTGTATGCAAGGATGAAACAATTGTATGATTTTTCCATATTGTTGACTCTTTCTTCATGTCAATGTACTGTAATGCAATGAAAGTCGCCCGATTGTTTTTTGCGATAGATCAGTTTTCATTGTCGGCACTAGGCCACCAGTAACAGAATAATTCCTGGGGACATAGAGTTGTGATTTGATTCACAAAATTCCTCCCCCCTATGACAAAGAAAATTTTTACCTGGAAGAGCTTAAAATTTTTGTTGATTGGCTTTAAAAATTTGGTTTGTTCTTTGTTTGTACACTTGTTATTTACTTCAATGTTTCTTTTCCCATATTGTAAGCTGTTCATTTTACACAACTTCTTTTCCAATAATATATAATTTATACATGTATATATAAACTATATACATATATATAATTTATAAATGCAAGTTAATTGAATACTTCATGCTTAGCTTTATAAAATTCTTCTATTGTTTAATTTTTTACATTTATTTTTCTAATGTTCGTGTTTTATTATTATTATTTTTTTCCACACATTTCCTTATTTTAAACAATTTCAATTTTTACCAATGTCTTGTATACATTAGACCGTCCCACTTTTCCAACGTTTTTCGAAAAGTTCCCGGGACACGGTGATTTCTGATTCTACTCTTAAAAACATAAATTTTGGTATATAAAACTTTAATATTAATTAACGGTAAATAGTCGCGCAATCGGCTTAAAGGCTTTTTGGCTAAACATTAATTTTTTCGAAAAAACAAGAAATGTCTTCTTCAGTATTTTGCATATAACTATGAAACTAATGAAACAATTTTTATCAATTTACACTTATTTAAAAGCAAATAAAATTGTAAATCTTACGCCAAAAGAAATATTCAATTTTGTTCAGTACATTCTTTTTAAAAACTCTGCAAAGTGAAATTTTGATTAAAATTTTTTCGAAAATTTGATAACTTCAACTCACATTACCCCGCGTTACAAGAGCATGAGGAAGAAGTTTTTGATTATATAATTTTCGTACGACAAAGGAATTGTACGAAAAAAATTTTGATGTATTATTCGAAGATATATGATACGGTATTTTTTCAAAAAGCAACACAATTGCACAGTGAATTTTTTCGAAAAAAATTCAATATTTTTTTTTTTGAAACGTAGCGTAATAAGTTTTTATTTAAAAAACCATACGAAAAAATTATTCGACATTAGCTTAAGTTGCAAAGTATTGTTCGTTTTCTGTTGTCCGGATGATTTTTATTGTAATGTTCAATTAAATGGATAACACAAATTTGCTGTCCTGGATCCATTGGCCACGTATTCTTTACAATATTTAGAAGTAAATATTCTGCTGGATCATTTAAAATAGTTAAATTTTTAACAATTTTTTTATATCCAAAAAATTTTCATTCGTTCTCCACAAGGAAAGATGCATCTCAATAAATTCCTTACAAGAAAAAATATTGAAAAACTGTATAGTATAGAAAAGGCAGCGGAGGTCTGAAAGTCCAACTCATAGCGGAAAAGCTGGATAACAACAAAAAATAACAGTAGAATGCAATACAATGCATCGTAATGCTGAGAACATACAAGGGCTATTCACAATCCAGTGCGAATGGTCTTGCACCATATCATTTGCAAAATGGTTAAATATGTATTTACTCTACACTAAGAAAATAAAAAAGAATGCATTTACTACGCTATTGCATACATACTAAACTAAAATATACATATACTAAAATCCATAGCTAAGGTTTACTATACATTGCAATACTAAATTGCAAACTGACTGCTGGTTATGAAAAAAAGTAAGGGCGAACAAAACTGATAGTGATATAAGCGAATAAAAAACCAATTAATTGTGCTAAAAGATTTTTTTGACATGAAATTGAGTTAACCAAAATTTCCAGAGGAAAATAATTTTGCTTTCATCAATAAGCTGTGAATTTCGTGTTTTGCAACAACTATAGCAAATTTTATCAAGAAGACCGTACACAATTGATAGGAAATTTTTAAAATTTTTTACAAAAGCACAGATTTATAAAATACACGAGATTGTGAATTGCCCTACTAAAAAACAAGCGCATTAAGGTCCGTGCTTTTGTTAGATTGTTGTTGTTTCGAAGAATTATCAATATCAAAATCCGTGGTCACAAGGAAGAATGACTAAACTTACGCTATCGTAAAAAAGCGATACCCCATTTTCTTTATTGCCAATCTTTGGAAGGATGCAGGAAAAAACTTTTACACATAATAGAGTATCAATTATATTACTTATAATAAATGCAAATTTCATTTAAAACGTTTTATATAGTTCTGGAAAAAGGTCGGAGTAAGTGCAATAAAAATATCGTTTTTTCCGATACTTTGAGTTTAGTCATTATTCCTTGTGACCCAGAAATAGTCATTTAAATAATTACACATTACAAAAATAAAGTTAAAATAAATAAAAATAAATACAACTTTTACATACCAACTTATGTAGGTACGTTTAATAAAAATAATATTGAATTTTTTTCGAAAAAATTCATTGTGCAGTTGTGTTGCTTTTTTAAAAAAAGACTGTATCATATATCTTCGAATTATACGTCAAAATGTTTGCCATAAGACTCCTCAAAATACGAAATTTACATAATTAAAAACTTCTTCCTCATGCTTCTGTTACGCGGGGGTGAGTTGAAGTTATCAAATTTTTGAAAAAATTTTAATCAAAATTTCATTTTGCAGAGTTTTTTAAAAAAATGTACTGAACAAAATGCAATATTTCTTAAAGCAAACGATGCAAAATTTTATTAGCTTTTAAATAAGTATAAATTGATAAAAATTGTTTTATTAGTTTCATAGTTATATGCAAAATACTGAAGAAGAAATTTCTTGTTTTTTGAACAAAATTAACTTTTGGCCAAAAAGCCTTTAAGCCGTTTGCGCGACTATTTACCTTTAGTTAATATTAAAGTGTTATATACCAAAATTCATTTTTTTAAAAGTAGATTCAGAAATCAACGTGTCGTACCGGGAACTTTTCGAAAAAGTCAAAAAAATGGGACGGTCTACATGCCCTGTGTACGGTATCAGGTGTTTTCCTTGCATTGATTGCTGCTCCTGTTGTTTTTATTTTCCCCTCAATGTATTGTATATTTCTGTTGAAATCTTTTCCTCGTTGTTCTGCTACCGTTAGCTGCCGTATTTATCTTTTGAATATATTTTGCTCAATAAATATGGACTGTTGACATATCCATGTAAAAGTTTTATAATCCAACAAGCATTTATCATAATTCTCAAATTTTTTAAAGAAGGAAGATTTAAAAGTTGTAACCGATATTCATAAGGTGGTTAGTGAAAATCAGAATTACAATAAAGATAGCTTAAGCAAAACAAAATAAATTGTTTCTGCACTGATTCAATGTCGTCTATGTAACAACCGTATCGTAGGCACCAAACAACTGAAGCGTATTCTAAGATAGGCCGCACTTGGAAAGTGAATAAGGTTTTCGTTATGAATGCATCACTTGTAATGTAATATTGTATTAAACATATGTATGGAATCACAATTTCTTACGACCGGACTGTTACGGTATAAGACAACGCATATAAAACTATACGAAGCTGGTGAGATGGATTAAAAGCTGAAGGTGTCGAAATGGGAGCCATTGAATATACTAGCTTTAGCCGTTGGGGGGGTACGTGACCACTTCAACCTACCAGTGTTACCATTATTACATACTCTTTTATTATAGACTCCCTAAAGTTAAGTTAAATTTACTCTACAGAGGATCCATATGACTATGTCTTAGAAGCAAACCCCTTTATAGTCAATTACGAAAATTAAAAAAACAAAGAACTGATATTAATCTTAATTTACGCATAGCTAACTTCAAGATGGTATAGAAGTTAGGCGCTCTTCACCCTCCCTACCATATCTTACTGTGCGCTATAAATTTTAAGACCCCGTCAATGACCGCTAGTCTGTTCGCCTCACATCACCTTAAGGAGAAATAATTAATTCAGCACGATATATTTTTACGTTACTAACACATTTATTGATTAAGCATTGTAAACAAATTCCTTACCAACTTTACGTTAACTGATGATTTAGCACATAAATATACATATAACAAAATGCGATTCAGCGCAAAGTAGCATATAACGAAATATTAACTGGTAGTATTAGAGTTTTAAATAAGTAGTTTATGAACTTATAAACGTAGAAATAATAATTCTTGATTTTGTTTTGTTTTATCAATGCATGTTTAAATTATCTTATTTTAAGATCATAACAAAATAGCAACTTGCATGAATTAAGTTTTTATAGATTTTACTTATTTATCATTAGTTTTCTTTTTTTTTTTAGACATACATAACACAAGATACACAAAGAGAATTTTAAACAGTGTCAAATTTTATAGCAAATTATTTGCGAGCATACCGCAAAATCAATTAGTTATTTTAAATGTAAACACAAGAGTAAGAAACGTTATCGATCTAACTACCACTAATTACATCAACAACAACAAAAAAATCTGCTCTTGCTTCTTACTCTCTCACTGCAATACAGACATTAGATTTGCTAATGTTGTTGTAGTAATGCTTTATTTACTTAAAGCTTCTTTTTGTTTTAATTAAAGCTTAAAAAAAATATAATTCATGCAAAGTTATCACTAACGCTATGCAAATATAATTTAAATTGTTATAGAATATATACAAAAATTAGACTCACATTTACTGATCAGCGACATGTTCATGATGAAGGCCCTTCATGATGATGATGTTGAGCTGTTAAATCAAAGACTAGTTTGTGTGCTCAATAAGCATGATTATTGTTTAAAATGTTTTATATTATTTTTTCTTAATTTAACCATAAGAATTAGTCTTATTTAATAGAACACCGTGCTTGAATATTTACCAAGAGAAAAACTTAAAGATTGAAATTTTATTTAATTTGTTATAAAAAACTAATATAATCTTTTTTGTTTTTGTAATACGTTCTTTACCACGTTGGGCATGGGCATGTATGCACTTTGATTCTATAAACTAAAACACTTTTTCTACAATGCACTTTAATATCATCAATTACGATTCTATTTTCTATTGATTAATTTCATTAGTGAAATTGATTTTAGCAAAATTTACATTTTCACAATTATAAATTACAATTTTTTTTTTTTTTTAAATCTACTTGCACGAGTACTTAGTGTGTATACCGGTATAACAAAATTTTTCTATACTGTAATATGTTAAGACAAATTTTCGACCCACAATTTTTAACAAATTACGCCACTTTTTGCACAAACATGAATTTTAGAAGGCAAAATCTGTTTGTAAAATTAAACTTTGTGTTTTAAAATGTAAAATTTAGTTCATTACAGTTGGACTGTTTTTGCTAGAGTCGATCTCCACGCGTGCTATCGTTTGATGCAACTAGATGATATCAAACGATGCCACTTGAGTAAACGGTATGCCCCTCGTTTCTTTTGTCATCAAGACAACTTAAGAGAGCAATATGGATGGAATTCGGTGACGATTTTAATAAATTTGTAGGTGTAACACGTTGTAATTGTACGGTATTTTTATGTGCTTTTGATAATACGGTAATATTTCAATTTGTCTGAAATTAGTAAGTAATTTTAATGCTTAATATATATGTATTTTTATGTTTTGTTTTTACCTTAAGAGAATTTTTATAAAAAATTCCACAGACTCATGTTGATATACGCAAAATCATGTAAAATGCATTGTGAACAACTTGCAGTATACTGATGTATATCAGAAGAGTACCCAATTGAATTCTTTTTCGTGAGCTAAACGTGTGTTAAGTGTAATTTTAAGGTTACATTAGATATGTAATTATTTTAATTAAATTTACATGAATTATTAATTTTTTAGGAAAACCCAACATTCAATAGTTACTTTAGTTTAACTGATTAAATAATGAAAAGATTTTTCATTAAAAAAAGGAATGATTTTTGACTAGAATGTTGTGACTTTAAAAGTTATTACTGAAAATAAGTTTTTAGGCAAAAATGACTAAAAGGAATGGCTTAAGCATAAATAATGCCAAATTATTCGTTAAATTGTGTACACAGTTATTGCGAAAATTTAATGATATTCAATAACTTACATGATTGCAATACAATAAACTTTGCTGCAAATTAAAAGATGACTTCTTTATTCTTCCATTGCTCAACGAAAAAGGAAGTTTCAGTTTTTAGGCTGAAGTTGCAAACCTTCGCAAGTTCAGAGACAAATTTTGAGAATGCTGCTTGACGAGATGCTTGAATGTTGTTTGGCAAGTATTCAAGTTTTCTCATAAGAGGATTTTTAATAAAGAAATTTTAACAAGGTCGCACTGACAGCTGACATTAAAATACTTAACCAAATTTTACACCTAATTGTTCATTACAAACTGCATAATACACTGCTTTTAGCAAAGGTATTAGACGGAAATTACTGTGGCTATTGCCGAATGTCCTTTGCATGGAAAGTTCCTACCAAGTTTTTCTTTAAATCTTCCAGTACGTAGTAGTGGCTACCAAGTTTTTCACGTACACGAGCTTTTATAAACAAAGGATTCAGTTTTGCATTAACTTGTTTTGCGAAGTCGCTCTGGGTGAAGTTACGGCGGAATACTTCTTGGCCCACATTAAAAGAAACTGGCCGAGACCTTAAATTGTACTGTTCCCTATTGTTTTCATATGCTGTTTTAATACTCAGGCCTATGTCTTTTCGAAGTAAAGTGAGCTGATCATCTCGACTTAACTTAAGTTTGGGTTCATCAAGCATTTTGAGATTTCTTAACAAAGCGTAAGTGCTACCATGCGTAATCATATTTAAGCCAAAAAGAGCGTGGTATGGTGAGCAGTCAATAGATTGATGGAGAGAATTTCTCAAAGCGCAGCTTATAGCAGTTAAATTTACGTCCCAAAACCTGTGATCATTTTTTAAATACGCTCTAATAGAAGCAATTAGGGAACGATTCACGCGTTCTGACGCATTCGATTGCGGCGAATACACCGCTGTATAAACGTGAGTTATGCCTAGTTTCGTCAGAAGTGTGTTAAAATCGTTTGCCTTAAACTGCGATCCGTTATCACTTACAATGATCTCTGGAACGCCGTAAACGTGAAAGATATTCTTTAACAAAAATTCTTGAATCGCACTCGAGCAAAACTTTTTTAATGGGCAGAGCCAATGGAACTTGGAGAAATGGTCGACGACTATTAGCAACCCTATGTGCCTATTCTTACTTCTCGGATATGGACCTAAAATATCGATGTAAAGGCGTTGGAAAGGCCTACTTGTTTCGGCTTGAACGCCCATTGGAGGTCGCAAACAAGTATTCGGTGCTTTCGTCGTCTTGCACACTTCACAATTCCTCACAAAACTACGGACTTCCGTAACCATTCCTGGCCAATAAAAATGTCGACGAATCAAATCTAAAGTTTTTGTCATTCCACCGTGAGCCGAAACTACTGAATCATGTGCTCGGGATATAAGTTGCAATCGAAGCTTTTGGGGGATCCACAATTTCCAGGCCTTATCTTCCTGTTCTTTATCACCGCTGTAATGATCAGTACGAAAATAGACAAACTTATCGACAATTTTAATGTCCGGATATTTTTCCGGGCTTGCTAAAATTTTGTTTTTTAGCTCTTCGTAATCTTGATCCTGAAAATGAGTAGAGTGTAAATCTATTTCTGGGCCTACATCATCTAACGATAAAAGTTCTTCGCAGTATATGCGCGATAAGGCATCCGGAACCACATTACTTTTTCCCTTACGGTGGCTGACTGTGAATTGATAAGACTGCAATTTTAGAGCCCACCTCGCAAGTCTCCCACTTAGGTCTGGTTGCCTCATCAACCATACTAAACTTGCATGGTCAGTGATTATTTCAAAGTCTTGCATTTCCAAGTAACATCGAAAACGCTTCACAGCCTTAATTGCAGCTAGATATTCACGTTCTGTATGCAATTATGCAATTGGTTTTTCAGCACCATCGTCTGAAAGTTGCATAAGCACAGCTCCAATTCCAAAATCACTCGCATCGCAATGAACGTAGAATTTCTTTGAAAAGTCAGGGTTTGTAAGGACAGGAGCCGAAGTGAGTACAATTTTTATCTTCTCGAACGCTTTTTGGGCCTCACTTGTCCACACAAATTTCTTTTTTGTGGAAAGAGTTTCAGTGATTGGAAAAACCACTTCAGAAAAATTTTCTACAAATCTTCTGTACCATCCAGCAAGACCGATGAAGCCACGAACTTGCTTCAAATTTTTAGGTACAGGCCAGGAAAGAATTGAATCAATTTTTTCGGGATCTGTCGCGATCCCACCATTCCCTATCAAGTATCCTAGATATCTAACTTGGGTAACGCAAAATTTACTTTTGCTGACATTTATCGTCAAATTGGCTTTCTTGAACTACTCGGCAATTCGAACCAAAACAGATAGGTGTGTTGTAAAATCTTCTGAAACGATACAAAGATCGTCGAGGTAACCGAAAACTGAATGCCGTAGATCAGGAGGGATAAGTTGGTCCATTAGTCGGGACATCGTTTGCGCCGCGTTACAAAGGCCAAAGGGCATCACAACAAATTGATATAATGAGTGTCCTGGTACGGTAAATGCTGTTAAGGGTTTAGACTGCTCAGAAAGTCCAATTTGCCAAAATGCATCTTTCAAATCGATTTTAGAAATCAGATTCGCTTTCGGCAATCTTGAAAATATGCCTTCGATACTAGGCAGCGGATAGGCATCTTTTTTGGTCACGCTATTGACCTTTCTGGCATCCAGGCATAACCTTACTTTATTCGGTTTGACCACTAATCGCATCGGTGAGCTCCACGGACTCGCTGATGGCTCTATCACTCCTAACTCTAACATTCGATCCACCTCCTCAAAAATAAGCTCCTCAACAGCTGGCGAAACTGGGTAGAACCGTTGCTTAATAGGCTTCGCTTCACCTACGTCTATTTCATGTTGTATTAGATCGGTTCTTCCAAGGCCTTGAAATTCAAAGTCGGGGAATAGTGACTTAACAGTTTCTAATTGCTGAATTTGCTTTTCATTAAGGAAATAAAACTGCTCTTCATCGAATTTATTAACTTCGCAAATTTCGTTATGTAACTCATTTGATGGGATTATGTTCGGTGCAATATTAAATTTTTTCCAAAAATCTATCCCCAGTATTGATCGCTGCGATAGTGCCGGTATTACAAACAGTTTAAATTTTTGTGATTGTTCTTTGTATTCTAATTCTATTTCGACAAAACCTAAAACTTCTTGAGTATTCCCATCTGCAGTTTTTACCGTTGACTTCACTTTATGAAATGTGCAGAGTTTTGAAAAATCTTCTAGAGCTAAGTCAGATCCAATACAACTGATATTGGCTCCTGTATCTAGCAAACCATACTCTGTACGATGTAAAAAGTTTACCTTAGCGTAAAAACGATTATCTTGACTGTTGTTAAACACAGTAGAAACTATCAGTTTCTTGGTTTGGCGTAGAGCCTTAAAAAATCTACGAAATCTAAGTGTAGATCTTTTGATTTTATGAATAGGAGCTACTAAATTAGGTGAATCTTCAAAAATTTTGCTTTTTATGGCATAATAACATTTAAGCCGTTGATGATATGGACGAATCGGACTCAAAATCGGATGTACATAATCTTTCGAAAAATCTTTTCGTTTTAAAATTTTAATATTAGCAAAATTTGAATTATTTATATTTTCGCTTACATCATCCTCATGATTACTAACTGAGCTAGCCGGTAACTTGCTATATAAGGATTTACTTTTCAAACTTAGCGAGATACTGTGCGGCTGTTTCTGCCAGCACTCGCTTTCGCGTTTTCCGTTTTTTTTCGTTACATTTCTTACATTGCGGCTTATATGTTTCCTTTGCCCCGCACCCATAGCAAAATACTCTACGCTCGCTGAGGCAGTTTTCCCAATAATGCCCCTCCTCGTCACAATTGTAGCATTTAAAAACCGGCTGTTGCAACGCTGCAATAGAAGAACAAGGTAATTCCTCCATTATATTATAGTTTATGCTATTAGTGTTTGATTCGTTGTAATCCACCTCCGCAATATTACGTCTTTGGGCGAAATTGTTTGTTACATTACGTGACACATAGCTTCGTTTAAATATCTCTTCCGATAAAAGATTCTCTCGCCGTTGGCAGAGACTACGTAGTTGAGCAACCGATGTAATTTTTACATACAACAAATCATGCCTGATATCGGGTCTAAGATTACGTGTTATTGTTTCAATTAAATCTCTATCAGACATATGCTCAGACAAGCGATCGGTAATAGTTATAATTGCATCGTAGAAAGTATCAAATGACTCATTCACTTTTTGTTTCCTGCTTCGAATTTCTTCTCGCAAATCATAATCTGTTTTGAAATCTTTGTACTGGTCTTTTAACGCTTCACAGAAAGAATCCCAGTAAATACCAACATTACGGACTTGCTTATGATAGCGCCAGTACCATTCACGGGCCTTTCCCAAAAGTAAAATGTGCAAGTTGGCACATAATAACTCAAAGTTGCCACTTAGACTGGAAGATGTTAAAGAGCGAATTCGGTACACAAATTCATCAACGCTTAAGCCTTTAGCTGAGCCGTCAAATTTCACATTCCAATTTTGAATTATGGATGGGATTTTATCAGGTCCTACATTAGATTGAAAATTATTTTGAACATTCGAATTAAGATTCGACTGGGGCTGGTTATTACGTTCAAAATTTGGGTTATCCCTACTCAGATTACCAGACGGATTATTATCTTGCCTACCATTAAGGTTTACATTTGAACTAGTTCTATTAGACTGTAAATTCATATTATTAAGCAAACGTTGCAAATTATCTAGTATCATATCATTCATTGCATTATAATCAATAGCTGGCACATTAACATTACTGATTGGTGCAGCAGGAGTTCTATTAACGTCATTACTTGCTTGCCTAAGTCGTGACGATAATGAAGGCATGTCTAAATCTAACATTGGTAAAGTATTATTGCGACGATTACCGTTCACACTGCTACGATGAGAATCGGGCTGAGAAAATTGAGAAGAATTTTCTTCCATTCTACGTCGTACACCACGAGTATTGTATTTTTTCGGCACTGCACCGCGACCTCTACTGTTACTACTACCGCGCACTGAATTTTGACTTAAAGCATTACTATTTGTTGGAATATCGACTATAGTGGGTAATAATTCGGCAACTGCAGCTGAACGTCTGCAATTTGGACATTCAACGGAGTCTACCAACCAATGCTCAATGCATGGCTTATGGAAAACGTGATTACATCGTGTAATCGAGCATTCCATCCCGTTTGTCAACGACTGAATACAAATAGTGCATTTCGACTCTACATGGGGAAATAACGCCGGTATATCCTCAGCGCTATGCCTTACTGCCATTATACAAAAAAAATTTAAGCTTCGAATATTAGAAAACTAATTGATCACAAAAACAAAAGTATTGACTTTCAAATTAAATGTATCAACTCCTCCTTAAAAATGGTGATGCGGGACTAACGACTACGTCATAAAAAAAATTAAGATTAATATAAACAACAAGACTGGGCTATGGAATTGAAAAATCACAGTTTTTAACTGAAATGCAAATTATATATTTAACTAATTTATTTTGTTTTGGACAGACATTAACCTTAAACAAGTTTATCTGATTTCCATGAAACAAAAAATAGCACTGGCCAGTCATCAACATCGGTCAAAAAATCGCTTTCAGCAATTATTCTGTAAGTCCAGAATGTGATATCACTCACAACAAGCAGTATAATAAAGCTTTAAATTTACAAATAAAATTCGCTTAAAGGTGTTATAAAATTACGTTAGTTGTGGAAGACTGTCTTGAATAAAATTACAATCTGAGCGCTCGCTGGTCGATATCTATTCGGTCAGGCCAAACAATCGAAGTTCCACTAAGATCAGATGATTATTTACTCAATTAAATCAACTACAAAGGTCCATTTTAATTTGTGCGAAATTATGTTATGAAATCTATCATTGGATAAGAGACGGACTTCTCGGATAGAAAAGCCTGCCCCACGTTGGGCGCCATTTGTAATGTAATATTGTATTAAACATATGTATGGAATCACAATTTCTTACGACCGGACTGTTACGGTATAAGACAACGCATATAAAACTATACGAAGCTGGTGAGATGGATTAAAAGCTGAAGGTGTCGAAATGGGAGCCATTGAATATACTAGCTTTAGCCGTTGGGGGGGGGGGGTACGTGACCACTTCAACCTACCAGTGTTACCATTATTACATGCTCTTTTATTATAGACTCCCTAAAGTTACGTTAAATTTACTCTACAGAGGATCCATATGACTATGTCTTAGAAACAAACCCCTTTATAGTCACTTACGAAAATCAAAAAACAAAGAACTGATATTAATCTTAATTTACGCATAGCTAACTTCGAGATGGTATAGAAGTTAGGCGCTCTTCACCCTCCCTACCATATCTTACTGTGCGCTATAAATTTTAAGACCCCGTCAATGACCGCTAGTCTGTTCGCCTCACATCACCTTAAGGAGAAATAATTAATTCAGCACGACATATTTTTACGTTACTAACACATTTATTGATTAAGCATTGTAAACAAATTCCTTACCAACTTTACGTTAACTGATGATTTAGCACATAAATATACATATAACAAAATGCGATTCAGCGCAAAGTAGCATATAACGAAATATTAACTGGTAGTATTAGAGTTTTAAATAAGTAGTTTATGAACTTATAAACGTAGAAATAATAATTCTTGATTTTGTTTTGTTTTATCAATGCATGTTTAAATTATCTTATTTTAAGATCATAACAAAATAGCAACTTGCATGAATTAAGTTTTTATAGATTTTACTTATTTATCATTAGTTTTCTTTTTTTTTTTAGACATACATAACACAAGATACACAAAGAGAATTTTAAACAGTGTCAAATTTTATAGCAAATTATTTGCGAGCATACCGCAAAATCAATTAGTTATTTTAAATGTAAACACAAGAGTAAGAAACGTTATCGATCTAACTACCACTAATTACATCAACAACAACAAAAAAATCTGCTCTTGCTTCTTACTCTCTCACTGCAATACAGACATTAGATTTGCTAATGTTGTTGTAGTAATGCTTTATTTACTTAAAGCTTCTTTTTGTTTTAATTAAAGCTTAAACAAAATATAATTCATGCAAAGTTATCACTAACGCTATGCAAATATAATTTAAATTGTTATAGAATATATACAAAAATTAGACTCACATTTACTGATCAGCGACATGTTCATGATGAAGGCCCTTCATGATGATGATGTTGAGCTGTTAAATCAAAGACTAGTTTGTGTGCTCAATAAGCATGATTATTGTTTAAAATGTTTTATATTATTTTTTCTTAATTTAACCATAAGAATTAGTCTTATTTAATAGAACACCGTGCTTGAATATTTACCAAGAGAAAAACTTAAAGATTGAAATTTTATTTAATTTGTTATAAAAAACTAATATAATCTTTTTGTTTTTGTAATACGTTCTTTACCACGTTGGGCATGTATGCACTTTGATTCTATAAACTAAAACACTTTTTCTACAATGCACTTTAATATCATCAATTACGATTCTATTTTCTATTGATTAATTTCATTAGTGAAATTGATTTTAGCAAAATTTACATTTTCACAATTATAAATTAAATTTTTTTTTTTTTTTAAATCTACTTGCACGAGTACTTAGTGTGTATACCGGTATAACAAAATTTTTCTATACGGTAATATGTTAATACAAATTTTCGACCCACAATTTTTAGCAAATTACGCCACTTTTTGCACAAACATGAATTTTAGAAGGCAAAATCTGTTTGTAAAATTAAACTTTGTGTTTTAAAATGTAAAATTTAGTTCATTACAGTTTGGACTGTTTTTGCTAGAGTCGATCTCCACGCGTGCTATCGTTTGATGCAACTAGATGATATCAAACGATGCCACTTGAGTAAACGGTATGCCCCTCGTTTCTTTTGTCATCAAGACAACTTAAGAGATCAATATGGATGGAATTCGGTGACGATTTTAATAAATTTGTAGGTGTAACACGTTGTAAATGTACGGTATTTTTATGTGCTTTTGATAATACGGTAATATTTCAATTTGTCTGAAATTAGTTAAGTAATTTTAATGCTTAATATATATGTATTTTTATGTTTTGTTTTTACCTTAAGAGAATTTTTATAAAAAATTCCACAGACTCATGTTGATATACGCAAAATCATGTAAAATGTATTGTGAACAACTTGCAGTATACTGATGTATATCAGAAGAGTACCCAATTGAATTCTTTTTCGTGAGCTAAACGTGTGTTAAGTGTAATTTTAAGGTTACATTAGATATGTAATTATTTTAATTAAATTTACATGAATTATTAATTTTTTAGGAAAACCCAACATTCAATAGTTACTTTAGTTTAACTGATTAAATAATGAAAAGATTTTTCATTAAAAAAAGGAATGATTTTTGACTAGAATGTTGTGACTTTAAAAGTTATTACTGAAAATAAGTTTTTAGGCAAAAATGACTAAAAGGAATGGCTTAAGCATAAATAATGCCAAATTATTCGTTAAATTGTGTACACAGTTATTGCGAAAATTTAATGATATTCAATAACTTACATGATTGCAATACAATAAACTTTGCTGCAAATTAAAAGATGACTTCTTTATTCTTCCATTGCTCAACGAAAAAGGAAGTTTCAGTTTTTAGGCTGAAGTTGCAAACCTTCGCAAGTTCAGAGACAAATTTTGAGAATGCTGCTTGACAAGATGCTTGAATGTTGTTTGACAAGTATTCAAGTTTTCTCATAAGAGGATTTTTAATAAAGAAATTTTAACAAGGTCGCACTGACAGCTGACTTTAAAATACTTAACCAAATTTTACACCTAATTGTTCATTACACACTAAACTCTTTTGCCAAACGTTTTATAAATCCTAAAGTACTATTTGCTCTATTTATTATTTTATTTACATGAATATTAAAGCGTAGTTTAGTATCAATTGTAACTCCAAGATCATTGAAAATATCTAAGGACTTCAATGGATAACCACAAATTTTGAAGGTACATTTAATTGGTGGTTTGCGCGAGAAAGACATATGCTTGCATTTCTTCATGTTGAGGTTTATACGGTTCGTTTTGCACTAGTTATGAAGATGATCAATGTCGGCTTGCAAAAATACAGCGTCATTATCAGTTTTAAAAGAAAGGAAGAGTTTGACGTCGTCAGCTAACATTAATATGCTAGAATGCATTATGACAGATGGCAAATCGTTTATAAAAAGTAGAAACAGAAGGGGCCCAAGATGAATTCCTTGAGGTACTCCTGAAGTAACACGAAACTCATGTGATTTCTTGAGCTTAGAAAGAACAGATTGTGTTCTATTGCTTAAGTAAGATTCTATCCACTTTACCAACGGTATAGGAAATCCAACAAGATGTCATTTTAAGATCAATAAATTGTGATTTACAACGTCAAAAGCTTTGCTAAAATTCGTGTAAATAACATCAGTCTGCATGCCTTTTCCAAAATTTTCTATAGTTTTTGATGTAAATTCGAGAAGGTTAGTAACAGTGGATTTTTCAGAAAGAAATCCATGTTGGAAAAGAGACATTAAAGATTTAACGCTATGCGATAGTCGTGATGTAACAATTGCCTCTATAAGTTTAGGCAAAGCGCTTAATTTTGCGATGCCACGGTAGTTATCAATTAAAGACCTATTTCCGGATTTATGCAGCGGAATAATAAATGAATGCTTCCAGGCTGCAGGAAAATAGCAGGATTTTAATGATGAAGTAAATAGTAAAGAGATTGGAGATACTAATTCTTCACAGCAGTATTTTAATATACATGATGGTATGTTATCAGAGGACCACTTTTATATGATGTTTTAATATTTTTTAAAATGATTAGACTGTGTTTGTATCAATTATTGGGAAATAAATATCCCCAGATTGAATATTGAAAGGATAGCTTAAATAATCATAGTTCGATAATGAATAAGTCGTCTTGAAAAAGTCAGCGAAAAGATTGCAAATACTATTATCATTATCAGACTCAACAGAATTATACTTCATAAATGAAGAATAAGAATCAATCTTACGTTTTGTGTTAACAAAGTTCCAGAAGTATTTAGCATCAGAGTTGATGTTTAATTTCACTTTTGTTAAGTAGATATTATAGGATTGTTTGCATAACTGTTGGTAACTGAATTAAATCGAGGTATAGCATCCAAAATTGCATATGTTATGTTATTGGTTTTTGATATTTTTTATATTATTTAGATTTCAAGTTCCTCATTTTTCTTAATTCATTTGTATACCATACCGGACCCGATGTCAAAGAGGCTTTCCTTTGCGGAACAGCTTTTAGAAAACAATCATTGAGCTTTCTATTAAACGTATATACCGCATCATCAAGACTCTGAGAAGATAAACTTTTTGTATTAATATTTAAAATAGAATTCCAGTTTATATTGGACAAGCTATTCTTCAAAATCACGTAGTTTGTTTTTTAAAGTTAAACTCAATAGGCAGTTGAGAATCATAGTACTGCACAGATGGTTTTAGAAAATTTAAAATAATTTCTAATGTTGGATGATGAGAATCTTCGGGTGTAACCAGAGGATCTGATTTAGACACAGAAGCGATATTGCAGTCATCAAAAAACACCAGATCAAGCAAACGATTATTTTTGTTAAAGATGCAGTTAAGTTGGAACAGGCCTTGGATTGAGAGCTCGTTTAAAAAATAATTGTCGAATGAACTTTCAGACGAAGGTAGAAATATTCCAGGAATTTCAGAACAGCAGTTCCAAGAAACGTTTGGCAGGTTATGCTCATTGAGCATGTAATAAAAAGGCTCAAGGAATAAAATTTAACATGAACATAACAGAATTAAATGTACCAGTATTCTGGATTTAATAACTCTTCAGAGAAATGTGTCGCTTTGAGCAATCAACACACCCCCGCCTTTAGAGCAAATACCAGAAATGGAGTTTCTATCTTTGCGGTATATGTTAAATTTGTTGCACAGAATTTCAGTATTTAGAGTGTTAGGTTTCAGCCAAGTCTCACTAAAAGCAATTATATTAAAGTGAAGGTTGTGACTCAAAATTAATATATTATTTAGTTTTATGTTAATGCCACGAACGTTTTAATAAAGGATAAGGAACTGAAAGCAACAATCTAGTTTATTTGATTCTAGTTAAGAACCGGTAAAGTAGCCAAGGAAGTTGTAGGCCGAGGTCTAGAAATAAATTCATGCACCATCGTATTGTCAGGCCAAAACTTTTGATCCAATACCTTGTTAAAAAAATCACCAGGCAAAGATATTTTAAAAGAGGACGTAACACGCTCGTATGAAAAATTGAATTTGTAAACAGAGATATTTTTATTAACAACATTCAGCTTAGAGTTTATATTGAAAAACACGTCTTCACCGGATGTATCAGCTGTAAAACGAGAAACAAATAAAGATTTTACAGGCTCAATAACCACAAGTTCTTTATGAAGAGGGGCTTTGATACTGCTGTTATATTTGTTTCGGTATCGCTCCTGTAGAAACCGAAATAATTTAAGAAGGTGCAGGGACTACATTTGAGGCAATTTCAGCGTAAGTTTTTTTTTGTGCCAGAAACGCGAGGAGAATCAGCATTTACCTCTATGATTGGTATTGCTTCAACAGAAGGAGAAACCTGATCAACTGACGCAGCGACCTTAGTTGGTGCGATATTATCAGTCATTTGACCAATATTGACAGCTCCAATTGATTGATCTTCAAGCTGTATGTTCACATTAAGGAAAACAGTTACAGTAGAAGGTAGAACAGTATTATTATTGGGCGATGGAATGGCTATATCAGTAGTTTTAGCTGAACTACGAAGATTTTTGTTTGAACGTTTACGTTTGGGAGAATTGTAAGCTTCATCCATAATTTTAAACTTTTTAAAGATATTTTCGTATTCACTCAGTCTATCTTGTGCTACCTTTAGATCCTTAGCCACCTCCAAAAAACCTTTCCGAGATTGTCTAATAAGTTTAAAGATCTCAACATTTGTAAACCTGCAATCTTCACATGACCAACGAAGTCCCTTACTTTCGTTGAGTGCATCAAAGACCCTCGCAGTCAACGCTGCACACTTGATATGAAAAAATTAATCACACAACCAGCGCTTTACATCGCAGTTTCGGAAATTGCAGATCATTTTCAGTTAAATAGAAAGTTTTGCAATATAGATGTAAGTAAAAGGAGAAAAATGAACTTAAATGCTTTTAATGAAAAACAGTTTATTTTGTTTAAAGACACTGTACTGTTGAAACTTTGCAGCCCTGATTTTGTAGAACCGACGAATTGAAAAGTTTTATAAGCACTAGAGTTTTTGCAGTAGCGTTTAAACAGATGTAGAAAGTGTCATGTTTCCTCCGACCTACCTTGGTAGCGGTCGATGCGTCATGCGGCAAGGTAGCCCTTGATACACATCTCTGTCGTCCCTCTGGCAGCACTGGTACGCTGGCGTATTGCGCGGCTAAGGCTCGCCGGATGGGGTGGTGTTCTTGCCAGCCCGGACTGACAGACGGAAACTTACAGGAATAAAAATCGTACCAGCTGAAAAGAAAATTACCGCCTGGTAAAAAAAAACCCGGAAAAACCCATAACCAACGAAAAATCTCGAAAAACGATAAATAAAAAAACCCGCTTATTTTATGAACACGACGAAGGAATAAGACTCGGTTGCTTACGGTTGCCCCTTTGGCACGTCTCGTGGGTCGATCTTCGCTGTCGGTTGATCGCCCTTGGCTAACCCGCCCCTTCTGGCCACAAAAGACCAGCCATGGTGACCCTGCGCCTTGGTTTAGGTCACCCCAAATCTTTTTACTCACGCCCCTCCGTTACGATTCACGCCACCTGCCCTTGTTAAATTAAGGAAACATGGTTGCTATATCCAATTTCAATTTAACATTTATTTAATAACAACCAAATTAAACATTGTCTCATTTTTTTTTTTTATTACTTAAACTAATACAATAGAAGGTAAGATTATTATGAGAGCTATTTTAAAATATTTACTAAATACTAAGTCAAAGAATATTCTTGCAATACCGCATAGAAAAATTAACAATTTCTTTCTAAGTGCTGGACCAACATACCATTAGGCTTACAGTAGTTAAACTTAAACGTAATGCATTTTTCAGCTACAAAGGCCTTTTTCAACTTACAACTTTTCAACTTACAATTTTTAAGAAAAAAAAATCAAGAAACTATTTCCATTCTAATTCGATATTCTCTAGATTATAAAAGATATTCGTATACAAAAAAATTAAGGAATAACCGTAACGATAAAAGGCAAAACTTTTTCGAAAAAATAATAATTGATGTAAGTATAGAATTCTTGTTTTTTTTTTTTTGTTTCTTAAGCGAGTTTTCTTTTATACTGTTCCTAATTTAAATTAGTTTGCATTTCTCTTAAGTTTTGTTTAAATTCGTTTTTATTAATATTTATTTTATTAGAATTATTTCTTATTAATTTTAGTTCAATGTGAAGTTAGTTTTTAGTTTATATTAGCTTTATTGTAAATTCGTTTTTATTGCCATTAATTTTCATTTAAATTTGTCTTTATTTAAATCAGTTTTCATTTGTTTTAGTTTAATTTTGAGTTAGTTTTAAAATAGCATAGTTTTATTGTAAATTCGTTTTTATTGCCATTAATTTTCTTTTAAATCCGATTCTGTTATGTCCGTATTATTTCGAATTCGTTTTTATCTATATTTATTTTTAGTTAAATTAGTTTTCATTTATATTGCTTTAAGTGTAATTTAATTTTGTTTTCCTTCAGGGTATTATAATTAGGTGCGGTTTTTGGTTAAAAAAAAAAAAATTAAATTTATGTCTCTAATAATGGAAGTAATTTGCATTTTATTAATACTCGCGCGAAAGTGATTGAATCTAAATAATTACGTTTTTACCATATTCCTAGTGTTTTTTTTTTATTATGTATAAGAAATTATGGTTGAAGTAACTTACTGAACTTACGATAGCCGTAAGAAAATAATATCTACCAATAAAACATGTTCTTAATTGTTGCGTTCGAATGGACTACCATATAATTCATATAAACCATAAAGTTATAAACACTTAAGATAATGTACGCACCACCTAAAGTTTAGCAGTTAAGTTTGGCATACAATTTAGCCCTGGTTTTGGTAGTAACCCGCAAAAGCAATTCTAGTTAACCTTTAAAAACTTTTTTTTTTTTAATGTAAAGCTTACTTTAGTCCCTTTTAGCATTTAAGAATATTATTCATATTATTTAAAAAGATTTAAACAAATGTTTTTTTTTGTTATTTACGTGTTGAATAAATTTTAGAATGTTTATCCTTCCATTCCTTTCAGTAAATTTATCGCCTCAAATCATAAAATTAATTCTAGTTAAACTTAACCATCTACGCCTAGAATCAATTTTAGTATGTTATCGCATTTAATACTAGACTTAATCCTTGTTCAGGTTACTGCCTATTAGCAAAATCAATTTTAGTATAGCATTTTTATAGCCTTCAATCGTAAAATCCATTGTAGCCAAATTTACTATTTAATAGTAGAATTAATTTTTAATAAGTTAAAGCATTAAACAGTTAAATTACTTCTGGTCAAATTACTATTTATTGGTAGAACCAATTTTAGTAGCGAAACCAAATTAAATTAAAACTAAAATTTTATCAGTGGAATTAATTAAATCAAATCATAGCATTTATCAGTAAAATTACTCTAGTTAACTTTCGTATTTATTTGTGTAATTATCTTAATAAATCATAGCAAGTATTGGTAAAATCCATTCTAGTTAAATTTACTTTTTATTTGTAGAATTAAATTTTTGTAATTAATGTTTTCCATAGCGAAATTAATTCTTGTTAAATTTTTATATCTACGTTTAGAATCAATTCGCGTAAAAAAGATTGCATTTAATAGTAAAATCAGCTCTAGTGAAGTTCTTAGATTTGCGTATAGAATTAACACTAGTAATATATAGCATTTACTATCAAAATAAACTTAGTTAAATTTCACTGTTAACGTTCAGAACCAATATAAGTATATTTATAGCATTTAATAGTAACGTTACGGCTAGTTAAATTCACAATTGACGACCATAATCAATTTTAGTATATTATAACATTTAATACCAAAATTAATTTTTAGTTACATTTACTGTTTATTAGCAAAATCGATTTCAGTATAATAAAGCAATTAAATCCACTCTTTATTAATAGAACCAATCTTAGTAATTTTATAACGTTAAACACAAAAACCAATTTTAGTCAAATCTACTATTCATTTACCGAATAAATTTTTTGTAAATTTTAGCCTTTAAGCGTAATGATAATTCTGGCCAAATTCACTTTTCATTAGTAGAATTCAGTTTAGTAAATTATTGCATTTAATACTTAAATTAATTCTTGTTAAATTTATTAGTTATTTACAAAATCAATTTTAGTGAATTATAGTATTTAGTTGAAAAATTAATTCCAGTTAAATTTCGGTTTATCAGAAGAATTAATTTAAGCAAATCTTAGCATTAAATGCAAACACCAATTCTGGCCATATTAAAGATTTACTTGCAAAAGGAATTTTAGCAAATTATCGTCTTTCACTAGTAAGCTCAACCTGGACAAAGAAATTAATGCTATTAAAGTGCGGCGTATCTACTTTCTTTTTGATAAAATTTTAACTTTCGTAGTCTTTTATGGTGTATTTTTCTTTCTTTATCTTTTTTTTTTTCTTGTTAGGGTTCAGCCTGTCAGCTTTAATATTAAATTTTAAAAATAAATTGAATAATTTTGGTCCATGCCCTGCTTACCGTTCTGCGCCGGTGGTGTCTACCTTGCTGGTGCCCATATCGTTTGCTGCGGCTGTTGTTGTTGGCGGCTGTTGAAATTTTTAGCTGCTGTTAGTGGTGACAGTGGTGTTGACTAGCTCCTGTTGTTAGCTGTGGCGGATGGTGTCGTTTTTAGCTGCTGTTGGTGGTGACAGTGGTGTTGACTAGCTCCTGTTGTTAGCTGTGGCGGATGGTGTCGTTTTTAGCTGCTGTTGGTGGTGACAGTGGTGCTGACTAGCTCCTGTTGTTCGCTGTGGCGGATGGTGTCGTTTTTGTTGTTGTTGCCGCAGCTGTTGCTGGCAAACGCTGGAGGTTGGTGGGTTGACGATGGTGCTGCTGCTGATAATGATGACGATGGTGTTGTTGATTTTGGTGGTAGCAAGGGCAACGTGGTGGTGTGCGGAGGTGGCCCAGTAGTGGTTGGTGGTGTGAGTGGCAGTATGGTTGTGATGACGATGGTGTGCTGCTTGTACACAGTCACCTGCTAGCCGGTGCCAGCGACCGTAGCACTGGTAGCTGCTTGTACCGAAGGTGCTGCCTTGTTTTGGCTCATTAAATCCCTCGCATCGTAACATTCAGTATTGGTAACTGATTAATCATTAGCACCTGTAGCTTTGACTGATCGCCGGATTATTTGTCCGGTTGATCTAACTTTATACATAGACCCTATCACTATGCATTCTGTAATCAACGAAATGGCGAGTAGGTGCACCTTCCTCCTAACAATTCGCACCAAAACCGTAGTCTTAACTTTTAAGGTCTTTATATCAGCGACCATTTAAGTCGCTTTTAAGACTTGGATCACCGCAAACTTCTTCATGGCGACTCTTTATTCAGAAGACAGTGGTCAAAATCTAGAACCCAACTCCACGTTCCCTGCTCTTTCCTTGCTCAATATACTCTGCAGACGGCACGTCTTTGCAAAACTCCTTGCGATGAGCGAGCGATCCCAATTCTCGGATTCGTGAACTCCACAATTTTCCTGCCGCTGATTTTAAAGGTTTAGTAGATCCTTCCACTTAATTAATTTGCTGCCCGTGCAAGTGAAAGACACACCAATTTCCAATTATCTCCTGGTTTGGTGGAACTTTTATTTTAACCACTGACTCTTGCAAGTTTCGCTGACCAGAAAAATTATATGTAACTCATCGTCCGGTTGCATTTTTTTTGTTTCGATGATTTTTGGTACTTTGGCAGTGTTGCCACCTGTCATCGGTTAAGGTTAGTACGCATTACTTTTTGAGGCATTCAGACGAGCCAACTACCGATGTTTTTCCAACTTCACTCCCTTTTCGGTGGAATCGACCATAACCGAGGGGAGTAGGTAATGGTTGGTTTGGACTTTTGGATGACACGTCGACAAATGGCCGTTAACCGACGCTTGTTTCGGTATTCTCATTGGCTACCGATTCAAGCGCGTGTCGGATCACGCCATTTTTGAGACCGGTTTATTCGCGCCGAAACTAATTTTGCTATTGTTGTTGGTGTTTATCCACCTCAAGCATGTCTATCGCCATTTTTTTTCCGAATGTTCTCGAACCTCATCGAGATGCCACATCTAAATGTATAAAAAAAATTGTGTGCACTGCCACGCTAGAGGGCGCTAGTGGAAATACCATGGGTATTCACGAAAGGTATTATTCCCTCTATGCAGGTGCCCATGACAAACCCAGGGACTCTCGACAAGCTTCTCAGCTTAAGAGATAAATGGGAAAAGGTGGCACCGTTTGCTCTCTCAACCTACATTCGAACTCGATTATTGTTTTAAGTCTTTCGCGTGAAAAATTCCTATCGTCTTGCCACTTAAATCTTCTAACTCATACAGACAATTACCTACAGCCCTCACTATTCGACACTTTAGAAAACGCTTTGAAAGTTTGGCGCTAATTTGCTTAGAGAAGTCACTAAGCTGAAAGTTTCGTCGGTAGACTTCCTGTCCAGGCTGAAACTTAATCTTTCGACTTTTCAAATCATACCTTTTGACATTCTGTTCATGACTCTTATGAAGCTGTTCGCGGATTTTATTGCGGATCAAGTCTTGCCGAACCGGCTTCGGTATCACCAACGTCTCAGGATCGCTAAGCATACCTAGTTTCTTTGCTAGCTTATAGGCGCTTGCATGCGTGATCATGTTGTGACCGAACAGAGCAAAATAAGGAGTCATTCCTATCGAGGAGTGTACCGAAGAGCGCAAAGCACATTCAATGTCTGACAAATGCTGGTCCCAGTTGGTTTGATCTTGGTCAAGATAAGAGCGAATAGCGGCTAGAATTGACTGATTTACCCTCTCGGAAGCGTTGGCTTGCGGAGCGTAATTTGCCGTACGAGTATGTTTAATACCAAAATTTTTGACCATTTCCGCGAATTCTTTGCCTACGAACTGTACGCCGTTGTCGGACATGAGTATTTCGGGTGTGCCGAATTTATGAAAAACTTCTGTAATTAGAAACTGGATTACGTTGCGCGCGGTGGCTTTCGTCATAGCCTTTAGCAAGGTGAATTTGGAAAAGTAGTCTAAAACTATGAAAATGTAGGTGTTTTTCTTATTCGAACGAACGTATGGACCGAGGAAATCCACATAGATTTTTTGAAAAGGCCGTACTATTTGCGACTCTTGCCCCATAGGCGGTCTTAGAACCATTTGAGCTGGTTTGCATTCTTTGCAGACTTGACAGTCATTAACGAAATTGAGAACCTGTTGGTTCATATTTGGCCAGTAGAAATATTCTTTAATGCGCTTAAGAGTTTTGGTGAAACCACCATGAGCTACTTGAGGAGGTTGGTGTGCATTAGCAATGATCGACTGAGTCAAAGACGCTGGAATCCACAGTTTCCATGCAAAGTCTTCACCATCGGGTGTACCATCATATGGAATCGTACGCTTGTAAGCAAAACCATCGATAACCTTGAGGTCGGGCAATTGTGAGTGATTTTTGGTTATGGTACTTAACAAATCCGTATACTCTTCGCTTTGAAACTCCGGTGACTCAAGGTCAATCAATGCCTTTACCTCACAACTTATTTCGTCCATGTCGTAGCGTGATAAGGTGTCGGGAACGACGTTCTGAGCCCCTTTGCGATGCGCTATCTCGAAACTAAAGCTTTGCAAATACAAACTCCACCTCGCCAATCGACTAGTTAAGTCTTTATGCGACATTAGCCATTTTAGGCTGGAGTGATCTGTTATCACGGTGAAAGGCATTAGCTCGATGTAGGCTCTAAACTTCGTTATCCCCATTACCACAGCTAGACATTCGCGCTCGGTTACCGAATAATTTTTCTGTGCAGGCGTGAGTTTCTTTGAATAGTAGGCGATCGGATGTTCACCACCTTCTTCGTCCTTTTGAAACAAAACGCCGCCAATTCCAATGTTAGATGCATCTGTTTGCACATAAAAATGTTTCGAAAAATCTGGATGTACCAGGACTGGACTAGAAATAAGAGCTGTTTTTAATTTATCGAAGGCGCTCTTTGCCTCATCACCGAACTCAAAAGTTTTCGCTTTCTTCAGCGTATCGAAAATAGGTGCTGCTATAGTAGCATAATCGCGAATAAAGCGACGGTACCATCCCGTGGCTCCCATGAAACTTTGAACTTGTTTTGGAGTTTTTGGGTACGTATATCGGTCAATGGCATGAACCTTGTCAGGGTCTGGTCTTAATTTACCCTCGCCTACAATATAACCTAAATATCTTAGCTCGCTACAACAAAATTTTGACTTGGCCACATTTATGGTTAGGTTGGCCGTACTTAGCAACTGCGCTACCTGTTCTAACTTTTTGAGGTGACTATCGAAATCGGAAGACACAACCAGGAGATCGTCCAAATAAATGAAAACGCTTTCACGAAGATTGGCTGGCACGACTTTGTCCATCAACCGACATAACCTTTGGGCTGCGTTACATAGCCCAAACGGCATGACGGTAAATTGACAAAGCGGACGACCTGGCACTGTAAACGCGGTTTTCTCTCGGCTACTGACGGCAAGCGGAATTTGCCAGAAGGCATCCTTAAGATCCACACTTGAAATAAAGTGTGTGTCGCCAAGACGACTGAGCAATCCCTCTATGTGTGGAAGTGGGTAGGCGTCCTTCACTGTAAGTGCATTGAGCTTGCGAGCGTCCAGGCACAGTCGACATTTCTCGCCTTTTCGCACGAAGGCCACTCGATTGTTCCAGGGAATTTCGCTCGGCTCAATGACTCCCAGTGAAAGCATCCTATCCAGCTCCGCAAACATGAGACCCTGAACAGCCGGTGAGACTGGGTAGTGCTTATCTTTCACAGGCACTGCGTCGCCGGTATCAATATAGTGCTCTTCTAAAGACGTCTTGCCTAGACCTTTCTTCGTGAAGCAGGGAAATTTTGCTATAACTGCGTTAAGCCGGTGTTGTTGCTGCGCTGTCAAAACTTTCATTTTCGGTGTTGCATGACTTTGGACCTCTTCTTCCAAAGCAATGTTGTTGGTCGTTATGCTATCGACTTTGAGCGGCATGAGATTGAACTTCTTAATGAAATCTACACCTAGAAACAATTCTCGTTTTAGAGAAGGTGTTAAATAAAAAACTATCTCTTGCTCTTGGTTGTCGAATTTAATTTTAGCTTTAACGCGACCTACGATTGAATGCATTCGCCCATCGGCAGTTTTGACGAAAGATTTAAACTTAAAAATTGGCAACTTGCACTTTTCTACAAAACTTAAGCAGTTATTCCCTAAACACGACACTGTTGCTCCACTGTCTAATAATCCCTCAATTCGTTGTCCATTGATTTCGATGTTCGTATAAACTCTACTGTCTTCGCCCTCATAAAGTTCTGATGCTGAAATTTCTTTATAATTGTTTTTCCTCAAACGATATCTAACCCTGGCTTTTTCAATTTTTGTCGGCTGCTCTGAAAATATTCTTTTTCTGACTTCTTCATAGTTCTTGAGTCTCACATGAAATGGCTTAATTTCTTTTAATTTTACCTCAACCGTATTTATGGCTTGATCACAACTACTTTTATTACTCGTATTCTTAGATGTTAAAACAACAACTCTCTTTTCTACTTCGGTCTGTGTGGCTGACGTTAGTCATTCTGTCGGTTCTTGAGTCTGATTTTGAGTCTGAGTTTGAGCTGATCTAGACTCCACTTGAACATTACGCGTTGGCCTAGCGGTTCCCTGACATTTCGGACACTTTGGGGTAACTACGCCCTCCGTTCCGCATCTGTAACAAAAAATTCGCCTTACGGCTGCTGTACACTCAACAAAGTTGTGACCTGGCTGTTTGCAGTTCGAAAGCTTGAGCGGAAAGGTCTGGCTCTATATTTATTTCATGCACTTGCGCATTGCGAGGTACATATTGACGCGGAGGCGGTTGATAAGCCTGGCGTTGGTAGTTTATATGAGTTTCAGCCTTTTTGCAGGCCTTGCAGAACTCGGTCAAACCCTCTATGCGCATGGCAAATAACAACTGTGACATTTCCTTCCTCAGGTTGCTCCTCATTATTTCGACTAAATCCTGTTCTGCCAATGGATTACGCTGTTGATTCCTTAATGTCAACACCGATTGATAAAAGTCGTCGAAAGTTTCATCCCGTTGTTGTCTTCGATCCATAATTTGCCGTTGGATTTCGAAGTCGCTTTCGTTTCGCTTGAACTGGGTTACAAGCGCTTCTCGTAGTGCGTACCAACTTGGTATTCGGTTTAAGCGGCGGAATCCCCAGAACCATTGAGCTGCGTTTCCAGTTAGCAAACTATGAAAATTCCTAATTACTTCCGGCCATGGATATCGGTAATCATTACACAAGGTCTCTACTCGAAAAACAAATTCGTCCACGCTGATTGATTTATTTGTACCGTCGAACTTAAATCCCCATTTGTCCATTTCTACCCGCCGCGGCTGTTCTGATTGTTGGTAAGGCGCAAAAGGCGCTTGTGCTGGCCCTGTATAGGCAAAGGCACTGGGCTGACGTACTGATGGTCCAGCTCGTTGCTCTTGGTGTCGATTCCTATTCTCAACTTGGTAAGTCTGAGAATGAGCAAAAACTTGTGGCGGCGGCACATTTGTCGGTTGCGGCCTATGCGGTGGTGGTTGTGAAAAATCTGGGAAAGATTGCGAGATGCTCCTGGTATCCTGAGATCCAATTTGTTGTTGCTGCTCCATATTTCGATCTGGCCATGCCTGTGAATTGATAGACGGGGGTGGTGGAGGTGGTGGTTGTAAAGTCACTAACTTCGTAACCGCTGGTCGGCTCTCTGAATACTGAGGCGTCATCGACCCTAAGCTTTCGGCTATTAATTGCGGGACTAATACCCGCAAACGCTCCTCCATTCCCGACATCAGATCCACTTGGGCTAAACCCACTGCTGACTTGACGTAATCCCTTATATTGATGCTCGAGTTGACCACACCTTGGGACGCTGGTGCTCTTCCTGACGACCTGTCTCTTACGCTTCCCATCTGCGCATGTTGCTGGAATTGCTTTCGCACGTTTAGAGCAGTTAGGCTGCTAAACTCTGGAGACGTGATGCTGCTATTAGAGAAGTTAAGCTCTTCCGAGGTACGTCTAGGTGCTGGTGGTAGTGCACTCTGCATCGCCACAGGTGTTGTAATCGTCGTTGTAGCTGTGGTAAAAATCGGAATGGTAGTACTCATCGGGCCTGTTTTTGGAATTGCCCCAGTACTAGTTGATGAGGGCGGCACTAGGCTTCCACTGCCGGTTGCATTTGGGTTGGTTTCACTATTATCCATTCTGCTTTGCTGCCTAGTGTGAACCATGCCCCAAGGAATCGTTATTAAAAGAATCAAAAATATCAAGAAAATTGCAAATGCTTCAAACACCTAGGTTGTTTAAATCGACAAACGAGAATTCGCTGAATCAAACGTAGCGTCCGTTAGGACCGGAGAACTAATTTATTCAAAAACGAGAAACTTTACTTATTATGATAGAACCGATGGTTTTAATGCGCCACAGTTTACTTAACTGTTGTTCGCCAAATGCCAAAACGAAAGGAAAAATTTATAAAAAAAATTAAGATCAAAATAAATATCCTTTGAGGATGGTGGTTGCAAAACTTAGCAAAAAAAAATTTGAATAATAATAGTAATATAAGAAATGTTGATAATAATTATAGCAATAATAGGTGAAGGAAATAAATATAATGTTCTAAAAATATTCGAAAAGTTGATAAGATGTAAGAATATTAATTAATGGTAAGCATAATAATAAATGAACTCCTTAGAGGTCAAAGAAATTTTGTCGTAGTATGTAGTAATATAGAAATGTAGGAACGTGATATCAAAACAAAATTTGTAACTATTTTAGAGTTACAATCTTAGCTGTCTAAAATTTCGCAAATTATCAAAAAAATTTAAAAGTTTAGGTTTATTTTTATTTGAATATGTATATATAGATATATATATAAAGCTATATAGATATATATAGCTATATATATATATAGAAAAAATTGGCTCATTAAAGCTCGTAGCTGGAAGTAAACTTTAAATAATTCTTTTCAACCCGAAGATAAAAATATATATATAGATATATTTTTTTCTAAGGTATTTGACTTATAAAGATAATATATATATAAAGAGGGAATAATTTGGATAACCAGACGAACTTGGCTATCGTTTAAAAAAATGTATACGTAAAATAAAAAGGAGACTAACTTCGGTGAAGGTGAATAGTCTAAACGAAAAAGAAAATTATAGTTCCGAAATCAAATAATCAAAACTAAAATGGCTGATAATAATAACTCAAAAAAAATTTAAAAATATATAGGCATTAAGTTTGGATGGTGGCGTAAAACAAACAAGAGTGGCGTAAAAAATTTAACTTCAACGAGACCAGCGAAAGCAACCTTCTTCCTTGTGCATTAATTGCACCCTCCAAATCGAGGTTCTTAAACTTAACTTCCCACAATATTTTCCTATGCTGAGGTCGCTCAGACATATTCGCTTCACCTAATGGTGTTGTGGTAGTTCATCCCGAGTTGGAGTATTTATTCAAAACGAAAATTTTTTTTTTTATTTATATTTATCCCTACTCAAGAGTGTTTGGCAACTCTATACCCCCCTTAATTCAGCAGCGCCTAACTCCAAATCGAGGTATTTTTTTTTCTAAACTTAGCTAGCCTGTCACATTGATGACCCCACTGACCTGAGGTCCTACTCTGCAACACGACTCGAAAAGCAAATGCGATTCGAAAACAAAATCACACCATGTAACTACATGGCCTAAGATTTCTAAACGGCAGTAAATTCTACCTCTGCTCTAAAATTCCGTTTTTGTCGGCATTGAATTTGAACTCATCAAAAATTTGTCAAAAAACATGTAAATCCATGGCACGATCCTGCTCTCGAACCGCACCCGCATCCCGAATCGTACTACAGAGCAAGGCCCCTGGCTGCTCTTCCCGGTAAGGAGCGATTTTCAAAAAAACAAAACAATTTAATTTTAATTTAACCTTACTCTAAGCCCGCACTCAGTGAAGCATATGAGCCGCACTGTGCACAAAAACCAAACTGCAAATTACGCTTGCGAAGAAACGAGATGCGCTCGATGTTCGCGATTGCACTCATAAGCAAAACGCTTTGCTCACAGTCCAGCCCATATGCTTCACTGTGTGCGCTACCTAAGAGTGCCGTTACCCCCCTTTTTGTACACTAGGTGCACCCTCCGAGTCGAGGTATTTTTGCTCTCAGCTAGCCTGTCCCATTGATGACCCCACTGACCTGGCTGCTCTTCTCGGTCTGGAGTATTTGACAAAACGAGATTTTTTTTATTTTATTTTTAACTGGTTTACATGCCGACAATCCCCGGCATGTTCGGGTTTTTCACCTTACGGTGTAAAAAAACAGCCGCCCAATCTGGGAACAGACGCTAGCCACCACGCCGCCCAATCTGGGAACAGACGCGTGTTGGGCTCGCTGGGGTACGCGGGTGCGCTACTCCCGTCATCCTACATATTCCACGCAGGATGCCCCTGCGGGTTTGAATATCTAAAATAAAAAATTATAAGAAATAAAAAATTTAATTAACACTCATCGGCCTCCAGTATCCGTCGCAACTGCAATCGCGGTTCAACGACCTTCACGCTGCAGGACTTACGGAAACTGCAAACGCGATGTGAAATAAAAAACAAAAAAAATACTAAAATTATTTCTAACTCTTAGCCCTAGCAGTAAAAATCCTACGGTTAAGAAAAACACGTCGCAACTACAGTCGAGGCGCTGTGGCCTAAACGCTGCAGGACTTACGTGTTTTTAACTAAGAGGACCTGCTTTGGGTCTAACCAAAAATGATCTAAAAAAATTACTTATTATTTTTATTTTCCCCCTAGCAGTAAAAAATCCTACTGTTAAGAACCACGTCGCAACTGCAGTCGAGGCGCTGTGGCCTAAACGCTGCAGGACTTACGGGTTCTCAACCTACCAGGACCTGCTTCAGGTTTAACAAGAACTATACAAAAACTTACTCTACGGCACGAAACGAGATTTTATTGATTTGCAGTTCGGCTCCTTTCGCCTTAACCCCCGTCGCAACTGCAGTCAAGGTTCAAAGACCCAAACGCTGCAGGACTTACGTGGCCAAACGTCAGGAGACCAAACAAAAAACAAAAAGACCTAAACTTTGTCGGGCCCCACGTTGGGCGCCAATTCTGTCATGTTTCGGCCCCACGTTGGGCGCCAATTCTGTCATGTTTCCTCCGACCTACCTTGGTAGCGGTCGATGCGTCATGCGGCAAGGTAGCCCTTGATACACATCTCTGTCGTCCCTCTGGCAGCACTGGTACGCTGGCGTATTGCGCGGCTAAGGCTCGCCGGATGGGGTGGTGTTCTTGCCAGCCCGGACTGACAGACGGAAACTTACAGGAATAAAAATCGTACCAGCTGAAAAGAAAATTACCGCCTGGTAAAAAAAAACCCGGAAAAACCCATAACCAACGAAAAATCTCGAAAAACGATTAATAAAAAAACCCGCTTATTTTATGAACACGACGAAGGAATAAGACTCGGTTGCTTACGGTTGCCCCTTTGGCACGTCTCGTGGGTCGATCTTCGCTGTCGGTTGATCGCCCTTGGCTAACCCGCCCCTTCTGGCCACAAAAGACCAGCCATGGTGACCCTGCGCCTTGGTTTAGGTCACCCCAAATCTTTTTACTCACGCCCCTCCGTTACGATTCACGCCACCTGCCCTTGTTAAATTAAGGAAACATGGTTGCTATATCCAATTTCAATTTAACATTTATTTAATAACAACCAAATTTAACATTGTCTCATTTTTTTTTTTATTACTTAAACTAATACAATAGAAGGTAAGATTATTATGAGAGCTATTTTAAAATATTTACTAAATACTAAGTCAAAGAATATTCTTGCAATACCGCATAGAAAAATTAACATTTTTCCATGCCATAAAAACTAACATCTTTCTAAGTGCTGGACCAATATACCATTAGGCTTACAGTAGTTAAACTTAAACGTAATGCATTTTTCAGCTACAAAGGCCTTTTTCAACTTACAACTTTTCAACTTACAATTTTTAAGAAAAAAAAATCAAGAAACTATTTCCATTCTAATTCGATATTCTCTAGATTATAAAAGATATTCGTATACAAAAAAATTAAGGAATAACCGTAACGATAAAAGGCAAAACTTTTTCGAAAAAATAATAATTGATGTAAGTATAGAATTCTTGTTTTTTTTTTTTTGTTTCTTAAGCGAGTTTTCTTTTATACTGTTCCTAATTTAAATTAGTTTGCATTTCTCTTAAGTTTTGTTTAAATTCGTTTTCATTAATATTTATTTTATTAGAATTATTTCTTATTAATTTTAGTTCAATGTGAAGTTAGTTTTTAGTTTATATTAGCTTTATTGTAAATTCGTTTTTATTGCCATTAATTTTCATTTAAATTTGTCTTTATTTAAATCAGTTTTCATTTGTTTTAGTTTAATTTTGAGATAGTTTTAAAATAGCATAGTTTTATTGTAAATTCGTTTTTATTGCCATTAATTTTCTTTTAAATCCGATTCTGTTATGTCCGTATTATTTCGAATTCGTTTTTATCTATATTTATTTTTAGTTAAATTAGTTTTCATTTATATTGCTTTATATTGAAATTAGTTTGCAGTTATATTTATTTTATTCGAATTAGTTTTCATTAGTCTTAGTTTAATTTTAAGTTAGTTCTTATTTGCGTTTAGCTTACACTAATATTAAGTGTAATTTAATTTTGTTTTCCTTCAGGGTATTATAATTAGGTGCGGTTTTTGGTTAAAAAAAAAAAATTAAATTTATGTCTCATTATTTGCATTTTATTAATACTCGCGCGAAAGTGATTGAATCTAAATAATTACGTTTTTACCATATTCCTAGTGTTTTTTTTTTATTATGTATAAGAAATTATGGTTGAAGTAACTTACTGAACTTACGATAGCCGTAAGAAAATAATATCTACCAATAAAACATGTTCTTAATTGTTGCGTTCGAATGGACTACCATATAATTCATATAAACCATAAAGTTATAAACACTTAAGATAATGTACGCACCACCTAAAGTTTAGCAGTTAAGTTTGGCATACAATTTAGCCCTGGTTTTGGTAGTAACCCGCAAAAGCAATTCTAGTTAACCTTTAAAAACTTTTTTTTTTTTAATGTAAAGCTTACTTTAGTCCCTTTTAGCATTTAAGAATATTATTCATATTATTTAAAAAGATTTAAACAAATGTTTTTTTTTGTTATTTACGTGTTGAATAAATTTTAGAATGTTTATCCTTCCATTCCTTTCAGTAAATTTATCGCCTCAAATCATAAAATTAATTCTAGTTAAACTTAACCATCTACGCCTAGAATCAATTTTAGTATGTTATCGCATTTAATACTAGACTTAATCCTTGTTCAGGTTACTGCCTATTAGCAAAATCAATTTTAGTATAGCATTTTTATAGCCTTCAATCGTAAAATCCATTGTAGCCAAATTTACTATTTAATAGTAGAATTAATTTTTAATAAGTTAAAGCATTAAACAGTTAAATTACTTCTGGTCAAATTACTATTTATTGGTAGAACCAATTTTAGTAGCGAAACCAAATTAAATTAAAACTAAAATTTTATCAGTGGAATTAATTAAATCAAATCATAGCATTTATCAGTAAAATTACTCTAGTTAACTTTCGTATTTATTTGTGTAATTATCTTAATAAATCATAGCAAGTATTGGTAAAATCCATTCTAGTTAAATTTACTTTTTATTTGTAGAATTAAATTTTTGTAATTAATGTTTTCCATAGCGAAATTAATTCTTGTTAAATTTTTATATCTACGTTTAGAATCAATTCGCGTAAAAAAGATTGCATTTAATAGTAAAATCAGCTCTAGTGAAGTTCTTAGATTTGCGTATAGAATTAACACTAGTAATATATAGCATTTACTATCAAAATAAACTTAGTTAAATTTCACTGTTAACGTTCAGAACCAATATAAGTATATTTATAGCATTTAATAGTAACGTTACGGCTAGTTAAATTCACAATTGACGACCATAATCAATTTTAGTATATTATAACATTTAATACCAAAATTAATTTTTAGTTACATTTACTGTTTATTAGCAAAATCGATTTCAGTATAATAAAGCAATTAAATCCACTCTTTATTAATAGAACCAATCTTAGTAATTTTATAACGTTAAACACAAAAACCAATTTTAGTCAAATCTACTATTCATTTACCGAATAAATTTTTTGTAAATTTTAGCCTTTAAGCGTAATGATAATTCTGGCCAAATTCACTTTTCATTAGTAGAATTCAGTTTAGTAAATTATTGCATTTAATACTTAAATTAATTCTTGTTAAATTTATTAGTTATTTACAAAATCAATTTTAGTGAATTATAGTATTTAGTTGAAAAATTAATTCCAGTTAAATTTCGGTTTATCAGAAGAATTAATTTAAGCAAATCTTAGCATTAAATGCAAACACCAATTCTGGCCATATTAAAGATTTACTTGCAAAAGGAATTTTAGCAAATTATCGTCTTTCACTAGTAAGCTCAACCTGGACAAAGAAATTAATGCTATTAAAGTGCGGCGTATCTACTTTCTTTTTGATAAAATTTTAACTTTCGTAGTCTTTTATGGTGTATTTTTCTTTCTTTATCTTTTTTTTTTTTTGTTAGGGTTCAGCCTGTCAGCTTTAATATTAAATTTTAAAAATAAATTGAATAATTTTGGTCCATGCCCTGCTTACCGTTCTGCGCCGGTGGTGTCTACCTTGCTGGTGCCCATATCGTTTGCTGCGGCTGTTGTTGTTGGCGGCTGTTGAAATTTTTAGCTGCTGTTAGTGGTGACAGTGGTGTTGACTAGCTCCTGTCGTTAGCTGTGGCGGATGGTGTCGTTTTTAGCTGCTGTTGGTGGTGACAGTGGTGTTGACTAGCTCCTGTTGTTAGCTGTGGCGGATGGTGTCGTTTTTAGCTGCTGTTGGTGGTGACAGTGGTGCTGAATAGCTCCTGTTGTTCGCTGTGGCGGATGGTATCGTTTTTGTTGTTGTTGCCGCAGCTGTTGCTGGCAAACGCTGGAGGTTGGTGGGTTGACGATGGTGCTGCTGCTGATAATGATGACGATGGTGTTGTTGATTTTGGTGGTAGCAAGGGCAACGTGGTGGTGTGCGGAGGTGGCCCAGTAGTGGTTGGTGGTGTGAGTGGCAGTGTGGTTGTGATGACGATGGTGTGCTGCTTGTACACAGTCACCTGCTAGCCGGTGCCAGCGACCGTAGCACTGGTAGCTGCTTGTACCGAAGGTGCTGCCTTGTTTTGGCTCATTAAATCCCTCGCATCGTAACATTCAGTATTGGTAACTGATTAATCATTAGCACCTGTAGCTTTGACTGATCGCCGGATTATTTGTCCGGTTGATCTAACTTTATACATAGACCCTATCACTATGCATTCTGTAATCAACGAAATGGCGAGTAGGTGCACCTTCCTCCTAACAATTCGCACCAAAACCGTAGTCTTAACTTTTAAGGTCTTTATATCAGCGACCATTTAAGTAGCTTTTAAGACTTGGATCACCGCAAACTTCTTCATGGCGACTCCTTATTCAGAAGACAGTGGTCAAAATCTAGAACCCAACTCCACGTTCCCTGCTCTTTCCTTGCTCAATATACTCTGCAGACGGCACGTCTTTGCAAAACTCCTTGCGATGAGCGAGCGATCCCAATTCTCGGATTCGTGAACTCCACAATTTTCCTGCCGCTGATTTTAAAGGTTTAGTAGATCCTTCCACTTAATTAATTTGCTGCCCGTGCAAGTGAAAGACACACCAATTTCCAATTATCTCCTGGTTTGGTGGAACTTTTATTTTAACCACTGACTCTTGCAAGTTTCGCTGACCAGAAAAATTATATGTAACTCATCGTCCGGTTGCATTTTTTTTGTTTCGATGATTTTTGGTACTTTGGCAGTGTTGCCACCTGTCATCGGTTAAGGTTAGTACGCATTACTTTTTGAGGCATTCAGACGAGCCAACTACCGATGTTTTTCCAACTTCACTCCCTTTTCGGTGGAATCGACCATAACCGAGGGGAGTAGGTAATGGTTGGTTTGGACTTTTGGATGACACGTCGACAAATGGCCGTTAACCGACGCTTGTTTCGGTATTCTCATTGGCTACCGATTCAAGCGCGTGTCGGATCACGCCATTTTTGAGACCGGTTTATTCGCGCCGAAACTAATTTTGCTATTGTTGTTGGTGTTTATCCACCTCAAGCATGTCTATCGCCATTTTTTTTCCGAATGTTCTCGAACCTCATCGAGATGCCACATCTAAATGTATAAAAAAAATTGTGTGCACTGCCACGCTAGAGGGCGCTAGTGGAAATACCATGGGTATTCACGAAAGGTATTATTCCCTCTATGCAGGTGCCCATGACAAAAGAAAATACTTAATTTGCTCTATAGAAACCCGTTTGCGCTAAAAACAAAACAGGAAGAAGAAAAGAACCAAATTATACACAAATATACATATATATATATATATATATATTCAATTCAATATATATATATTCAATTCAATATATCAGAATATATATATATCTCGTTCGATTTATATCAATAATTTCAATAATTTTTTAAATTCAAATAATTTTTAAAGAAGTAATAAAATCTTAAAGTAATTGTTTTATATGTATGCATATAAATAGATTTATTAAATAAAATTTTTTTTAAACAGTACTAGTTGTTGTGTTACTCAAATTTATGTTCTTAATGATTTATTTTTTTATATAAGTTTGAAAATGCCTATTTATAAAGTAAATTATTACCATTGCTATGAAAATAATTAAAACAACCAATATAATATTATTCATACTGTCTTTGCTGCTGTTATTGCTGTTGCTGTTGTTGTTGTTGTTCATGGTGATTTTGGTTTGCTCCTTGGCTTTCTGTAGAACAATCGTCCATACCATTATATACTTCAGTGGTACTTCAGGCTTTATAGTGGCATCGACTGTAAATTTTTCAGCTGTTGGCCAAATTTACGTTTTTCTGCTCCTCTTTTGATATGGATTATCCTATATAGATTGTCCAGCTCCCGTCTTCGTCGCACTTGCTTGCCACCTCTAGTCTTCTTTTGCTTCTGTTGTTGCTGCTTCTGCTCTTCCTTGAACTGCTGCTGCCTTTGTTGATACTCCTCGATTTTCAACTTCTTGGGTCCGCCCGCGACTGGTTCAGGCACATAAGCCGGTACTTTTTGAGAGGTCTCAATTACCAACTCTGGGACGTATTCTTCCTCTATAAAAAGTGCAGACTGGTTCAGTTGCTGGAACAATTCATTCAGCTCTTCTCTGTAGTATTGGGACTCAAATCAGAAATCCAGAACGAAATTGGTCAGGCTTGAGTCCGCAGGATCGCCATGTTATGTTACTATTTTATTTGTTAATCCTAACTCACAATTATCCTCAATATTAGAAAAAAATTTTAGCTTTTTAGCGAGCCACGCTGTGTATATATTCCACAAGGACGATTCATCAAAATAAAAAGAGGAAGGCAATACTGCCAGTATGTTAATTTTAGAATAACTGTCTTTTATTTTAAGTTTGAATTTCTTTTATAATAATTTGTTACAATATTTTCTTAACCCAAAACACCCATTTTCCAATCCCATTTCCAATATATTTAATTTAACCAATCATTTAAGATTGTTCTCAACAAATATGCAGACTTGCATTTGCCTTCCGCAAAATGCAATACCAAATGTTTGCTCACATACTGACCCTCATGTGCAGGTTAAATATGATACCTCTTTGTTGACACAAGTGGCTGCTTCCGCTAAGCTAACATGCGTTAGTAATTACTATCTTTGTTTCTGAGTTTAAGCCTAAACACAGGTCTAGAAGGACAAATAATATCGCCAGTCAGACCCAAAAAAACTAAATAGGCTTTCCCTTTACTATCAAAATGTAAGGGGATTGCGTTCAAAGACGCGCGACATTTTTTTGTCAACTCAAAATTTTTCTGAAGATATTATCGCGTTAACTGAAACTTGGTTGAACGGAGGAATTACTGACTTAGAACTGTTTGACAATAGTTTTCAAGTATATAGGAAGGACAGACACGCTGACAATAATTCTGCAGTTGGTGGTGGTGTCCTATTAGCTGTAAGGAACTCCTGTGTTAGTTCCTTTATTGATATTCCCTGCTCTGCTAATATCGAACTTATATGCGTTAAGGTTGTACATTGCAATTCTAATGTATATGTTATTAATGCATACGTTCCTCCAAAGAGCAGTGTAGAGGTCTATGCAAGCCTTGCGGATTGCATAGAATTTATATTAAATTTACTTGACGTTAATGACGACATTTTATTGTTGGGCGATTTTAATTTGCCTGACTTAAAATGGCATTCTTCAGACGATGAAACACATTTTTGTGCATCTAATTCGAAGACACGCCAAGAACATATATTTGTTGACAATATATGTTCTGACTTACAACAAGATAGTTAGTTGTATTTATAATAGTCTGGAAAGGCTGCTTGACCTAGTCTTAACTACAGACAGTAACAATGTCATTGTTCAGAAGGCACTTCATGCTTTGACTACTATTGATAATTACCATTCCACCTTTGAGTATTTGGTATAAATCCGATAGGGAGAATATGGTAAATTCAAGCTCTGTTGACACAGTTTATGAATTCCATTTCAAAAAAGCTGACTTTTTGGGGTTGAATCATTTACTTTATAGTAAATTAAATATAATTACAGAATACATAAATAATAATAATCTTAACAGTTCAATAAATTATTTCTATACGGAGCTCTTTGCCATGTTTTCTCAGTCTGTACCATATAGTCTCAAATTTGCGAAAAATTCTGCGTACCCTTGGTACACAAAGGATTTAAAGACTCTTCGCAACAATAGGAATAGGGCATGGAAGAAATATGTTTGTAGTTTTGTCTCAAATGACCTAGATACATACAAACGTTTGTTTCTGGAATTTGAGAATTGCTCAGCTGCATTATATAATGAGTATTTGGATAATATGAAGCTGAGTATTTTGTCTGATCCAAGAAAATTTTGGGGATTTATTAATGTTAAGAAGAAGACTGATGGATTTCCTTCTTCTTTCAAATTTCAGGATGGATTTACTGACAATTCCACTATTATTTGTGGCTTATTTGCCAATCTTTTTAAAGAATCATTCTGTTCAGATTCTTTTAATCCTGATTTAGCGTATTTTGATTATATGAACAACGCATCCAGAGTTTCTTTGGGGCATATATCTTTTACCTCAGAGGATATTTTTAAGTATATTGAATCAATCGATGAGGATTTTAGCGCTGGACCAGATGGAATTCCTGCCGCAGTGTTAAAACAATGCGGCTCCGTTTTGTGTCAGCCTCTCTCGTTACTTTTTAATAAATCAATTAATGAAAGTAATTTTCCTCTTTTTTGGAAAAAATCTTATATCAGTCCTATTTACAAAAAAGGTTGCAGGAACGACGTCACTAATTATAGGCCTATCGCTAAATTGTCTTCGATTCCTAAACTTTTTGAGCGAATAGTGTACGATCGAGTGAAAATTCACTGTGGGCAAGTCATGACAACTCGTCAGCATGGTTTTGTTACTGGCAGATCCACTGTGTCTAATCTCCTTGATTTCACTACATTCTGCTTAAAATCTATTGATTCTGGTAGCCAGGTCGATTGTATTTACACTGATTTTAGCAAAGCTTTTGATAAATTACCACATAATCTAATTTTATTTAAACTTAAATTAATGGGATTTCCACAATATTTTGTAAACTGGATCAAATCGTATTTGATGGAGCGATCTTATCAAATACGGTTCCGAGGCGTGTTGTCTTCTGAATTTGTTGCAGAATCGGGTGTTCCTCAAGGAAGCCACCTGGGCCCACTTCTGTTTATTTTGGCAATTAATGATGTTACCCACGTCATTAAACACTCTCATTTGCTTATTTATGCAGATGATATGAAAATATACAGAACAATTGATTCTAATGACAATTCAGACCTGCTCCAGTCAGACTTGAACTCCTTTGAGGTTTGGTGTTCTAAAAATAACATGTTTTTAAATCCAGATAAATGCCAAACTATGACCTTTTCGCGTAAAAGGAACAATTTTATTTTTGATTACAAAATTAAAGATACTGCTTTAAGTCGTGTAACTACCGTCAAAGACCTTGGTATATGCATGGATTCTAAATTGTCGTTTAACATGCATATTGATACAATTTGTAAAAAAGCGTCTTCTATGCTTGGTTTTATAAAACGGTGGGCCAAAGAGTTTGATAGCTTAATAACAACTACAACTCTGTATTATTCAATCGTGCGTCCTCACTTGGAGTACGCAAGTCAAGTATGGTCCCCACATTACAATGTGCATGTTGATCGTATAGAAAGAATTCAAAAACGTTTTGTTCGGTTTGCTCTAAGAGGCTTGAGTGGAACTGACACATTTAACCTTCCTCTATATGAGGATCGTTTGAAATTATTAAAGATGCAATCTTTACGTGAGAGAAGAAAATCTGCTGATATCCTCTACTTACACCAACTCATGACTGGTGTATTCGACTCTCCAGAGCTTCTTTCTCTTATAAATTTTAACACTAACCGTAGAAGCAGTAGAAACTCTAACAACTTGATTTATTTACCATTTAGTAGAACAAATTATATGTTAACTGCTCCATTAAATCGCATGAGTACCTTTGTTAACAACTGTAACGTGTTTGATGTTAACTTGTCGAAAGGTCAACTCAAAAGTAGATTGAAAACTAATGTATGATTAGATCTATGTAAGCGCATGGTTAGTTGTTATGTCTTGTGTTGTCCCTGAGCCCAACCCATATTATGGTGGGTAAATTTTTCTCCCTTTTGGTTTTTTATTGGACCACTTTTATCGATATCTTTGAGTTATTTCAATGATATTGGATTGGTTCTTAAAATGATCTATTGCGGAGAAAGTGTGAAAAAGCTGTAGTAGCTGAACTCTATTGTTATATTGCATGATACTATTTCTTTTATTGTTTTCATTCATGCCGTTTTATTAAACTTAATCATATTGCACTCACATGTGCTCAGTGTTTCAAGGTTTGCTTATGTAACTGACCATGCTTGTCACTAGGTGTGCTGTTTATTATATTCTTATTTGTTTGTTTATTTGTTTTTGGGCTGCGCATACAATACTACTGATAATGAGAACTGTAGTAACCTATCGGAGCCTGATCAACTTCATATTTGGGACTGCACGTCTATTTTTGATATTAAGGACGTTGTAGGAATAGAATTTTTAATCGATAATAAACCAGCATGCAAGAAGAAATATTTATTTATTTATTTATTTAATTATTTATTTACATATATAGTCAAATGAAATATTCTTAACTGACTAAGATACTGACTAAATAATATTTTTTAACAGATTTTTAAATGCCTGTTTAGAAAATGTAAAATCCAAAATGCACTTAGATGAAAAAATATTTAATTCATATAAAGCTCTATTAATTGGTGAGTTATGAGCATAATTCGTACGGTAAGTGCTTAAATAAAATATATCTGAGTGTCTAAGAGCATTAAAGTTAATTAACTGCAAAAGAGATGGGCAATCTACAGTTGCCACAACAATATCATAAATAAACAATAATGACAATAATGTCCTCCTATCACAGAGAGAGCTTAAGCCTAACAGTTTTCTTCTGGCATCATATGAAGGCATAGGCTCATCAAAATTAATGTGACGCAGAGCGAATCTTAAAAATGATTTTTGTACTCGTTCCAAGCGATTTATATTAGAGGCATAATACGGCCTCCAAATAAATACCGCATATTCCAGTTTCACTCTTACGAATGAAGTGTATAAGGACTTAACTGTATAGGGATTCCAAAAACTTTTACTATTTCTTCGAATAAAAGCCAACATAGCATAAGCTTTGGGTATTATAAAATCCAGATGGGCCGCAAACAAAAATTTGGAATCAAAGATCACACCCAAATCTTTAATTTCATTCAACCGACTTAACGAAAAATTATCAATAACATAAGATGATAATCAAGGGTTTTCTGATTTAGAGTAAGTTACCACAGCACATTTACCTAGATTAAGATATAATCGATTTTTAATACACCATTCATTAATTTCATTTAAATCTAGTTGAAGTAAATCAGAATCTACAGAACTAACAACTCTCTTAAAAATGTTTAAATCATCTGCAAACAAAAGACAGTTTGAAAATTTGATTTTATCAGTTATATCATTAATAAATAGTAAAAATAGTATCGGCCCTAGTATACTACCTTGGGACACTCCCGAAGACGCTATAAATGCATTAGAAATAGTATTCTCTAATCGAACATAAGACAATCTATTATTGAGATAAGATTTAAACCAGTTTAATAAACTAGAGTGAAAACCCAACATGCTAAGCTTAATAATCAATATTGAATGTGAGACTTAATCAAAAGCCTTCGAGAAGTCTGTATATATAGCATCAACTTGATTTCCGTTTATAAATGCAGAATTAAAAAAGTGAGAAAATAAAGCAAGGTTAGTAACTGTAGAACGACCCGATAAAAATCCATGTTGAAATGGTGAAATTATACTTTTAATCGAAAAAATAATCTTATTTTTTACAACGCTTTCTAATAGCTTGCTTTCTGCCGAAAGTTTTGTGATAGGTCTATAATTCTCAATATTATTCTTATTTCCTGACTTCAAAATAGGTGTTATGAAAGACACCTTCCAATCATTTATAAAATTACCAGACTGAAGTGACCTATTAAGTATGAGCTGAAGTGGTTTAGTTACTGAAAAAGAACACTTTTTTAATAAGGTTGCAGACAAGCCATCAGAATCCAACTTGTTTGATTCTTTTAAACTTGTAATACCTACCCTAATATCCTCCTGAGTCAGATATATACTGCGTAAGATATATACTGAGTCAGATATATAGGGATTTGAACATATTTACATCATCGATAACAAAATCAGAGCACTTCTCAAAATTTGACTGAAAGAATTCAGCAAAAAGATTCACTGTATCTAAAAGACTATTAGAATTTTTATCTTTCAAGAACATTGAAACTGGAATATTAGAGCTTGATCTTTTTGAGTTAATGTAACCAAGTTTCCAAACAGACTTATAGTTAAAATTAAAATTAAAATCAGAACTGTTAGACAGATTACTAGAATGAAAAATGTAGAATTCAAGCTCAATAACTAGGGGGATATGGTTCATATCCGATCTAGATAAAGGAAAAATTGATTCATTAACCTTACAATTTAAGTTATTACTTATAAAAACTAAATCGAGCAACCTACTTAAATTATTAAAGCAGCCATTAATTTGTTTCAAATCAATATCTAATAAACTATCAACTACATATACTTCAACGTCATTATGAATATTTGAAGGAGTTAAAAATGATTTATCAGGTCCAAGTTTCCAAACTACTCTAGACAGGTTGAAATCGCCAAGAACACATAAGTGATTGTCCTCCAACATATCGTTTGCTACTTTAAGAATGTTATTCACATGAGCTTTGTAAATATTATAACTGCTATTCGGTGGAATATATGATGCACATATAAATAAGGCTCCAGATGATCCAGAAATTTTTACAATCAGCTGATCCAGTATCGTATCAAAGCTAAATAAGGTAATAGCAGTTGCATGTATACTTCACTTAATCGCAATTAAAACTCCACCTCCACGATTTAAATTAGTTTTTGCATGATCTCGATCTTTACGATATACCTGATACATGCTTAAATTAAAAAGCTCTTCATCAAAAAAATTTACGTTTAACCATGTCTCAGTGACAACGATAACATCATAGTCTGACTAATAAGTAGCAGCAAAAAAATCATCTGTCTTAGTGCGCAAACCAGAAGCATTTTGGTAAAATATCTTGCAAATTTGTTGTTGATTTGTATGTTCAGCAACTAACTTACTGCCTGAGTGTCTCTTTTTGCGGGAAAAAAATCAAACGGACGAACTCTAACATCAGCTGGCCAGAGTGAAGAGGAGAATACATCATTAAAGACCGAAGAAAAAACTCCCAATTTGAAAGTAACTCTTCTCAAAGAATTTACATCTACACGTCTCTTTACAAGCTTTGAGCATATTAATTGGTGCTTTTGAGCTCGAGAGTGCTTAGCAACAAAATCCACAATATTTTCTTCTGACACTGAAGGCAAGAAAGACGACAAATGAAGCCAGCGCATGGTATCAGCAACAGCAAGTTCCGAACTTTGACATTGCCCAATAATGCCATTTTCATTTCTAACTTTTCTATGATTCACCTGACTCTAGTCATGCTCAATCTGTTTAAGAGAGCCATCAGATGTTTGCACATTAACGCCCCCAGCATCAACAAACAAAGGGCGATCAGCAGGGAGGTGATTCGAGACAACGGCAGCATACGATCGGCGATTAACACCTGCAGGTAGCAAGACACCACCATCATAACCAGATGGAGAGGCAGCAGACGGCGACAGCGATGCACTTTCACTTACGGCAGGCAAGTTAACTTGAGAAGAAACACAATCAGCAGACAGGCAAAGATTACTTGGTGATGCATGATCGCGGGCGCGGGAACGAGTAAGCCCACCGCTATCAGTGCGAGGCACTGAAGATAAACATGAACTTTGTTTTTTCTTTCTTTTTGGCGAAGCACTAACCAGCAATGAGTCACTAACAATTTGCTTAGCATCTTTTGAGAAATCCTCAAATTTAGCTTTTAGCTCTTTTACTTCAGAGCTCAAGTTCAAGAGAATACCTAATATTGAATCACCAGCCAGTACACATTTCGAGCATTTATAACCAATGTTTGCACATTCAATAAGTTTATTTAAAACAATTTCATTGTCAACTTCAATGCAACTAGCATGATTCTTTTTAGCACAAAAAACACACGAAATTGATTTATTGCAATCAATTTTCAGCGAACAAACTTCACAGAACGGCTCTAGTGGCATTATCACGTCTATGCTTAAAGACGAACGCAACTGAAATATACTTATATAGAAAAAATAAATAATGAATTAGTTGTGAGATTGTGCGAAAATCTATGAAAATTCGTTTTGACTCTAGAGAAGTTAACGTCTAAAACTAACACAATGAAAATATATGAGGTCGCGTTAAAGAATAACGATTACATATTCAATTTGGTACCAAAAGAAGTTTTTAAAATTTATATAATAAGCTGCAGCAGAAATATTTCAAAGGCCATAGCAAGCGTATAAAAATATTAAAATACGAACTCCCTAAACATATTAACGAGGAATTAATTGACAAATATCATAATTCAATTCACGGCGGTCGTTTGGGAATAACAAAAATAATAAACAAATTAAAGCAGAAGTACATTTGGAAAAATATGGAAGAGATGATAAAATCATTTGTAAACAAATGTGAAGTATGTCAAAAATGTAAACAAACAAACGAAACATATTATGGAACCCTTAACAATTACAGGCACACCAAACACAAGTTTTGAAAAGTGTCACTCGATACTGTCGAACCATTGAGAATTTCAAATGTTTATAGATATATTCTAACGATGCAATGTGAACTAACAAAATTCGTTGTAGCAAAGTGTTACAAACTAAACAAATATTTTCAACTCCGTATTATCATGAAACCATAGGAGCATTAGAAAAAAACCATAGGGTATTTTTGCTTATTTATTTTATTTTTTATTTATTTGAATTAAGATCTTAGGACATTAAGATAATATAATCTTATAAAGCTGCCCTTACTACATAGTGTATTTACAAGATGTTGTGAAGATAAATATTTAAACAAAATATAAGTTTTATATAATAAGCTTATACTAAAAAATTTCAACAAAATTAAATACAGGTTCAAATTGACTTAATTGACAAAAAATTTAACAAAATTTAATACAATCTAAAATTTGCTTAGTTTATTACAGTTAACAAATATAAGTGGTGACAAAATACAATTTATTCAGTTCTCATAACTAAGAGTTACATTACAGGCAAAAAACAAGTTGACATCAAATAACGAATTGAGCATTTAATCAACATAGAAACGACAAATTGGTTGCTTGGTAATAAGAATACATTAATATTACTTGAAAATAGTTTGATAGGTCCTTCTTGAAAACATTAATATTACTATTACATAAAAAACGAGCAGGAAGAGAGTTCCAAAGTACTTAACGAATACCTTTTAACAATGACAAACGACTTTGAGTGGAACAAATGGATTCCTTATTATACATTTACGTATAATACAACCCCACATATTGATAACATATGCACCTAATGAGTTAGTATTTGGCAAATTGCCTTATTTGCAAAATGATATAACAAACAGTAGAACCATAAGTTATAACTTGGATGATTATGTGGTGGAGTTAAAAATTAGACTTAGGGTAACACAGCAGAAAGCTAAAGAACTAATAGATAAAGTGAAGAATAAGAGTAATCCTTCAAACTTTAATGTAGGAGATTTAGTTTTAGTAAAAGTAGAAAATATAAAGAAAAATGTTTCACCAAATATTGGTTTATTTAAAATATTTAAAAGATTAGGAGTTAACTCAATAATTGATAAGAATGGAAAACTTAAAGAATTACATAATAATAACTTAAAAAGTTTAATAAAGTCTAGAATTATTAAGATTTGTTTTTTATTTATTATCCACTAAACATCATCACAAATATATTAAGTTTTAATTCATATGAAAATAAATATTAAAACATTAGATTTGATGAAAATCATTTATGTTCACTTAATCCATGTAACGACGAAATTCGCGCGTGTTCGAATTTCACCATACAACATAGATTTTCATACTTTTAGAATGGAATGTAATTTAATTCTTATTTTTTATTGTTGAATCATACTTTTTACCCAAAGGAAGGAAGCTTAACTAACGTAATATGCCTACGGCTGTGTTTACGGCTATGTTAACTACGCTAAGAGTGAAGCAAAATATTAACAAATCGGTGGAGGTACTGTTTGAAACATCCATGACCGCTAAGAAGTTGTGTCACATAGAAGTCCACTTCTCCGTGCTTCCGATTGGCCCATTTTTCCACATCTGGGATAAGGGAAAAGGTCCATCTTCCGTTTTGAGACTGCTCCCAGCGACGTTGCCAACACTCATTGCTGCGCCGTCTTTCATCAGCCTTTGAGGCATTTTCACCAGCTTTGTAGCAGCGCTGCAGTTCACATGCCAGTATATCGATCGGTGGCATAGCTGCTATTACACCAATAGCGTCATCTGAAACTGTGCGGAACGCAATAGCGACCCTCAATGCGCTGAGACGATAAGTCGCCCGAATGCCAGATATGTAGGACGACCTTTGCGTAGCATCCGCCCATACTGGTGCTGCATAAAGCATGATGGAGCTCGTAACATTTGCTAGGAGTTTTCTTCTGCTGGATCTAGGTCCACCGATATTCGCCATGATACGCGAGAGTGCTCCATTGACATTCGATGCCTTTTCGCTAACGGACATTAGGTGGTCTTTAAAAGACATGCGTGTGTCAATTACAACACCAAGGTATCGAAAATTTGGTTGTGAGGTTATAATATGTTCTTCTGCTCTGAAGGTGAAACACTCCCTCACTTTACGTGAGCTCAGAAGAACCGCCTCTGTTTTTTGCGCTGCAAGCTTAAGATCAACACTTCGCAGCCACGTCGTAATTCTTGAAATCGCTTCACTGCATGATGCTTCTAACGTATGAAGGTGCTTTGCTACTACAACCAGATATCATCCGCGTAGCCTGCCAATGAAGTATTCTCAGGGAGAATAATACGGAAAAAATCATCATACATAACGTTCCACAAGGTTGGTCCCAATACTGAGCCTTGTGGGACACCCCGGGACACTTTGTACCGCTTGACGCCATCGTCAGTGTCGTAAAGCAGCATTCTGTTGCTAAAGTAATCGGCGATAATTCGCTGAAGATATCCGGGAATACCGAATGTGCCTAGCGCTTGCAATATGTGTGGCCAGCTGGCCGAATTGAAAGCATTTTTAATGTCGAGTGTTACCACTGTTATCACCCCATTTCCACCTAATGCCACTTGTAGCGTCGCGAGCTATAGTCATAACTGCCTGGATAGCATCGATGGTCGATTTTCCTCGTCTAAAACCAAATTGCTTGGAAGATAGTCCGCCTGGTGATTCAAGGGTATCTTGGAGTCTTCTGACGATGATACTCTCTAGTACTTTGCCCAGCGAGTCAAGCATGCATAGTGGTCGGTATGCAGAGGGTTGATCGGGCTGTTTCTGAAATGTTCCTTCGTTAAGGCACGCTGTGTGCATTCTAGCAAACACGCCGGGATCTGCTCGTATGGCTCGTATCGCCACGTTAGGGATTCCATCCAGCCCAGGCGTTTTGGTGTCGGAAATTTTCTGCAATGTCAGAAGCACTTCTTCCGGTGTCACCGGAGGGATATCACCTATGTCTTCAGATAGCCTATAGCCTTGTAACTGTGCTAGCTGTGGTGGGAAGAGTTCAGACACCACGCTGTTCATAATAGCTGGTTCAGATGGCTGTGGTGCTTTAGGTCCACGTAGTCTGCTCATCACCACTTTGTACGCCTTGCCCCACGGGTCAATATCCGCCATGTCCCGAAGCCTTTGGAAGCTGGACTCTTTGCTGTTTTCGATCGCCTTCTTTAGCTGTTTTCGGCATTCCTTAAGGTTTTCATGCAACGATTGCCATGTTGGGCGATTTCGAGCACGCGTTACTTTCCTTTGCGCCTCAATGCATCGTCTTCTACATTCCGCAATTTCATCATTCCACCAGTAGGCCGGTTTCCTGATTGGCGCGTTTTTCCTTCTCGGCATTGCTGCGTCACATGAGGTTATTATTCGCTGTCGGATGTTTGCCGCCATGTTTGTCGCTCTTTCATCCACTGTTTCTCCCTCATTCCAAACAATCTGAAACACTTCAGCATCAAAAGCGTGTTGCTTCCATCCCTGCGTTTGTGCTTTAATTATCCTTCTCGGGATACATAAATGCTGCAGTTCGATGACGATCGCACGATGATCACTGTGCGTATAATAATCATCAACATTCCATGTGCTGTTACGCGCAATGGAATTGTGCGCAAACGTGAGATAAACTGCTGACTGTCTATTACCAGCTTCAAATGTGTGGTGACCATTGTTGAGAAGCTCAACATCCAGGGTTGCAAGGCATTCCATAAGGAGTGTGCCTCTACAATTTGTGCTCCTACTACCCCATCTTGTCGACCAGGCATTAAAATCGTCTGCAATCGCTATGGGTGACTTCCCTCGGGCCTCTGCAACAAGCTCCGTTAGAAACCGCTCAAATTGGGTGATGTCCATTTGGGGTGGCGCATAGCACGAAAAGAAAAATATCCCATCGAATTTTGCCCAGGTGAAGCCCGTGTTAGCGGCTGAAGCTTTACTTTGGAATGCCCTGCCACTAAAGGTCCATATTCACACATGCTCACACAAGAGAGCAAGATCAAACTGTCGCTCAAAAATCGTCTGTTGCAGCAAGTCCTGCGCCGCGATGCAGTGGTTAAGATTGAGTTGAACGATTTTCATTCTCATCTTTTCCTTCTAACCGCCTTCTGGTGCTCTGGGCAGCGAGCGCTTCCATCTGCATGATTACCTTTGCATAGCGCAAATTTTTGTTTATTACTGCACGTCACCGCTATATGTCCATTTTCTCCGCACTTTCTGCAGAGGGTGCTCCTATCTATGCCCTATTTACAGTCTTTAGCTATGTTATTGTACTTCCAGCATTTAAAACATCGCTTTGGCGAGTCACTCTCTCATAATCTGCAGGAGACCCACCCAATGCGTATCCGCTGCACCTTTAGTACCTTAACTGCTTCTTCTGCCGGTAGACTGACATAAGCCCTTTGCGTACCTTGATATCCCGTTTTGAGGTTTCGATCCCTCGTCGGGCCGTCGTTTTTCGCACTGCGCATGTAGTGCGTCACATACTTCTACTTTTGTGGTGACTTCATCAAGATCCCTCAGCTGAATAACGATGGAGTGGGTTTTCACCTAGACTTTGGAAGAGTCGCCTAGTACGTTCTCCACTGCTGTTTGGTATGAACCAGTGTTCTGTTCCGGTTCACGCTTAAGCTCCAGTAAAAGGTCGTTCCTCGCGGTACGTCGGATTGCTTTTACATTTTCTCCAAGAGACTTAAGCGCATCATCGCTTTTTATTTTCCGTAGAATTTCAGCGTACGTCTGATTCTCATTCGCGGAAATAATCAAAGCATCTGGTCTAGCTTTTACCTGCTTGGGCTTTGTCTTGGGCTTCTTTTTCGGGCCAACTTTTTCCCACTTCTGTTTCTTTTTTGGCGGTGGCCTGTTTTCTTTTCTGCCTTCAGCTGGTGCCACTGTATCTCCAACCTTTGTTGGGATTTCTACGGAGACAGTTCCAGGTATGATAGGCCCCTTAGCTTCTTGGCTTAGGGTTTGCTTCCTGTTGTTTGGAGACAAAACTGCTGCATATGTGCGTTTTTTTTGCGGGGTCTCTATATCAGATTTCGGTCTTCTTTTTTGAGGTGCGACGGATTGGAGCCATGGTGACGTTTGAGAGGAGTTATTGCGTCTAATAACCTCTTTAGCGACATCATCATGCTGTTCAATTGCGGTGAGCTCGTAGAGTGCTTTAATGCAATCAATTGCATCTCGCATTGGCTGATGGATTGAGCACCTTTTCCCATCCTCAAGCATATCCACAATCTTCCTAATCTGAGACCCGAGCCTGCAGAAAGACGTTGTTTCTGGCTTGTCAGATTTTCCAGCCCCTGTTGGTGTTTTGGTTATTTCATCGGTGGTTTCGCAAGTTTCCTTGTTTTGCCGGGACTTCACCGGAGATCTTATCACCTTGTCCTTCTTTTCGAAGGGGTCGCTTGTGAAAGTGCCACCTCTTGCGTCTTTAGTTGGTGTTTTTCTTGTAGCTGTATCTGCTGCAGCAGCAAAGTGTGCCACCGCTACAGCATTGCGGTCATTGGATGACGACAACTGGGAGCCCGCTTGCTCACTCCCTAAAGCCGCCGGTACTGGGCATCCGACTCCCTGCACCGTAGTTGTTCGTCCTTCTATAACCTTCATTGTGGTTTTATTTTCAGGGTCTCCTTCCCTTAGCATTTTATGCCTTCTGCCAGGCTGGTTTTTAAGGGGGCCCTTCCCTTTAAACTACCGCCCCTCTGGGGTCAGACGCAGACCAAGGAGCAGCCCAATCTGGGACAGACGCGCCTTGGGTTTTTTGGTTTTTTTTTAAATTATTTTTTTTTTAATTTTTTTTTATATTTTATATTTTATTTTTATTTTTTTTATTATTTTTTAATATTTTTAATATTTTTTTATTTTTTATTATTTTACTGGGGTTTGTTAGGCCCAAAGGAAAACGGAGTCCTCCCCTGCGGGATGACGTTGATGCTCTTTCAGGTGGAAGGAGGGACCGCTTCGGGGAAATGACCCCTAGCCGACGACGCACTCGGTTCAGCCGACTGTGGTCGTTCCTCTTCCTGAAAGAGAGACCGCTTCGGGGAAAGGCCCCTAGACGATGACTATCGACAGCAGTCTCTTCTATTCCCAGAAGGGGGACCACTTCGGGAAATTGGTCCCTAGACGACGACGCATTCGGTACTGCCGACTGCGGTCCCTTCCTGAAGGAACGCCTAGGTTTGAGTACTGCCGACCGCTTCGGTACAGACGCAGACCAGGAAGCCGCCCAATATGGAACAGACGCTTCTGGATTTGTAACTAGGTTCCGCGAGGTCGTGATGCCCGAAGGATTTCGATGAAACGTAATCCTTCCCTGAGTGTGTGTGTGTGTGTTTTTTTTATTCGCGAAGGGGGAACCTTCAAAAGGCCCCACCGTGCAGGTGGGAGTGTACGATTTTTACGCACTAAACCTACATGATACCTCACGGTATCATAACCTCCGCATTGAATCTTCGACCCTATAGAACCCCGCGGGACCGCCGTAAAGCATAACTTCGCGGGGCTTGGGAACAGCACTAGGCTGGAAACTGTTTGGCTACTGCCGGGATCTTCTGTGGAATGGTCAACAACCTTTACTTCATCTATCTTGCGCGCGCTCAACTCTTCGCAGTTCTTCGGTTATTTTTCTAGCCAGGGTGCTAACCATCGACCAGTTCTCTTCGCTCTTTAGCATAAGAGAAACCATATTTTGCTGTGTTAATGTTTCGCCGAGACAGGCCGAAGCCTCAAGTCTGGCGTTATGGAACATGGGGCACACAAAAAGAACGTGCACCGCATCTTGCAGCGTATTTCTTGTGCTATTAGTGCAGTAAGGATCGATCGCGTGTTTATATTTGTGAAGGTATGCCCTGAAGCAACCATGTCCGCTCAGTATCTGTGTAAGGTAGAAGTTCACTGAGCCGTGGCTTCTGCCATACCACTCGGTTAGGCTAGGGATGAGCTGGTACTTCCACCGTCCCTTCTCTGAACTATCCCAGCGGTCTTGCCATTTTTGCAAGCTTCTCTCTCTAGCGAGTTTTTTTATTAGCTGTTGTGCTTTCACTACCAGCTGTGAGTAGCGCTTCTTCCACGAGAAGGTCAATACGGATCGCGCTAGCTAGAACCAGTGCTGCATCTCCGGATACCGTTCTGAAGCTGCAGCAGACCCTGAGTGCGCCAAGTCTGTAAACTGACTCTACTCCGTGTCGGTAGGACTTCGTTTTCACCGCTGTGGACCATACAGTCGCACCATACATTATAGTAGATCGCACTACGTTCAGGAGCAGTGTTCATCGTGCTTGTTTGGGGCCTCTTGTGTTCGGCATTATTCTAGATAGCGCCAGACATACTTAGGATGCTTTCCTGTGTGCGTACTGCATATGTTGCTTAAATGACAGTCTGGAATCGATCATTACACCGAGATATTTATTGAACGGCTTCGATTCAATTACTGTTCCACGAATACTGATGCTGGCGGTTTCTAGTTTTTTCCGACTGCTAATAAGTACCATCTCAGTCTTATGTTCAGCTAGACTAAGTCCCGCTCCTCGCAGCCAATCGCAAATCATAGCGATAGTTACACTACTGAGCGCCTCAACTTCTTCACGGTGTTTTGCTGTCGCCACAACTGCAAGGTCGTCGGCGAAGCCAACAATCTTGACGTCTGCTGGCACCTCAAGCCTGAGAACCCCATCGTACATGACGTTCCATAGCAGGGGGAAAAGAACTGACCCCTGTGGGACTCCACCGGAGACATTGTACGTATTTGTGCCTTCTTCTGTGTCGTAGAGCAGGACTCTTTTACTGAAATAGTGTGACACGATCTTTGTGAGGTATCGTGGTACTCCAAAGTTCCTGAGGGCTGTCATAATCAGACTCCAGTTAGCTGAGTTGAAAGCGTTCTTTACGTCGAGTGTTGCCACCAAACAGTACTGCTTTGCTTCCCTCACTCCCTCAATTGCTTCCTGCGCGGTGCTTGTAACTAGCTTAATAGCGTCCGTCGTTGATTGGGCCTTTCGCAACCCAAATTGTCGAGCGGAAAACCTCCTCCGGCTTGGATCGCGTTTTCCAGGCGGTTGCACACCACACGCTCAAAAACTTTGCCTATTGTGTCGAGTAGGCAAATCCGCCTGTTGTCTGAGGGGGCGTCCGTGGAGCCACTGCCTTTCGGTATGAGCACTAACTTCTGTGTTTTTCACTGCGTTGGGAAAATGCCCTCTAGAACAGTGGTCGTCAACTTCATCTTGCTCGCGCCTCCCTAACACCACCCTTAAAAATGTGCGGCCCCTAAATACATTTTTTTACATATTTTTAATGAGATCAACTATTTTTTATTTTTGAAGTCAATTCAAAGTAATTAGTAAACAATTAATTAATAAAAAACAAACTTTAAAATATATGAGAAAAAACATAACAAAAATTTTATAGAACAAAACAAAAACAGTAAATTATAGATTTTAATGTGATTTTTGAGTATGATGAGATTTGCATAAAAAATTTATGTCTGGTTCAATACTTGAAAGCGAAAGTCTTAAATTATGCTCAAGCGATTCAGGTGCAAGTTGAGATCTTTGTTTATTTTTTATGTAAACAAGGGACGAAAATGCGGATTCACACAAATATGTGGTTGCAAAAGGAATTAAAATTTTTAAAGCCATGTGTGTTAAATTTGGATACTCTTCAAGTCGCTTCATCCAAAATTCTGAGAGATCACTTGTGATGAATTCATTTTGAATGATTGAATCAGACCTCATTTCAATTAAATTCTCCTGAATTGTTAATGGAAGGTGATCGAAGTCTAAATTCGAAGAAAATGGAATTTTTATCCAATCATGTTCTCCATCTTTATTTAGGTTTGGAAAATATTTTTGAAAAAATTTTATGCACTGCGAAAGGTGTTCTCCAATGATATTTTTCAGTTTACTTGATATCAGTATATCATTTTCCTCTGTGAAAGCTTGTAAAGATGGACAAAAATCAAAATTGTCATTCTTCAAAACTTTGGACCACATAACTAATTTTTGTTGAAATGATTGTATTTTTGAATTAAGAGTGATGATATTTGTGGATCTACCTTGTAGTGAAAGATTTAATTCGTTTACTTTTTCGAAAAAATCTGATAAGTAAGAAAGAAGGCAGAGCCATTTTTCATCACAAAAGCTATTTGCTAAGCATTCTTTTTTCTCCAGAAGAAAAATTCGAATTTCATCTTTTAATTCCAAAACCCTTTTCAGAACTTTTCCTCGAGAAAGCCATCTTACCTCAGTGTGGTACAAGAGGCATTCGTGATCCGAACCCATTTCTTTGCATACAATAGTAAACAGTCTTGAATTACTAGCATGGCGTTTTATAAAATTAACTACACTCGTAACATCGGTCAGAACTTTATTTAGCTGACTGGATGTGTTTCGAAATGTTGAATGCTCTCTATGAATAATGCAATGAACGTGGATTGCGTTTGGGCTCACCTTTTTTACCTCTGCTATGAAGCCTGCATTTCTTCCAGTCATAGCTGTAGCACCATCGGTACAAACACCAACGCACTTTCTCCAGTCCAGCTCGTTTTCTTCAAAAAATTCATCTACTAATTTAAAAATGTCAAGCCCCCTTGTTGTTCCCATAAGATTTTTACAGAATAGTAAATCTTCCTTCAGTTGTAATTCATGTGGATACCTCACAAACACCATTAAGTTTGCATTATTTGTGTTATCCGTTGATTCATCAAGCTGAATAGCAAATATTTTACTCTGTTTAATACGTAATATAAGCGCTGAACTGATATTCTCAGCCATGGAACTAATTCTCCTTTTAATTGTATTGTCGGACATCGGAATCTTTTTTAGTGGTTCTGCTATATGCGAATCATGAATAACTTCGCAAATTTTTATTGCTGCTGGTAAAATCAAAGTTTTGCCAATACTATGAGCCTTTTTATTTTTTGCAATAAGCAAAGCTGTTTCAAAAGAAGCTCTTAAGCACCGTTCTTCTAACTTTGTGTTTTTAATCAAACATTTGTTTTGGGTTTTCATAATTTCAGCTTTCCTTCTAAAAAACTCAATTGGTTTTTCTTTAAACACACTGTGAACCAAACTCAAATGGCGTTTAAGTTTTCCTGGTCTCATGCAATCATTTGATAATGTTTTTTGACAGATTACACACAAAGGATGCATTGAATTTTCCTCAGTTATAATAAAACCAAACTGCAAATATGATTCGTCATATTTTCTTGTTTTCCCAACCAAAGAAAATTTTGGTTTCTTTGCAACGGGAACCACTTCAGAAATATTCTCCTCAGATGAAGATGAGCCTGCTGCATTTGTTAATCCTTGCGTCGAATTGTGTGTTGTTTCCTGTGTTTTTTTTATTAACCATTTATCCATTTTTTTCTCCTGATTAAATTAGCTTAAAAAATGACTGCTATGTTTACCGGTCAAAGTTGCAGGTTTTTTAAATATTTTGACAATTAGTAGAAATGATTGATTTCACTTGCACCAAGTTAACACCGTTGCAAGAGCTGTCAAAAAGTGTACAGAATACACAGGGTCGCTCAGAGGTTTCAAAAATTAACGTACAAGTAACTTTTACGCAAGATATGTTACAATGTAAGTCTCTCGTAATTTTTTTTTTAATTGTTTTTTCAGAGATAAGACAAAAGAGCTTTTTGGAAATATCTGCGGCTCCCCTGCAGGCGGTCTTCGGCCCCCCAGGGGGCCGCGGCCCACCACTTGGCAACCTCTGCTCTAGAAGGCACGCGTTGAAAAGCTGGGCAAACTGATGCAGCTGCGACATAATGGCAATCTTCAGTGCGCGGTTCGGAATACCCTTAGGACCTGGCGCCTTGTCGTTTTTTATGTTTTTTACTACGTTAACAATCTCCTCTATAGTTACAGCCAATATGGTCCGTAGTTCGATGTGTTCCTCGACCGGCTGGGCCGCTGGCTGCTGTGGAAAGAGTGTTCTAACTATAGCACTTAGTACCTGCGGGTCCGTAGGTGCTGGTCGCCTGAACGATTTCAGTTTTTTCATAACTAATCTGTATGCAGTACCCCATGGATTGGTTTCTGCCTCATCACATAGCTGTAAGAAGCATTGGCGCTTACTCATACGGATTGCTATTTTCAGGTCTTTCTTGAGCATTCGATAGGTTTCGCGGAGGTCTTTGAAGCTGTATGAACCTCTTGCGCGGTAGTACATAATCCTTGCTTCGAGGTATTTCCTGCGTGCTTCAGCAATTTCCGCCGTCCACCAGTAGACCGGGTCTTGCTTGCGCTTGCTAGACCGCCTCGAGATCATCGCTGCATCGCAAGCTCTTCTTGTTTGGTCCAGGGTCTGCTTTGCCATATCATTTGGCGTACCAGACAGATGCATATCGGTAATTCCATGTCAAATCGACCACGTTTCTGACATCACTATTTTTGAAAATTTTGAAACTCACTGCTTGGATAGTTCTCCTAAAAAGTATTATATCTGCGTACTTTGTTTTTGGGTTTTAATTTTTTTTTTTTGAGATATACACTGTGAAAAATATGAAAATATGTTAAAAAATACGAACTGTGCATGTATTCAAACCGCTGTAACTTTGAAACCGTTAGTCGCACAGAAAAAAAATAGGATATATTTTAAAGACCTTGACAAGGTCTTTATGGTGGTGCACTTTTGTTGTAGCAGTTTTATGAAATTTTTTTTTTTTTTTTAAGCTGAAATTTTTTAATCTCATTTTTCAACGTCATCGCAACAAATTTTTTACCTTTTTTATACAGTGTCTTTTTAGAGCATCAACTCTCACGGCTTAGTCAAAATTTTAGGTTGGAATTTCAACGATTACTATTTTTAACGTTTTTCTTTTTAAATGTCTTTAAAATATTTCTTATTCTAATATCGAAAGTTTTCCATTTTTTTATGTCAATACCAATGAAAATCCAAAAAAATATCTTTTAACACTTAAATAAAGTCAATAGTTTACAAAACCAAACATTTTTTATTTTTTTTTTAAATTTTTATAAACCTGTACAATATTTGACGAAGGTGCTGTGGATGTTACTCGCATTTCAATTCTTCCTTTTCCTTTAGGAATAAATGAGTGGTGGGTCAAAGTTCCATGTATTATTTTTGCTTTATTAAAGCGTTTTTGGAGAACTTGAGCTTCTTCGCGGTACTGTTCTGAAGAAAAAAATTCAGTGCCAATATTTTTTATGTTCTTTGAAACCCAATTAAAAAATCTTTTTGGGGTATTTATAGGCTCGTTGACATTTTGCAGACTAGCCCTCGCGGCAAGTCTTTTAATTGTGCCACCCAAGCCGTCACATGGCCCTTTGCCATGTGATGTAGCAAAAAAGTGCCACTCAGCAGAGATATTAAAATCAATTTTGTGCTTACACAAATTTATAAAGTTTTTTTTGTTTTTATATTGAGCTCCTGCTCCATCCGAGAAGTAAAATATTTTAGTTAGTATCCCAATTTTTTTTTTAAGAAAATTAACTAAGCCACGCTGAAACAAATGCACTGCTATGATGTCGTGCTTCAAGCAATCAGAAATAGCAACGTAACTTAAAAATTTTACTTGTTCATTCTCCTTGAAGTAAATTGAAAATGGATGTAGAGTCACTTGGTCGTTATTCCAGTGTATACCTTGTACTGAGTCCTGTAGAACAAACGCGTAGTTTTCTGAAAAGTCGCATATAACTACACACTCTCCAATTTGCAAGTCCTCTTTTTTTTATTCAAAAAATTGCTTTGCTCTTTTGCTATGAAAGAGTGTGTTACCAAGCGCTTTAATTTTTCCGAAAATTTCTCCAAATATTCTTCTGTACTAGATTGTAATGTTTCTAGTGATGTACGATCAACAGCTAACCATTGCTTATAACTTACGTTTTCAATCATATTATTTTCAAAAATTTCTTTTAATTGATCGATCAGATTTTGTAAACCAGGACAATTATTGCATGATTGAAAAAAGCAATTTAAATTTGGTGGGTTGCAAATAATGTAATTAATAAAATCTTTATAAGTTTTAAGCTTTAACGAGTCGTTTGTTTTGGTAGTTTTGGTAGTTGTGCACCATCAACCATTAATTTGACATTTTGATGAATGCAGCAAACACAAACCGAATGGGTTCCGCTAGCACCAGCAAGAATGCAGTTTTTAGGCCTCAAATCAGCAAACTTTGAAAACTGAACTTTTAGGTCTGGGTGTTTTGTTTTAAAAATAGAATGGGCCAAGGTTGGATATTTTTCATCACTTGCTGCCATTAGTCGGCAAGAGTTGCAAATTTTTAAAGAATTAGATAACGGCTTCACAATATTATATTTCTGCGCAAAACTTGCTGTAACTGTACGTAACATTTTTAATGGTGACGTTTTTTTGTGGTTTTGTATACGAAAAGGATTGCAACACTTATGATGAGGCGCCATTATCTCATTTATTTAAAAAAAAAACACGTATTTCACACTTCAAGAGCAACGTTCTCAACTATAAAAAGCAAATTTGTTTTTAACTTTCATAAAATATTGTTCGACTTCAGTTTTTGGGACACGACACTTGTGGCAATTCATACTCAATTCATACTCAGAAGTGTAAAAATTTGAATATTTAGATGTAAATTCTTACGTGTGGGTAGTAGCATAAGGTGAAATTTCTATGCTTTGAAATGCTTTAACTTCTAAACAATTAGAGGGAATTTTTTTAATCACTATTACGTTTTTATGAGCAATGATTCTTGCAGTTAATTACGATGACTGGTGTTTACAATTACAGTATGACCTATCTCATCTGAAAAATACATATTAAAAAGAAAATATTGAATTTTCGTTATAAAAACAGAAAATTTGTTGTAGGCATTTTTTCAAAAAATCTTTAAAAATAGAAATCGTTGAAATTCCATCCTAAAATTTTGAACTAGCCCTTGGAATTGATTCCTTAAAAAGACACTATATAAAAAAGGTAAAAAATTTGTTGCGATGACCTTGAAAAATAAGTTTAAAAAATTTAAGATTAAAAAAAAAAAATTTTTTCATAAAAGCACTGCAAAAAAAATTTACCACCAAAAAGACACAGTCAAGGTCTTTAAAAACTACCTTAGTTCTTTTTCTATACGACTTACGGTTTCGAAGTTAGGGCTGAATGAAAACATGCACAAATTGTATTTTTGAAGATATTTTGATATTTTTCACAGTGTATAATTTCAAAAAAAAAAGTTTTTGGCAAAAACAAAAAACACAGTTTAAGTTATTTTTACGAGCACTACCTACATTCAAAGTTTGAAAAAAATCGGAAACACAAACGTCAGGTTTTGCTCAAAAAAAGTCGAATTGACATGGAATCACCGATATCGGCCATTACTTTTTTTCAAAATGTCCTCGTCTAGTGTTTCGACTCTGTACGAACATGTATTTCCCGTATTTATGCTGTATCGGCTACGCGGTCGACCATTGAGCTTATAAATGATAGCTTGGTGGTCGCTGTGCGTGCACAGATTGCTAACATGCCACTCTGCTTGCCTAGTTAACTCGCTACTGGCGAAAGTCAGGTCGATGATGGAGCTTCCGCCCTGAATGTTGCTTGGGATCCATTATTGAGCAGCACCACGTCTTGTAGATCAAACGCGTCAAGGAGAATAAAGCCACGGTGGTTCGTTTTTTTTTATTTCCCCAGTCAACTGCCCACGCGTTAAAGTCACCAGCGATAAGGAGTGGTTTCAGGCCTCTCGTTTCGCTGACTATCGTGTCAAGAATCTCCGTGTATTCCTGGATCGACAGACTTGGCGCTAGATAGCAACTCACGACATGTATGCCATCTACTTCTGCGCGGACGAAACCGTTTGCACGTGTATGAAGCCTTAGATAATAATATAATAAGTTGGGGATTTGCCGAAGCAGACCACAGTGGGTCCCTTTTCGTCCCCCATTGGACAAAGGGTACTACTGCTCGGAGTACTCGTACGTGAGCATGCTCCTTGTGTAAGCATCCTTTGTCCCCTCAAGCATATCCTTATAGGTTAGTTGACCAATATCGGCTTCGCCAATAAATGGGCGTCCCAGAGTGGTCAATCTTATGCTTGCCAGCGCCGGACACTGGCACAGAATGTGTGCTGCTGTTTCCGGCTCCTCTAAGCATAACCTACACGCATCGTCCTCGGTCAGAGTCATCTTCCCGAGATGGTACATGAAGGGACCGTGTCCTGTGACCAGTGCAGTAAGCCGGCTTAAAGTCCTTCGATTGTATCGTATAACTTTTGCTGCCTCACTACGAGACCACTTCACGGCCGCCTTTGATTGCCTGCAATTAACAGCTTCTTCCCACCTTGTACTGTGTTCCGAGTCCGTCCATTGTTTAATAAGGCCTGCCACCATATTGTCGCTTATGGTGATACGTGGTTCTGGTCCACAGAATTCTTCTGCTGATCCTGCTCTTGCTAAAGAATCAGCTTCTTCATTCTGTTCTATGCCAGAGTGTCCTCTCACCCACATAAGTGTGAGCTCATTCGTCTGGGCGCACCTATTGAGTTTTGTAAGACATTCTATGGCCAACCTGGAAGTGATGTCTGTCCGTTGCATACACCTAATCACAGACTGATTGTCGAGAGCGATGACAATTTTCTTGCCACTGATCCGGCCATCTATCAGGTGGTCCAGCGCATGCACTACGCCAAGCATTTCTGCCTGGTATACAGACACAAACCTCCCCAACCTCAGTACACAGGATAGGCTTAACTCTTTTGAGTACACGCCTGCCCCGGCCCGGCTATTCATCAGAGAGCCGTCTGTGAATATACTGATATCGCTACCAGCGATTTCTTCACAAACGGTTCCATCCGTTATAAGAGTTTTATAACATTTTTCTGTTATTTTTACTCTCTGCCTTCCGTACATAGGCATAAGCGCCTCCCTGACATCTCTCTGTACAAAATCAAGGATGCGAATATGACCATGCAGGGTCGTTGCCCCATGCCACGTAGCATTTCGCAACATCCTGAGGGCTGACAGCGCCGCTGTTTTCTTTATTTCTAAATCTAACGGCAGCATACCTAACAGAACCTTCATTGCGCTTGTTGGAGTGGTGCGTATTGCACCTGTTATTCCAACACACACCAGCCGTTGGACTCTGTCCAGTCCCTTCTTAATGGTTTTCTGGCTGAATTTTGTCCACCAAATCACCGAAGCATACGTGATGACAGGTCTAACCATCATAGTGTAAACCCATTTCATAGCCTCTGGGTTTAGCCCCATTTGAGACCACAAACGCGTCTGCACTGGAACAGAACCCTCTTGGCTCTTTGAATCCTATCTTCTACATGCTCGTTTCAGTTCAGTTTGCTATCAAGGGTTACCCCTAGATATTTAACTTTCGTGGACATGTTGATTTCAGCTCCAAAAAGTCTGAGTGGTTCTGTCCTCAGGCCTACCCTCTTTCTAGTAAAGAGAATATTGTCTGACTTGCCCGCGTTTACGGTAATGCCTTGTTCTCGACACCACTCCTCCACCATTCGGAGTGCTCCCTTCATGATGTCAGAGATGGTGTCAATGAACTTGCCGCGGACCACCAACGCAATGTCATCTGCATACCCTATCGTCTGTATGCCCGATTCATCCAGTCTAACCAGTAGTGAGTCCACAGTTATGTTCCACAGGGTTGGCGATAACACCCCGCCCTGGGGACATCCTCTACTTACTCTACCTCTAGTCTTTACTCTACCATTCTGCATGTTGACAGCCCTGTGTTTGAGCATATTGTCCACCCAATTTGCTATCATTGGGCTTACATTGCGTTCTGTCAGGGCTTGCCGCAGCCTTCCAAAGCATATTTTGTCGAAAGCACCCTCGATGTCCATAAATGTGGCCATCGCAATGCCTCCTGAAAATACCTCCTTTTCAGTCACTCTTACCAATTCGTGAAGAGCACTCTCCGTAGACCTACCTGCTCTATATGCATGTTGGCATCTACTCAGAGGATTTTGCATCAGCGAGGTGCTCTCAAGACAGTCAACCATCACTCTTTCCATCGTTTTCAGGAGAAAAGATGTTAGGCTGATCGGTCTGAACGACTTCGCCTCCGCATAATCTTTTTTCCGGGCTTCGGAAGAAAGACAACTTTCGCCTCTCTCCAGACTCTCGGAACATACCCAGTCGCTAGGCAAGTAACGAATATACCCCACAGCCTAGGTGCAATGAGATCTTCTCCCCATTGCATCATAGCAGGGAATATACCGTCCATCCCTGATGTTTTGTACGGAGCAAATGAGCGTATAGCACTCCTCACCCCGTCCATAGTGATCATCCTTTCGGCTTCCAGCCTGTCAACCCTGTGCATTCCTTTCTTCAAGGGTGTCCACGGGTCATCAGACTTAGAACTTCCAGGAAAATGCACCTCGATCAGAACTTCCATGGACTCCTCTAGGTTCTCTGCCATGGTTCCATCCTTTTTCCGGATCAGTCCCACTTTGGAGAATGGGTCTTTTGAAACCATTTTCTGAAGCCTACATGCTTCTTATATAGTTTCCATCCCAGAACAGAAGTCTCTCCACGACTGCCTTTTCTGTTGTCGTATGAGGTACTTCAGTTCCCTTTTCCGTGCCTTGTAATTTGCCCATGTTTCTGCGGTTCCCCCTTTCATGTGCAGATTGAAGACCTTCCTAACCTTCTTCTTCAGAGATTCGAGTTCCGTGCACCACCATGGCGTTGGATCACCATCGTCTACTGAAATTATTGGGCATTCCACCTCGTAGGCTTCGACCATGACCGAGCTAAGGTGTTTGACATGACTTTCTACTTCCACCGTATTCCCTGGTTCTTTTATCGCTTTTTGGGTCAGTGTTTCCCTCAACTTCACCTTATATTTCACAGGATCTGTATTCTTGGGAATCCTGACCTTCCTGCGATTCCGCTGGCGTCGGATTCCATACTTGAATTCAAACTGTATGGATCTGTGGTCCCACATGGTTAGCCTATCCACGACCCTCCAATTTTTTATTCTGTTCAGAATCTTCCTGCAGATGAGAGTTACATCAATGACTTCCGCTCGCCTCGCATCAACGAAAGTCGGTTGTGCTCCTCTATTTGCTACCAACAGATTGTACCTCTCCACAAACTCAAGCAATTGCTCTCCTCTGTCGTTGTTGTTGGTGCTACCCCACGCAGTATTGTGCGCGTTAGCATCACATCCTATCATCACTCCAATGTTCCTTTCCTCACAGTACTTTACCAGATTCTCCACCTCTTTTGAAGGTGGTTGGTCTGGAGAGTCGTAGGGAAGATACGCTGAAGCTACCATACAAGCACCTGCACCATCCCCAATTCTCACAACGGTGAGATCCGGGTAACATAGGTGTGGCATATGTACCGCTAGTATACCATGTCTCACCAAGATACAAGTCCGTCGTCTGCCATCTGTTACTGATTGGTACAGCGTGGCCTTTCGCTCTGAGAGACCTTTAATTCTATTGTGAAAAATCCAAGGTTCCTGAAGCATTGCTATGTCAATTCCATCCTCCTCCATGCAACGCATCATCATTGCTGATGCTGATTGCTGATGGTGTAGATTGAGTTGACACACAACGAGGTTTTCCTGGAACGGGCCCACCACCCGCCCTGGTGGTTCTTCCCTTGCAGGATTCCCCACCAGCCCCGTACCAGGAGTTCCATCGCACTCACCTTGCATCCTTTCCGAATTTGATGAGAGCTTGATCAAGGCCGCAGTTGAGTTTCCCTCCTGCCAACCTGATCGCCTCCACCTCATCCGTCCGGCACCACACGGTGAGTTTGACGCCTCCTTCCTTTGCATGTCCGAACTTCGTTACGTTACTAACTCTCCATTTAAAAGTGTCTGTAACGCACCGGTTCTGGGTCTGCAACCTCCTAAGGATGACCTCCTTGCTTTCAGAAGTTCCGTAAACAAAGATGAACATCCTTCTAACGTCCTTCAATGCGTACAGTCGGTCGATCTGCAACTCAGCCCCTTCCCATAAGTTCCTGAGCTTTGTCACGTTTCGGCACAGCCATACCTTGGATGATGGGTTCTTGCACTTAAGTACAATTATTCCATCCTCCAAGTTTGCATTGCCCACAAAACCTACATCGCCATCACTCTCATTGATGGTGTCGAGAGACTCCAAGAGAGCGGATTTAAAGACCGCTAACTGAGACTCTCCCAACTTACCATCGATGGAGCAATCTACGATGCCCATTAAGAGGTCTTTTTCTGCTACCATAGCATAGGATGTCCGGCAGCTTCCAATAACCCCTACTTGGTTTGATTTTCCTCCAGCTAAAGCCTTCGACTTCGCGTCCGCAACCCTTTGTTTTGGCAAAGTTTTACTACCGCTCGGTTTCTGGCTATCAGCCCTCCAGGATTTGCCCTGGCTATCGACTTTTGAGGGTCGTCCACCAGCTCCCCTTCCCTGAAGCCTTAGATAGAAGGGAGCCCTTCCTCAAGACCATAGGGCTGCTTTCCCGGTAATGTCCGAGGCCCATGCTCCTACGGTTTTTCGGCGTTAGTTTCACTCAATATAGCCAGGTCGATGGCCTGGTCTCTGACGGTTTGCCCGAGGAGGTCCTGTTGTGCGCCACAGTTGTTGAGGTTCAACTGCAGTACTCTCATTTGCGTCTCCGTTGGCTGGCTCCTTGAACGGACTGGCATTTCAGACTTCCGGCGCGGTGGTTGGAGTCTTGGCCTTCTTTAGCTTTGCAAAGAAAGCAGCTCGCCTTTGCTTCGCAATCCTTGGCCTTATGGCCTTCTGTACCACATTTCATACAGCACCCACTCCGGTCTGTACTTTTGCAGCTTCTTGCGGTGTGCCCAAAGCCAAGGCATCTGAAGCACCTGATTGGAGCTACCTTCTCGCGGGCTCTGCAAATTACCCAGCCAACTTTGATTTCACTGATTTTGATCAGTTTTTTCGCCTGTGGAGCTGGTAGGCCTATGACTGCTGTTTGGGTGCCGGCGTACGCTTTGCGAAGTGACTTAACGTTAGCCACAATGGTGTCGCCAAGCAGCCTCTGGATTGCGCTTCGCACCTCTTCGGATGTCGTCACCTCGTCGAGATACTTTATATCTATTAGAGTCTCTTCCGTGAGCGCTTTTGTCTCGGTGTGACCGGCGAACACCGAGTCGAACTTCTCTTTCAACTGTTGGGTCGTCTGTGTGGTTGAACGCTTCAGTTGGATCAACACCTCACCCTTCTCTGTTCGTCTTACTCTAGAGACGTTTTCTCCGAACTCGTCGAGTGACTTTTCCTGCTTCATCTTCAGGATGATGTCACTGTATGAAAGTTGGCCTACTTTCGCCACCACGATTGCGTCCGGTCTTATTTTATTTATTTATTTATTGGCCAAACAAGGCAATGCAATTTACTTATTCTAACTTATTCTAACAGGTTTTGTTTACTTATTACTAAGTTTTTTGTTTTTCTTCTCCCCTTTCCTTGTTTTTATTTTATTTTTTATTTGGTGCTCTTAGTGGGCATACTCCGCCCACCGGATTGACATGATTTCAAAAACCATGTCAAAACTAAGAGAAGAGGAGGAAAACAAGAAAGACTATATACACACTTAAGATACGATGTATATATATTATTCTTAAAGACTATAAGGACAAAAGGATGTAAATGGGAGATTTGGAGAGGGATGTTAAAGAATTTTGATTTATTAAACTAAATGCTTATACATATAAATCCATACATGTATGTAGTTTATCTGAGGCCTGTGTTAATTCTGATTTCTGAGTGATTTATATAGGGTTTGCTTGAAAGAGGATTTGGACATAGAAGGTGAGTAGTATATAGAGATATTATTAAATTCTCTGCAACAACGACTGATGGGTTCATTATTTGCATATGTAGTTTGGTGCTGATATTCAGTTAACAATCGAGTATGCCTAGTGCGCCTAATTGGATCGTTAAAGGAAATCATATTAGAAATATATTCGCTGTGAATAGCACCATTAATTACATCAAATGTGAAGCATGAGCCCAATAACGATCTTCTTGTTGATAGTGGCATCAAATTTAAAAGGCTGAGTCTATGTTCATATGATGGAAGGCTACAATAATCATGGGGGTTGTACATATCTCTAAGCGCGTATAGTAAGAACTGCTTTTGAATAGACTCAATTCTTTCTCTATGGGAATCGAAAGATGGATTCCAAATTATGCATGCATATTCAAGTATTGGGCGCACTAATGCACGGTACAAGGATGTAGTGACCCATATATTCTTGAATTCATTTGCACGCCTTTTTATAAAACCGAGCTGTTTGCTGGCCCTGGACACAATTTTACCATAGTGCAGATTAAAGCGCATCTTGCAATCTAAGACAACTCCAAGATCCACTATATGGTTGACCCTTTTTAGTTCGATACTATTGAGGTGGTAGGTATGTAATGTTACGTTGTTTTTACGAGAAAAGCTAATAACATTGCATTTATTGACATTAAGATGTAGTTTATTTTGAAAACACCATTGCTCAAGAGACAACAATTTTGATTGCAAAAAATTTACATCCACATCTGATTGAATTGAATAGTACATTTTTAAATCATCTGCATACATAAGATGTGGGATATCGTTAAGAACTTCTGACAGATCGGATATGAATATGTTGAAAAGAAGAGGACCAAGATGACTATCTTGCGGAACTCCCGAGGAGATTGCAATTTTTTTCGATAGAACTCCCTGGAATTTAACAAACTGGGATCTGCCGTTTAAATATGATTTTAGCCAACTTAGTATGGACCCTGCAACACCAAATTTTTCTAACTTATATATAAGAATGTTGTGATCAACTCGATCAAAAGCTTTACTGAAATCAGTATAAACAGCATCTATTTGGTGCCCTTTTTCCATTTTGACTAAAACATCTGATACCATAATCATGAGATTAGTGGTGGTAGATCGCCCTTTTCGGAACCCGTGTTGCTGCTCATTTAGACGAGGGTTAATGAAACTTGTTAGCTTTTCACAAATAAGTTTTTCAAAAAGTTTTGGAATGGCTGACAAGATTGCTATGCCTCTATAATTTTCAACTGATCTTTTATCACCATTCTTGTAAATTGGCGTAAGATGGGATGATTTCCAATATGAAGGAAATGTCCCACAAACCAGTGATTCGTTAAAGATTATGTGTAATGGCAATAGCAGTAGGTCTAAACATCGCACCAAAAAGCTTGTAGGTATTAAGTCTGGTCCTGGTCCCTTTAATATATCCAGTTCTTTTATTGCATTAGAAATCTCTTCCTGGGTTAAATATAAACTATCAACTATAATAGTTGAGCTAGGAGAAGTTTCAGATAAGGTGGTAGGAAGACAAAAGACCTCCTTAAAGTGATCGGCATACAAGTTGCTTATTTCAAGAGAATTGGACGAAGTGACATTACCTTTAAACATAGACGATGGATAGCCGCTAGATTTGCGCTTCATGTTAACAAAGTCAAAGAATTTTCTCGGCTCTTGGACAATTTTTTCTCCGATGATGTTCGTGTACAACTTGTACGCTTCTTCTGACTTGATAGAGAACTCTCTTGATAGCTCGTCATATCTAAGCTTCAGTTCATCGCTTATATTATCAGTGTTTTTGAGAAGTTTGTAGATTTTATTTCTTTGATTCCTCAAAAATCTGAGATTGTTGTCTAGCCATGGTTCAGTGAGCTTATTCTTTTTCTTTATTATTGGCACGTAACTTTCGATAGCGGTAAAAATGTGCTGATAAAATATAGAGACAGCACTGTCTAAATCTAAATTGAATAGAATATGATTCCAATTTAGAGAACTAAGATAACATTTTATTCTTTCATAATCGGCGTTGAGGTAATCGTACGCAATGGTGTTATTATAAGACTGGGTAAAGTTGATGTTATTAGCAGAGAAAACAACTTTTAAGGCTGTATGATGAACAGTGTTGGTTAATAAATTTTCTGCTCCCATGCATGGACTAACCTTCACTTCTTCATACGAGTTAGTAAAAATTAGGTCCAACCATCTGCCATTCTGATTTTGTACAGAAGAGACTTGCTGCAAGTCACTGCCATAAAAGGTGCTAAGTAAGTTGAAGTCTATGGCATTAGAAAGATTTACAGGAAGAAGAAAGTTGTCGTTTTCGTCGGTGACAAAAGATATATTTGGGCGATTGAAGTCACCAAGAATAACAACTTTATCTTCCTCTTTTAGGGAGGAGGTAAAGGTGGTCAGTGTTTCACATAGCTTGTTGTATGTTGTTTCACTTGAGCCGGGAGGAATGTAAACGACGCCTATGTACACATTGAGACTTTTACCTGAACAAACTCTAATAATTCGGTGATCGAACAGTTTATGGTTAGGTGTGTCTATTAGCTCACTTGAAAGGGAATTGTGAGATGCTACAAGGACACCACCTCCTCGAGAAAGACCTGTTGAGGAGTAGTCCCGATCCTTCCTGAAGACAGTCCAATTGCTATCAAGAATTTCCTCATTATTAAAGGTTTCGTTTAGCCATGTCTCAGTGAATACTAGGACATTGAAGTGGCATGATTTAGCGTCAACATAAAGTTTGTTTAATTTGCTTCTCATGCCGCCACAGTTATGGTAGAATATATTTAAGAAAGAAGAGTTAGGAACGATAATATTGCTGTTGCTCTTTACGAGATTTTTGAAGAAGAGAAACATGTTTAGCTCTGACATGAGCGCCATAGGTTTCCAGATCCACCTTGACTTGATCAACCGTTACACCGAGGTGCTCGTGAAAGCGGACAAATAAATTACGCAAGTCTTCAACACCGGTAGGAAGACCTTCTTGCTGAATTAGTACTCTAAGATTAGTTTTGGTCTTGCCTTCAATGCATGTTGAATCAGGGGCTTTATACATATAAGCGAGATACAGGCGAACATTGTTATAAACGTTGTTCTCCCTGAGGCGAGAAAGGGCATATCTGCTCTCAGTGCCTTCGCAAGAGTTTAGTGTCAATTTCACTTTTGGAGGAAGTAGGGGGTCTAAAAATGACGTAGGACTACCAGATTGATTGCAAAGCTCATTTGAAACAGAAGATGGTTTTGGTAAACCACTTCCGGTTGGTGGTGAAGGATTAAGAGTATGAGAATGGATAAAATTTGGATATTTCTCACAATTGGTTTCATTATTGTTAAGATTAAATGAAACCCGTTTACGTGTTTGATGAGTTGGCGGTTTAGGTGCTAGATTGCTTCCAGTAATCATCTTATTATAAGATGAAGCCGTATTCTGGTTAATTATGGGAGAAAATATGGGGAAAATGCTAGTTTTCAGATTCCAATTAGAATCTGAATTATGGTGGGACTTAGGTTGCACAAACTTGTTTGATGAATAAGGTTTGGATTCAAGAACAGGTAGGTTTACATTTCTTTTATATAGAGGATTCTTAGAATTATGATTAGAATTAGAATAAGAATTTAACTTAGATTTAGAATTAGGACGGGAATTTATATATGTAAAAGAGTTAGAGCAAGAACTATAATTACTTTTAGATAATGGATTCTTGTTAATGTTAGGATTCCTTTCAGAAGATTCGATTCTTGAACTGCCAGAACTTTGTAAAGATCTTGATGTTTTAGACTTTTTCCCAGGCTTATTCGTCCATTCGGTTATTAACCATTCGCCGTGTCTCTCACCGCTGTTGTTCAAGAACATCCACGCATATTGACTTGGGATGTTTAGTTTGAAACTGCAGAATTTTTTTGCTTTATTGGATATCTTTGAACAGTTTGTAATAGATATGCCAAATTTATTACGAAAGTAAGTGCTCATCCAGGATATAGTTGTTTTAACTGATGGGCCCTTAATGAACAGAGTGGTCTTGTCAATTTCATTAGAATCATGGAGTTTCTTTATTCTATTCTGCCATTGAGTTGAAGTCCATGACGTTCCAAACTTATGGATTAAGTTGTTACGAGGGGCTGCAATTGGTGGTGAGTCACGAGGTGAAGTGGCAGAGGGAGATCCAGGTTGTGAGTTATTGGTATTTTTGTTTTGTTTTGGAGAAATTGTTGATGAACGAATAGAATGAGCTATTGTGGGTACTGTTGATGGTGGAGATCCGATTTGGGGTGGATTCATTGCAATATTTTGAGGAGTAGCAATCGGTGTTATATGTTCCGTAGTGTCATAGGCAGTTAAAGAATTCAGATTAGCTGGTAAAGAGGTGACCTGTGGCAAACGAATAGATGCTTCCATTATTTCCTCGAAAATAGAGGAAGAGTTATGATGAGAGGCTTGTGGATAACTTATTTCAGCTCTATTGGGTGCAGATCTTATTTCATCCACTACATCTGCAAGCGTCACTCGAAACACTTCAAGATCATCACTGATATCACTTATTTTTTGATGTAATATTTCCAGCATTGGATCTGATTGCGGAGGTGATGGTTGGGGTTTGCCTGACTGAAGTGCGATATCCACATCATAGCGCAAAGATGTTAGCATGCTCAGTATATTTTTGGCTGTATTATCGTTTTTTAAAACGTCGAGGCTTTTTTTTACTTCTATATTAAGCTCGCTTATGGCCGTTTTCCAAATAAAATTTTTTTCGCTATCTTTGACTAAATCTGTTAGAATTCTCAAGTTTTTAGAAACATTTGAGATATCCGAGTTATTTGCTTTGCAGATGGACTCTACCCTTGCAAGATCATCGGATACGTGAGTCATTATTTCAAAATTTGGTATTTTACTGATGACTTGCTTATTAGCCGAATGCATCACGTTCAAGGAGTCACTAAGACATTTTATGGCGAGCATAACATGGGATAGTGATAGATCCATGCACTCATCACAGAAGAATTTAAAATGTGATGTGTATTCTTGAAAGTAGTTTAAACTTCTTTTAGTCATTCCCACACAAGTGCCGTGGTAAGATTTTCCGCAAAGACCATTGCAACTTAGCTTAATTGCACCTTTGTCCTCAATAGAGCAGTTAATTTTGGCACAAGCAGGTTCCATTGTTTATTGTTTACTTTATTTGGTTGTTTATAAAAAGTTTTTTTTTTTACTTTTGACAACTGCACATATATATAGGTCAGAGAACAAATAGAATAGCACAATGAACTATTGATCCAGTGAAATGTGTGTGTGTTTTTTTTTACTTTATTTAATTTTTTACAAAGGTCTTTTGGATAATTTTTATTGTTTTTTTTTATTGAATTTTAGGTGATTAAAATTGCAAGCCGAAAGAAACAAGCACAAATTCTTGAAAGTTAAATGTAAGAGCGGGTTAAAAACGACTGAACTGTTTGCGGTTACAATTGCAACTTTTTTTATTTTGTCTTACTAGCTTTGGTGGTGGTTTTTTCCGTTTCTTCCGTTTTCTTGCCTTGCTGATCACCTTTGTCCAGGGCTTATCATTACGCTTCGACTGCGATGATTGTTGATCAGCGTGGGGGGCTTCTTCAGTAGAAGAGGGGTTGGGTGTGTGTACTTGGACCGCCAACTGCTGTACTGTCTTCTTTTTTGGTAGCATAGCTCGAGAGCTTTGCTCGTTTGCTCTTTTTGAGGCTGCCTTCGACGCCTTCGAGAACAATGGATCTGTTTGGCAATCCTTATCAACGCAAGGTGCCTCACTGAGCGGTTGTGGATCCCCCGAGTTAGCATTTAGCTCTTTAGATCCTACTTCCTTTATTTCTCTCGCGAGATCAGAGTACGTGAGTTTAGAGAGATTAATAAGCCTCTTTATCTCGTGGTGAACGTTTGTTCTACTCTTTACATATTCTGCCAGGCCATCGATGTAAAGCTTTAGTTTGCCCATGCTAGAACTGACAGGATCGTCAACTCTGGGGCTTGGTGTTCCTTCCGAGGGTGATTTATCTTTACTCTCTTTCAGTTGCATCAGGGTCTTTGTGCCTCTGGGAGTGCATTAAATAGGCGAATGCTGGATCTTTGAACTCAATGTAAAAGAGTTCTCAGTTTTTTTGTTGCTCGTAGCTTTAACTGGTGCAGCGGCCGAGTGTGCCACCGTTGCAGCAGTGTTAGGGGATGAAATGTTGGTTAGGGCCTCCAGAATCCGTGCCCCTGCCGTGGTAGTGTCCACGGGTGGATTTCCACTATTGTGGTTGCCACCTGGAGTAATTTTGTTATTCTCCGACATTCCAAGGAAGTGACTTTGTTTTCAGGGATATCTACCCCGATCCTTTTATACCTACGGACAGGTTTAGATACTGCCGACCGCTACGGTACAAACGCAGACCAGGAAGCCGCCCAATGTGGGTCAGACGCGCCTGGATTTCCTAACTGGGGTCCACGGGTTCGTTATGCCCGAAGGTCCTGGGGGACACAGGACCTCCCCTGCGTGTATGTGTGTGTGTGTGTGTGTCATATACCATATTGTCATTAAGCACCTAAAGTAACGTCAATTTTGAATTGTGAATAAACTGAGGAAATATTAAAGAAAACAAAGCGAAAAGGGCAGGGACCGTACCGGTTATGGTTTTTATCAAAAAAATCAGATGTTAACAGTTATCATTTAACTCTTATTTTTTCCGACAAAAATACTAGTTATTTTATGCCTTTTATTTTTTCGGGCAAAAATAACTGTTACTTTTGACTTTTAGTTTTAGGTCAAAAATAACAGTTATTATGTGCCTTTTATTTTTTCGGTCAAAAATATCAGGCAATTAGAATTTTTTTAAAGGCCTCTTGAACGAAAAAAAAAGTTTAATGCAATTTCATTGTCTCAGCAGTGCGCACATTTTGAGCTATAACACTTTTTTAGTTTTAATAGTATTTTATATAGTCAAGCGGTCTTTGAAAAAATACAAATTGCCTGATATTTCTGACCGAAAAATAAAAGGCACAAAATAACTGTTATATCTGACCTAAAAATAAAAGGCAAAAGTAACAGTTATTTTTGCCCGAAAAAATAAAAAGCAAAAAATAACAGTTAAATTTAACTTTTACAGTAACAGTCGAAAATTTAAAAGGCGTTTAATATTCTCGAAGCTGCTACCATTAGATTATAATGGTTTATTTAAAAAAGTCCACCGGCTACTTTTTCGTTATGCCTTTTTCATCTGAAAATTGTAAAATAACAGTTATTTTCGGTCCCTGGAAAAGGGTCTTTATTTACAAATTTTCTGCAACGAACACTGGACACCGGCGAGTATACCCCAGCTGTAAAAATCCGGAAAACGGAAGCTCGTTACAACCATAATCACTTATTTAATTTAACAAAAATAATTTCTATCTTAAGGGTAAGGGTGTAGTGTACCACACTTTAAAAATATGCTTTTACGTTTTCAGTTCTTATTTTAATGTTACAACCTTTTTTAATTGAGTTAGACATTCATTCACAAGGGCCATGCATCACAGGGGCCATGAGGACCTGCCCTACAGCAGCACTAGAAGTAATTCTGTACCTAACACCCTTACACCTCGTCATAGAGGGAGTAGCCAAGCGAACTCTGTTATGCATTGCAAAAGACGGGACAGGTTTAGGTAAAACTATCAGCAGTAGAGAGAAGGAGGATATTGCAAAGCACATTCCTACATCAATCTACCAAGAGACGATATAGTAAAAAGGTACAACTTCGAAAAACACTTCGGAATTAAGCTTAGTACCAGGAAAGAGTGGGACAGCGAGATGATATCGCAAGTCAAGAAACCACACAGTGTAGCATGGTATGCAGATGGGTCCAAGACATTGGAAGGTATAGGCGCAGGGGTGTACGGGCCGAGAACCAAGCTCTTTGAACCTATGGAGACAACACCCAGTATCTTCCAAGCGGAAATCCTAGCAATACAGCTGTGTGCACAATTCAATCTGGACCGGAAATACAAAGGTCAGGATATAGTTGTGATGTCAGACAGCCAAGCAGCAATCAAAGCATTAGTCTCCTGTGAGATATAATCGAGAATAACATGGGAATGCCTAACAAAACTCCGCGAACTAGGCAAGAATAACACGGTTACTATACTTTGGGTCCCAGGACACAATGGAATACAGGGTAACGAAGAAGCCGATGGTCTAGCGCGACAGGGTGCAGTCACAAAATTTATAGGACCAGAACCTTTCTGCGGATTGGGCACACATTCTATAAAAGAAGAACTAAGAAGGGAGGAGAGGCATAAACGTTCAAACCTCTGGAAAAGCCTCCCAAAGCTAAGACAATCCAAATTACTCCTCAGAGATTTTAACACTCGGAGAGCAAAATTGTGCATAAGCTTAGGCAAACCGAATCTAAGGATTCTAACGGGGTTCCTTACAGGACACTGTAAACTCAAATACCACCCGAGAAAATTGGGCATAGGAACCGATAGTAACTGCCGTTTCTTTGAAGAAGCAGAGGAGACACAAACTGCGACGCCGTGGCTCGGAGACGTAAACTAGCATTAGGGAACTATGAGCTGAGTCTAAAGCAGGTTTCATCCCTTGAACCTAAGAATATTCTCAAATTCATTAGAGAAATAAGGCTGGATGAATTTCTGTAATCCGCAAACCCAGCGGAGCTTTGAGAAGGAGGTACAATAGATCTAATTTAGGTCGCAGTACGCAGTACCCATTCATTCACAGCAAGCATGACATAGATTTGTATACAAAATTGAGCTGGCTAAAGTACAGTGTAAATCTTTTTCTTACATTTGCGAAATGTGTGACGTCTCAAAATGTTTCATTTAACCAATAGAATGTAAGCACTCAATATCTTAACGTTATTTTTAGAACACAATATTTTTTGTAGAAAACTATTTTGTAAAAACTCAAAAAAATTGGTGGCGAGCCCTATAAAAGCGGGTGCTCGCCAAATAAACTTTAACATTAAGTGAAGCATACTACGGTATAGTTCCCATTGTTTTTCTAGTATTCGGTAAGATCGGCCTTGTGGCCTAATATTGTGGTGTGACTCGCCTAAAGTCAGAGAAATTTAAAGTAAAACTAAGGGCAATAGCTTACACTATCGCCGCTGTAGTTCCAATTATAGAATTTATTTGGTTTTTAAAATGTTCTGCTTATAAAGTATTTTTACCGGCATTTTATCTCAAAATATCTTACCACTATTCCCAATACTCCTCCTTTTAATTTCAATATTTAGTTTTGTTTCGCAATACAAAAAGAATAACCAATCAAATTTTACACTTCATCATTGTAATCTTACTTCCCCTCAAAATAGTAATTTTTACTTGCCAATTTAATCAATGGACTAAATTCGTTCGTTCGAATTTAAAGGGTCAACGGAATTAGTTAAATTTAACGCTTGTTGTTGTTGCATTGTGTTCACCTGCAATAATTGTGTAACTTAATGTTCGCCGTCAAGTTCATGCTTATGCAGCAACTAGCGGAAGCGAAAGTGGGTGACAAGTGCATTGAACTTGAATTTGAGATTCATGGCTATTAATTGTTTACTTTGGTTTTTATTTGGTTCGTGGTCTAGATTTTTGTTCTGTTTTGTAATGTTGTGCTTTGTTTATTGAATGTAGGTATAGAGTGACTTGTTTGAGTTAATGGTAATAGTGACTTTTAAAAGTACAGTACACTGCTACCCAGGTACAGTCCTCTCAAAACATGTTTTTCAAATATTTATTATTAACTTTATTTTGTTTAGTACTAATAACAGATAAGCCCATATAATAGCATAGTTTTATATTCTATTGATACGTATAATAAGTAAAATAAGGAATTAATAACTATTATGCCTAAATAACGTATTTAATACTAGCCATTTTTTTAACTTAACCTTTTAAAGATTCAGCAATAGTTTCAAATTATATATATACTCACCCTGTGTCGGACTTTCAGTCAAAACATGGAACACATACACACTAACATACCTACTTTAACTCACATTTTTCCTAGCTTGCTTAAACGTGTTCAACACATGAGCACTGAATTTAGCTTCCCCTTAAAATCATATCACGCTTACCAACTTTTAAGCGACTTTTAACTTTTAAGCTTATTAAGAAAATTTTCTTTGAGGAAAGGAAATTGGCACCGACTTTTTAGTTTTTGTGATTAATTACTTTATAGCTTAGGTCTGTGAAATATTTTATAAGGGCATGAGCAGTTTTTTATGATTTAAGAATAAAATTTAAGGTATAGCTTAGGGGGCTTAACCTATAGAAGTTCATGGAATTTTAAATCAATAACTTAAAAGTTATAATCTAGGGAATTGTAGCTTATTAAGAAAATTTTCTTTGAGGAAAGAAAATTGGCACCGACTTTTTAGTTTTTGTGGGTTAATTATTTTATAGCTTAGTCTGTATAATATATTATAAGGCTAAGATAATTAGTACTAATTATGAATACCTAGAAATTTTCTTAATTTTTTTAATTCCCATTCTTTCAGAAAATAAAACACTTAAAGTTTTATTTTAGCTTTAAAGTTTATTATTTATTTGTTTTACATGTAAATTTTTGTGCTTTTTGTTATTGTTTTTAAGGGGTAATAACTTAATTTTCGCAGTAATTAATATTATTGATCAAGGAAACTTGGAAATAGAAATATAAAAGTAAGCGACACTGTGTATTTGTGGTACACACTAAGCTCACACGTGTACAACGTATACTCAGATTTTTTTTTTTTTTTTTTTTTTTTTTTTTTTTTTTCATGCAATAACAATAGAGTTCAGCTACTACAGCTTTTTCGCACTTTCTCCGCATTAGATCATCTTAAGAACCAGCCCAAACAACATTACAACATCTCAATAAGGCCATTCACAGTTCGAATACGCTGGTCCGCCATTTGTACGATCCGCTATTTGTATGCCAATTTACGAAAGCGCATTTTGCCTTGCTGTTGCTTTGCATACAAACGCAAATACGCAGGCACGCGGAAATAAAAGCAGCCCTTAGACGTGTTTTTTGTACCTCGTATTTTTATGATCTGTCAACAGCCGCATAATGACATACATCACAGGGCTGCACAATTTTTTAATACGACGGTCACATGGCGAGGTGCTCACAGTTTGAACAATAACAAATGCTATAAATACGATTTGTTAAAAGTACGCTCAAACCGTGAATAGCCTTAATGATATCGATAAGAGTGGTCCAAAACAATCTAAAGTGAGAAAAATTTACCCACCATAATATGGGTTGGGCTCAGGGACAACACAAGACATAACAACTAACCATGCGTTAATATAGATCTAATCATACATTAGTTTTCAATCTACTTTTGAGTTGACCTTTCGATAAGTTAACATCAAAAAAGCTACAGTTGTTAACAAAGGTACTCATGCGATTTAAAGGAGCAGTAGCCATATAATTTGTGCTACTAAAAGGTAAGTAAATTAAATTGTTAGCGTTTCTACTGCTTCTACGGTTAGTGTTAAAATTTATAAGAGTTAGGAGTTCTGGTGAATCGAACCCACCAGTTATGAGTTGGTGTAAGTAGACGATATCAGCAGACTTCCTTCTCTCATTAAAAGATTTCATTTTTAATAGTTTTAAACGATCCTCATAAGGAGGAAGATTAAAAGTGTCAGTTCCGCTTAAGCCCCTTAGAGCAAACCGAACAAAACGTTTTTGAATTCTTTCTATTCGTTCAACATGTACATTGTAACTTGGGACCAAACTTGACTTGCATACTCCAAGTGAGGACGGACAATTGAATAATACAGCGTTGTAGTTGTTATCATACTATTAAATTCTTTGGCCCAGCGTTTTATAAAACCGAGCATAGAAGACGCTTTTTTACAAATGCTATCAATATGAACGCTAAACGATAGCATGAATGAAAACAGTGCAGCGCTTGCTGCAGTCACTAGGGCAGCGTACAAGCAAATTTTATATTTCCGTGGTTGCGACATCTGAGTAGATGTACTGAGTAGAAAGCACTTGACCTGCTTTCGATCAACATGCATTGATAGACGCGATGTGGAGAGCGACGGAAAGAAAAAAAAATAACTGAAACAAAGATAATGAAAATAAGTTATGTTGTGGTGGCTATGATAGTACCACTACACCGTTACCCTTAAGCCAAAATTATTACTTGAAATTTTTTTTTTGTAAAATGGTGGATGAATTTTGTCGATAACATTTTTCTTTCTATAATCTCATAGGGACCATGATATGGGCTCTGTGATTGTAACGCGCGTTTATGAAAGACTTAAAAAAATTTTAATGGTTTGGAAAAGCCGGTCGGGATTCTGTCTGCCGCTAGCTAACAGCCTGTGGGGAGGTTAGTGGCTTACTAACCACATTGCGCACATACTATTTTAATTGTAACTTTAAAATTTGCTCGCTAATACCACCGAGCTCATGTATCTAAGTTAAGTTAGATAAATTGATAATTGTATGCGTCGCATGACGCTGGTGCCATTCACCATTTTTAATAAGTTCAGATTTTTAAATAAAGAGTTGGAGACACGAAAATGAAAAGACGTATTGCATATTTATTTCGAAATACTATAGGAAAAGCTTAGCAGGACTAGCGACAAGGTTGACGGTCATACGTACACGACACCACGACGGTAAGTGTTTCCAAAACCCATCCAAGAATCCTTATTACAGACCAGTGCAGCGGCATAGAGAGACTGACGAACCTCAGAGCCCCGCTCTACACGAGCTGACCACCCTGTTACCCTTTCATTCACCTTCACACTCAGTCTCACTTCAAAGCCCTACGAGTTATACGCTTGTCTTTCCATTAAAGTCCTTTTGCAGACCATTGCAGAGGCACAGAGGTACTAACGAATCTCAGAGCCCCGCTTGTATTTTCGCCTGCTCTGCATGAGCCGACCACCCGGTTACCCTCCTATTTAACTCTACGCTTGATGGCAGAGAACCGCCAGGAAGCTCAGTCTCGCATAGAAACCTCGCAACCTGTTGAAACCGCCCTCCTCGACCGAAACGGACGGACAGACCCACAGGACTGGACGACCGTCAACAGTAACAGCCACCATCAAGTGGACCAGCAGCCACGCATCTCCGCGATCTCTAGTGCTCCCTTAAAAAAGGAGTGCAAGCGGACCGCACCAATTCTCAAAATTCTTGTGTCAGAACCCTGGACAGCTGCTGAGTACTACCCTGTCTGGAAAACTCTAAGTAGCGCCTGAAGGTTCGTTACAAGTGTCGCCCGAGCAAGGACTCTGTAAGCAACCATCAAACGAACAGAGTCCAAGAAGGAAACACTGGACCACTAGCTTTCTCACAAAAATAAAAGCCACAGACGTGTGTTGTGTGTACAACCCACAAATAAATAAACAAACAAATAAGAATATAATAAACAGACCACCTAGTCACAAGCAAAGTCTATAACATGAGCAAACCTTGAAACACTTAGCACATGTGAGTGCAATACGATCAAGTTTAATAGTACAGCATGAATGAAAACAGTGCAGCGCTTGCTGCAGTCACTAGGGCAGCGTACAAGCAAATTTTATATTTCCGTGGTTGCGACATCTGAGTAGATGTACTGAGTAGAAAGCACTTGACCTGCTTTCGATCAACATGCATTGATAGACGCGATGTGGAGAGCGACGGAAAGAAAAAAAAATAACTGAAACAAAGATAATGAAAATAAGTTATGTTGTGGTGGCTATGATAGTACCACTACACCGTTACCCTTAAGCCAAAATTATTACTTGAAATTTTTTTTTTGTAAAATGGTGGATGAATTTTGTCGATAACATTTTTCTTTCTATAATCTCATAGGGACCATGATATGGGCTCTGTGATTGTAACGCGCGTTTATGAAAGACTTAAAAAAATTTTAATGGTTTGGAAAAGCCGGTCGGGATTCTGTCTGCCGCTAGCTAACAGCCTGTGGGGAGGTTAGTGGCTTACTAACCACATTGCGCACATACTATTTTAATTTAAAGAATCCCTATAAAAACCCACAAAAAGGAAGAAAAAATACCAAGTGAAAATATGATTTGGGTAAACTAAAATTTATATAATGCTATCAGATGTTCCTCTCAACGAAAAAACTAAAGCGATATCATTAGACGAAATTTTGATATCCGCTCTTTACCCACCCTCCATGATCTTACAAATTAATTTTAGTTAAGATCCCGAAGATTGCTACCTTTTATTCACCCATACCACAAGGAATAAGTAGAAAACTTGGGTGTTCATTTCGATCTTTAGTTTGCTTTATTCACATTCTTTTTCTTCTTTAAAATCATTATATTATGTATATATTTATTGCTTTATAAATTTTAATATTAACATTCTAAGTTTTTTAATTTTTGTGTTCTAAATAATTAAATTATATAATTTCCATTGTTATTTTATTATACGTAAGAAAAAAAAAGTAGAATAAGTTTTGTTCGTACGTAATTGCGTCAATCATTATGAAGTTAATTAAGTAGAGAAAGTATAAGAAGTAGTTAGTTTAACATTACAACAACAAAAAAACTTGTATGCAACCTTAATCATTTACCAACAATTGTTGATTGTTGCTTTGCTTTAAATGCATGTTAAGCAAAATTAATGGAATCAAAACAAAGGCAAGCAAAACAAATTAAAAGGAGAGAATTTAAATCAATGTTTTGACGTTTCTTTATTTAGACTTTGTTAAAGTTAACAGTATGAACACAACATATTGCAAGAGAGTTCTATATGTAAGCTATGCTGTAAACATAAAGAGAGCTTACTTAGCGATCGCTGTTTTTACCAAAGAGAATCGTGGGCAACTCTTCACTATCATTAAGAATTAAATTACAACAAAAAAAAAACTTTATAAAAATAACTTACAAGATGGAAAAAAAAATACAACAACTTACTTTATGATCCCGAATACGATGTAAGGCCTTCCATGTGTGGTTGTTGTTGGCGATCTGTACAGAGAAAAATAAATTTGATGCTATCGAATTTGTTGTTGCTTTTGTTTTGTTTTTTTTTATGTCTTTGCTGCTAAGAATATATTATTGAGTAACGTTAGAATGACTTTTGAACTTTATTAATATATTTTATCTTTTTCTTTGAACTTTTAACTTTAAACTAATTAATATTTTTCGTTATTCTGTTGTTTGGTCTTATGCTAACTTTTTCTGTACTAATATAGATAGTTTTTTTTTCTTTTTTGTATACTTGTCTTTTCCTTTTTTAAGGGAATATAACAAAGTGATTTAAGACAATTTTTTTCACTTTGGTAGGCGTTATGAGTTTTTATATAACATTTTTTCCGTTGTTAGTTTTTTTTCTCACTTAGTTAGCAAATGATTTACTTTTACGTAAATTTAGCTGATTTTAAAAAGAAGAATTGTTAATATGAATATTTTTACACTTATTTTATTTTCGTTGTTGTTATTAGCATTTTTTTTTCTTTTATATTACCGCGTTTCTGTTAAACTTTTGATCTTGTCCAAAGAATTATAGTTAACGCGCGTGCTGATCAAGTTTTGATGACTATAGAATGGTGGTTGGTAGCGTTGGCAAAATCCCGTTGAAACTAGCGCTGTGCTGCGCGATAAAGAAGAGATTTGTGTTGCTTAGCTTGACTACGTTGCTGCTATTTGAGATGCGTGTTCTGATCGATGACCGATCGAGGATCGATACCATGGATTGATTGTTAGATTAGTCCGATCCAATCCAGTGAATCGGATGATAAAATGAAATAGTTTCTTCCTTCTTTTTTTTTCGTTACTAGCGTTTCAATTGCAGAATGTATTGATTCCTTACTTAGATTAAATTAGCGATTTTTAGATTAATCGAAATATATAGCTGAATATTGGAGTTTCTCTTCCGAGAGTGATAAAATGGGCAAAAGTACGTAGTTACGCTCATCTGTGAAATTTATGGGCAAATATTTTGGCATCCTACTAACTTTAATTCCATGAAACTTACCCATTAATCTTTTTATGTAACCTATAATTATTTTAAATTGATCTTAAAATTCAAACTTTATATGTATGTTTATATCGTAGAAACTTTTCACGTGTTACGCGTTTGCTGGTGAAGCAAAAAGAAAGAAATTTTTAATACGGAAGTAGTGAGCAATTTAAGTTTTGCAGCAGTTGGTAGCCTTTCCAAGTAAAGTTGGTAATCAAGTACCTTTGAGCTTTCAACTATGTTAAGCTGATTTCATAGAGTTTTGGGCATCACTTTGCATGCGATAAATTATTTACAGTGTTTAAAAATTCTATTTAAAATTCTATTTATTTCAATTTTAAAAATTAAAATCTTTCAATTTATAGTTTAAAACTAAGAGTTTAAAGATTTTGAAGAGGTAAATATTCATAAAAAATATTTGAAATGATTTTTTTTTTCTTGCAGGTTACAAAACCAAATAACCTGCTAACTAGAAGGTAGAAGGTTAGTGGGAAAAAATTTTTTACTGGCGAATGTCCTTTGCGTGATATGTGCCTATGCTTCGGCTTTGACAATCTTCTAAACAAAATAATGGTTTCCTAATTTCTTTTTAATGCGAGATTTGAGAAATTTTGGACTAAGCTTAGCATTAAAATTTTTAGCAAAAATTCTTTGCTCAAAATTACGTCTAAAGACTTCTTGACCTTCTTTAAAATCAATAGGTTTTGATCGAAGATTATACTGTTTCACATTTCGTGTATACGCCTTTTGAATATTTTCTCGGATATCTTTTCTTAATAAAGCTAGTTTATCTTCATTTTTAAAATAGATATTAGGTTCATCTAACAAAAACAAATTTTTTAATAGTTTATAATCAGAGGCATGTGTTATCATATTAAACCCAAACAAGGCGTGGTAAGGAGAACTATTGATAGTTTGATGAATAGAGGATCTTAAAGCACAAGATATGCTGCTTAACATTTCATCCCAATCTCGATGGTCATGTTTAATATAAGCTCTTATTGCTGCTATTAGAGATCGATTAACTCGTTCTGATGCGTTACTCTGTGGAGAATACAATGCAGTATAAAGATGATTAATTCCTAATTTTGTCAAAAATGCGTTAAACTCGTTAGCTTTGAATTGGGACCCATTATCGCTTACTAAAGTTTCAGGTACTCCAGATCCATGAAAAATTTGTGTTAATAGAAAATCTTGTATGGCGACAGAGGTAAACTTACGCAAGGGACAAATCCAATGATATTTACTAAAATGGTCTACTACAATCAGTAACCCAATGTGACCTTTTTTGCTCCTTGGATAAGGACCTAGTAAATCAACATACAGGCGTTGAAATGGACGAACTGACATCGCTGGATTTCCCATAGGTGGGCGTAGCGTAACGTTTGGGGCTTTTGTTTGCTTACAAATTTCACAGTTTCGAACATAGTTTCTAACATCTTTAACTAAGCCTGGCCAAAATAAACATTGTCGGATTCTTTCGGTTGTCTTTGCCATGCCTCCGTGAGCTGCTAAGACACTATCGTGCGCTCTGATGATTACGTCTTTCCTAATCTTTTCGGGCACCCACAATTTCCAAGAATTTTCTTCTAGTTCTTTGTCACCTGTGGAATGTTCAGTACGAATGTAAACAAACTTATCAATGACTTTTAAGTCTGGAAGCTTTGCTTGCTCATTGACAATTTTTTCTTTTAAGTTTTCATAATCGGGATCGAAAAATGAAGGAGAATCTAAATCAATTTCTGGACCGGGGAATTCAATAGAAGCTACGTCTTCAATCGGACTTCTAGACAAAGCATCTGGGACGACATTTTCAGACCCTTTTCGATGTGAAATTGAAAATTTGTATCCTTGCAGCTTGAGAACCCAGCGTGCAAGTCTTCCACTTAAATTTGGCTGTCTCATCAGCCAGACTAAACTTGAATTGTCAGTTATTACTTCAAATTTTTGCAATTCTAAATAACATCGAAACCGCTCTATGGCTTCGATTGCAGCAAGACATTCAAGTTCAGTCACGCTATAATTTCTTTCCGCCGAAGTTAATTTTTTCGACATGAAAGCTATAGGATTTTCCTCTCCTTTATCGGAAACTTGGACAAGAACAGCGCCAATGCTATAGTCACTAGCGTCACAGTGTAAAAAGAACTTCTTAGAAAAATCTGAATTTTTTAACACTGGGGCAGTCGTAACAACATTTTTTAAGGTTTCAGAAGCATTTGAGCGTCTAGTGTCCAACAAAATTTCTTCTTGGTTTTAAGAACCTCTGTTATTGGAAACGTTAGATCAGCAAAATTTTCTATTAATCTTCGATACCACCCACAAAGTCCCAGAAAACCGCGAACTTGCTTTAAGTTCTTAGGAATTGGCCAGCCAAGAATAGATTCAATTTTTGCTGGATCCGTCGCGATACCTCCATTACCAATAATATATCCTAGATGTTTAACTGAAGTTACGCAAAAATTACTTTTGCTGATATTAAGAGTGAGATTTGCCTTCTTAAATTGTTCCGCAATGCGAACTAAGATTGATAAATGAGAATCATTGGTATAACGGTCTACCAGGTATTGTAAAAGCAGTTACCCGCTTCGACTCTTCCGTCAATTCAATTTGCCAGTAAGCATCTTTAAGATCTAACTTGGTAATAAGGTTAGCCTTAGACAATCTTGCAAAAATTCCTTCAATACTCGGGAGAGGATATGCATCTTTCTTCGTTACGTTATTTACTTTTCTTGCATCGAGACAAAGCCTAACTTTCCCAGGCTTAATAACTAAACGCATTGGAGAACTCCACGGACTTACTGATCTTTCGATTACTCCGAGACTTAGCATTCTGTCTACTTCCTCAAACATGAGTTTTTCAACCACAGGACTGACAGGATAGTAACGTTGTTTAATTGGTATTGAATCATTAACATCGATATGATGTTTAATTAATTTAGTTCGAGCGAGGCCTTGCGTTTCAAAATTTGGAAACATGGTCTTAACAGATTCAAGCTGTTGTTGTTGTAAACAAATAAGGGGATATCTCTGTTCTGACGACGCAGATTCGAGTGAAGATTCTATCAACGAAATTGAGTGTATAACTCCTGGAGCTAAATTGAAAAGTTTCCAAAAATCTATGCCTAAAATTAAGTTTTGAGACAGGGAGGGAATAATATAAAGTCTAATTGGTTTTCCATATCTACTTCTAAAAAACCGATTACTAAATGTAAGCTTCCATCTGCAGTTTTAACATGAGATTTAATTTTATGAAAATTTTTATAAGTTCCAAAATTTTTCTTTGCCAAGGAGGATCCTATACAGCTAACGTTGGCTCCTATATCTAGAAGACCTAGTTCCACAATATCGAAAAATTTCACCTCGGCATAGAAACGCATGTCATTATTGTTGTTTATAACAGCAGAAACTAAGATTTTATTATTATTTTTTTTATTTTTATAATATCTACGCATTCTTAGAGTATTTCGTTTTACTTTTAATGTTGGTGTTGCATTAAAAATTCTGTTCTTAATTTTAATATAGTTTTTTAATCTTTCATGATACGGAATAAGAGGAGAAAGATTTATTTTGTCTTTACTATGCAACTTACCTCGTTTTAAGATTCTAATTTCCGATTTACAAGAATTAAAATCTGAATTAACACACTTAACATGATCACAATTATGATTATTTGAGCTAGCCGGTAATTCAAAGTTTTGCTTTTTTCCTATTTTTAAATTATCAACTTCATTACTTTTAGCATTTATAACTTCGGTAAAGTTTACATCTTCGTTTATTCGTTCCTGTTTTAATATGGGGGCATTCTGGTGGTGTGGAATACTCCCTTCGATAAGTTTTCCGTCTTGCGTTGCGCGCATTTAGGACATTGTGGCTTATAGATTTTCGGAGCACCACAACCGTAACAAAATATTTTTCGTTCGGCCAAACAATCATGCCATTGGTGATCAGCATTACCACAGTTCCAGCATTTAAAGACTCTAGATACAGTATGTTGAACTGCAGCAACATTGTCTTGTTCAACACCATTTTCGAAACAAGGTAAAACCTCTTCTACTGCGAAAATGTTTCGACGAGAATTTACATTTGGAAAATTTCGTGAGTTTTGCGCACGACGAAAGGTATCTTCACCTAAGAGATTTTCTTTCATTTGGCAGAGCTTTCTTAGATGATCGATTGAATGGATAGGTACATAAAGTAATTCATGACGAATCTCAGCTTTAAGATTTCGAGTGATAATTTCAATGAACTCATTTTCTTCTAATGGCTCCGATAACCGATCCATGATGGAAGTAATTGCATCATAAAATGATTCAAAAGATTCACCCGGTTTCTGCTTGCGATTACGTAACTCTTCGCGAATATCGTAATTCGAACGATAATCTTTTTATTGATAACGAAGAGCAGAACAAAATAAACGCCATTCTATATGGGTTACTTGCTTATGGTACCTCCAGTACCAATCTCTAGCTTTTCCGTTAAGGATAATATGCAAATTCTTACACAGAGAACAGAAATCATTATTTAAGCTAACAGTTGTTAATGAATTGATTCTATAAATAAATTTTTCAACGTTCAAGCCTTCCACTGATCCGTCGAATTTAATATTCCAATTTTGAATAATATTTGTTATCTTGTCTGGATTTCCATGGTTAAAAGGAGAATTACTACTATTTTCTCGAGGAATATTAGAACTTGGCAATTGAGATACATTAGGTTGAATTCCCGGATGTAAGTTAAGTGAAGCACACATTCTTTGAACACTGTGTTCAATTATTTGAGCTAATCTCTCTTCATCGAAATTATTAACAGCTTGACTTGTACGAGGTAATGTATGCTGTAAGTTATTTCGGGGCGTATGAGTATTATTATTTCGTAGCGGAGAATTATTGATGTCAATTATTGGTAGCGAAAGATTTTGTTCACGAGCATTAGTGGTTTGATTTTCATTTTCATAATCAGGTAAGGAATTTACAGACGATTCGTCATTACGATTTGACCGATTACTTCGCGTATTTGGACGCCGAGACATTCCGCGATCGCGTGACTTGTCTGTTGACTTGTGCGTATTTTTTAAAATTAGATTTTTAGAAATAGTTATTAATATTGGCTGAAGATCTCTTAAATGACACAGCCTCTGACAGCAAGGGCATTCAGAATGTTCTGAAATCCACTTTTCTATGCAGACTTTATGAAAAACATGATTGCATTTAGTGATTAAGCAATCTTGAGAATCTGTCATGTTTTGTAAACAAACGGTGCAGTTGCACTCAGCAGAAACTGCGGATAATGCCGGAATATTTTATGCTTAACGGACATGGTTATAATTCTTATAAAATTTTGAATTATTATTAGTTATTCCTTATGTGTGGTATTTTGATGGGAGAATTAAAAGATAGCAAAATATAATTAAGGTTTAATGGTTGAGAGAAAGAGAATTTAAAACAATTGGTCTATTAAAAAAATCTACAAGAATTTGTTTTCAAAAATCCAAAACACAAGCGTTATCAAGAAAAGTTTAATAGGTTCAAAATAAAATCGGACAATTTATTGCGTTTTAATTAGCACAGACAGCAATATTTGTGTTCCAAATATATTATTTGAATTCGAGTTTATTATATTTACAATATACTTTATGTTTTGTTAGGATTTATTGAAATCAAAGGAAACTGGTTAATTATAAGTTTTAAGAAAGTTCATTGAAACTCTTGATGAATACAAAAGTAACACAACATTGACAAGCGGTTGAAATTATTCGGAATCAAAGCCAAATATTCAAAATCCAGAAAGTATAATGTATTTATTTAAATTCAAAACAAATTGTCACGGATACCTCTCTTATAACTTATTATATATATATGGGTAAAAAAAAAATTGAGATATTAAAGTATGGTTGGAGCAGACAACTGAGAAATCTTAACTGTCGGATGCCCCACGTTGGGCGCCACAAATATATGTAAAGCGCGTTTATGAAAGACTTAAAAAAATTTTAATGGTTTGGAAAAGCCGGTCGGGATTCTGTCTGCCGCTAGCTAACAGCCTATGGGGAGGTTCTTGGCTTACTAACCATATTGCGCACATACTTTTTTAATTTAAAGAATCCCTATAAAAACCCACAAAAAGGAAGAAAAAATACCAAGTGAAAATATGATTTGGGTAAACTAAAATTTATATAATGCTATCGATGTTCCTCTCAATGAAAAAACTAAAGTGATATCATTAGATGAAATTTTGATATCCACTCTTTACCCACCCTCCATGATCTTACAAATTAATTTTAGTTAAGATCCCGAAGATTGCTACCTTTTATTCACCCATACCACAAGGAATAAGTAGAAAACTTAGGTGTTCATTTCGATCTTTAGTTTGCTTTATTCACATTCTTTTTCTTCTTTAAAATCGTTATATTATGTATATATTTATTGCTTTATAAATTTTAATATTAACATTCTAAGTTTTCGAATTTTTGTGTTCTAAATAATTAAATTATATAATTTCCATTGTTATTTTATTATACGTAAGAAAAAAAAAAGTAGAATAAGTTTTGTTCGTACGTAATTGAGTCAATCATTATGAAGTTAATTAAGTAGAGAAAGTATAAGAAGTAGTTAGTTTAACATTACAACAACAAAAAAACTTGTATGCAACCTTAATCATTTACCAACAATTCTTGTTGCTTTGCTTTAAATGCATGTTAAGCAAAATTAATGGAATCAAAACAAAGGCAAGCAAAACAAATTAAAAGGAGAGAATTCAAATCAATGTTTTGACGTTTCTTTATTTAGACTCTGTTAAAGTTAACAGTATGAACACAACATATTGCAAGAGAGTTCTATATGTAAGCTATGCTGTAAACATAAAAAGAGCTTACTTAGCGATCTCTGTTTTACCAAAGAGAATCGTGGGCAACTCTTCACTATCATTAAGAATTAAATTACAACAAAAAAAAACTTTATAAAAATAACTTGCAAGATGGAAAAAAAATACAACAACTTACTTTATGATCCCGAATACGATGTAAGGCCTTCCATGTGTGGTTGTTGTTGGCGATCTGTACAGAGAAAAATAAATTTGATGCTATCGAATTTGTTGTTGCTTTTGTTTTGTTTTTTTTTATGTCTTTGCTGCTAAGAATATATTATTGAGTAACGTTAGAATGAATTTTTAACTTTATTAATATATTTTATCTTTTTCTTTGAACTTTTAACTTTAAACTAATTAATATTTTTCGTTATTCTGTTGTTTGGTCTTATGCTAACTTTTTCTGTACTAATATAGATAGTTTTTTTTTCTTTTTTATATACTTGTCTTTTTCCTTTTTTAAGGGAATATAACAAAGTGATTTAAGTCAATTTTTTCACTTTGGTAGGCGTTATGAGTTTTTATATAACATTTTTTCCGTTTTTAGTTTTTTTTTTCTCACTTAGCAAATGATTTACTTTTACGTAAATTTAGCTGATTTTAAAAAGAAGAATTGTTAATATGAATATTTTTACACTTATTTTATTTTCGTTGTTGTTATTAGCATTTTTTTTTCTTTTATATTACCGCGTTTTTGTTATACTTTTGATCTTGTCCAAAGAATTATAGTTAATGCGCGTGCTGATCAAGTTTTGATGACTATAGAATGGTGGTTGGTAGCGTTGGCAAAATCCCGTTGAAACTAGCAAAATAATGGTTTCCTAATTTCGTTTTAATGCGAGATTTGAGAAATTTTGGACTAAGCTTAGCATTAAAAATTTTAGCAAAAATTCTTTGCTCAAAATTACGTCTAAAGACTTCTTGACCTTCTTTAAAATCAATAGGTTTTGATCGAAGATTATACTGTTTCACATTTCGTGTATACGCCTTTGGAATATTTTCTCGGATATCTTTTCTTAATAAAGCTAGTTTATCTTAATTTTTAAAATAGATATTAGGTTCATCTAACAAAAACAAATTTTTTAATAGTTTATAATCAGAGGCATGTGTTATCATATTAAACCCAAACAAGGCGTGGTAAGGAGAACTATTGATAGTTTGATGAATAGAGGATCTTAAAGCACAAGATATGCTGCTTAACATTTCATCCCAATCTCGATGGTCATGTTTAATATAAGCTCTTATTGCTGCTATTAGAGATCGATTAACTCGTTCTGATGCGTTACTCTGTGGAGAATACAATGCAGTATAAAGATGATTAATTCCTAATTTTGTCAAAAATGCGTTAAACTCGTTAGCTTTGAATTGGGACCCATTATCGCTTACTAAAGTTTCAGGTACTCCAAATCCATGAAAAATTTGTGTTAATAGAAAATCTTGTATGGCGACAGAGGTAAACTTACGCAAGGGACAAATCCAATGATATTTACTAAAATGGTCTACTACAATCAGTAACCCAATGTGACATTTTTATGCTCCTTGGATAAGGACCTAGTAAATCAACATACAGGCGTTGAAATGGACGAACTGACATCGCTGGATTTCCCATAGGTGGGCGTAGCGTAACGTTTGGGGCTTTTGTTTGCTTACAAATTTCACAGTTTCGAACATAGTTTCTAACATCTTTAACTAAGCCTGGCCAAAATAAACATTGTCGGATTCTTTCGGTTGTCTTTGCCATGCCTCCGTGAGCTGCTAAGACACTATCGTGCGCTCTGATGATTACGTCTTTCCTAATCTTTTCGGGCACCCACAATTTCCAAGAATTTTCTTCTAGTTCTTTGTCACCTGTGGAATGTTCAGTACGAATGTAAACAAACTTATCAATGACTTTTAAGTCTGGAAGCTTTGCTTGCTCATTGACAATTTTTTCTTTTAAGTTTTCATAATCGGGATCGAAAAATGAAGGAGAATCTAAATCAATTTCTGGACCGGGGAATTCAATAGAAGCTACGTCTTCAATCGGACTTCTAGACAAAGCATCTGGGACGACATTTTCAGACCCTTTTCGATGTGAAATTGAAAATTTGTATCTTTGCAGCTTGAGAACCCAGCGTGCAAGTCTTCCACTTAAATTTGGCTGTCTCATCAGCCAGACTAAACTTGAATTGTCAGTTATTACTTCAAATTTTTGCAATTCTAAATAACATCGAAACCGCTCTATGGCTTCGATTGCAGCAAGACATTCAAGTTCAGTCACGCTATAATTTCTTTCCGCCGAAGTTAATTTTTTCGACATGAAAGCTATAGGATTTTCCTCTCCTTTATCGGAAACTTGGACAAGAACAGCGCCAATGCTATAGTCACTAGCGTCACAGTGTAAAAAGAACTTCTTAGAAAAATCTGAATTTTTTAACACTGGGGCAGTCGTAACAACATTTTTTAAGGTTTCAGAAGCATTTGAGCGTCTAGTGTCCAACAAAATTTCTTCTTGGTTTTAAGAACCTCTGTTATTGGAAACGTTAGATCAGCAAAATTTTCTATTAATCTTCGATACCACCCACAAAGTCCCAGAAAACCGCGAACTTGCTTTAAGTTCTTAGGAATTGGCCAGCCAAGAATAGATTCAATTTTTGCTGGATCCGTCGCGATACCTCCATTACCAATAATATATCCTAGATGTTTAACTGAAGTTACGCAAAAATTACTTTTGCTGATATTAAGAGTGAGATTTGCCTTCTTAAATTGTTCCGCAATGCGAACTAAGATTGATAAATGAGAATCATTGGTATAACGGTCTACCAGGTATTGTAAAAGCAGTTACCCGCTTCGACTCTTCCGTCAATTCAATTTGCCAGTAAGCATCTTTAAGATCTAACTTGGTAATAAGGTTAGCCTTAGACAATCTTGCAAAAATTCCTTCAATACTCGGGAGAGGATATGCATCTTTCTTCGTTACGTTATTTACTTTTCTTGCATCGAGACAAAGCCTTACTTTCCCAGGCTTAATAACTAAACGCATTGGAGAACTCCACGGACTTACTGATCTTTCGATTACTCCGAGACTTAGCATTCTGTCTACTTCCTCAAACATGAGTTTTTCAACCACAGGACTGACAGGATAGTAACGTTGTTTAATTGGTATTGAATCATTAACATCGATATGATGTTTAATTAATTTAGTTCGAGCGAGGCCTTGCGTTTCAAAATTTGGAAACATGGTCTTAACAGATTCAAGCTGTTGTTGTTGTAAACAAATAAGGGGATATCTCTGTTCTGACGACGCAGATTCGAGTGAAGATTCTATCAACGAAATTGAGTGTATAACTCCTGGAGCTAAATTGAAAAGTTTCCAAAAATCTATGCCTAAAATTAAGTTTTGAGACAGGGAGGGAATAATATAAAGTCTAATTGGTTTCTTTTCCAGTTTGTATTCCATATCTACTTCTAAAAAACCGATTACTAAATGTAAGCTTCCATCTGCAGTTTTAACATGAGATTTAATTTTATGAAAATTTTTATAAGTTCCAAAATTTTTCTTTGCCAAGGAGGATCCTATACAGCTAACGTTGGCTCCTATATCTAGAAGACCTAGTTCCACAATATCGAAAAATTTCACCTCGGCATAGAAACGCATGTCATTATTGTTGTTTATAACAGCAGAAACTAAGATTTTATTATTATTTTTTTTATTTTTATAATATCTACGCATTCTTAGAGAATTTCGTTTTACTTTTAATGTTGGTGTTGCATTAAAAATTCTGTTCTTAATTTTAATATAGTTTTTTAATCTTTCATGATACGGAATAAGAGGAGAAAGATTTATTTTGTCTTTACTATGCAACTTACCTCGTTTTAAGATTCTAATTTCCGATTTACAAGAATTAAAATCTGAATTAACACACTTAACATGATCACAATTATGATTATTTGAGCTAGCCGGTAATTCAAAGTTTTGCTTTTTTCCTATTTTTAAATTATCAACTTCATTACTTTTAGCATTTATAACTTCGGTAAAGTTTACATCTTCGTTTATTCGTTCCTGTTTTAATTCGGGGGCATTCTGGTGGTGTGGAATACTCCCTTCGATAAGTTTTCCGTCTTGCGTTGCGCGCATTTAGGACATTGTGGCTTATAGATTTTCGGAGCACCACAACCGTAACAAAATATTTTTCGTTCGGCCAAACAATCATGCCATTGGTGATCAGCATTACCACAGTTCCAGCATTTAAAGACTCTAGATACAGTATGTTGAACTGCAGCAACATTGTCTTGTTCAACACCATTTTCGAAACAAGGTAAAACCTCTTCTACTGCGAAAATGTTTCGACGAGAATTTACATTTGGAAAATTTCGTGAGTTTTGCGCACGACGAAAGGTATCTTCACCTAAGAGATTTTCTCTCATTTGGCAGAGCTTTCTTAGATGATCGATTGAATGGATAGGTACATAAAGTAATTCATGACGAATCTCAGCTTTAAGATTTCGAGTGATAATTTCAATGAGCTCATTTTCTTCTAATGGCTCCGATAACCGATCCATGATGAAAGTAATTGCATCATAAAATGATTCAAAAGATTCACCCGGTTTCTGCTTGCGATTACGTAACTCTTCGCGAATATCGTAATTCGAACGATAATCTTTTTATTGATAACGAAGAGCAGAACAAAATAAACGCCATTCTATATGGGTTACTTGCTTATGGTACCTCCAGTACCAATCTCTAGCTTTTCCGTTAAGGATAATATGCAAATTCTTACACAGAGAACAGAAATCATTATTTAAGCTAACAGTTGTTAATGAATTGATTCTATAAATAAATTCTTCAACGTTCAAGCCTTCCACTGATCCGTCGAATTTAATATTCCAATTTTGAATAATATTTGTTATCTTGTCTGGATTTCCATGGTTAAAAGGAGAATTACTACTATTTTCTCGAGGAATATTAGAACTTGGCAATTGAGATACATTAGGTTGAATTCCCGGATGTAAGTTAAGTGAAGCACACATTCTTTGAACACTGTGTTCAATTATTTGAGCTAATCTCTCTTCATCGAAATTATTAACAGCTTGACTTGTACGAGGTAATGTATGCTGTAAGTTATTTCGGGGCGTATGAGTATTATTATTTCGTAGCGGAGAATTATTGATGTCAATTATTGGTAGTGAAAGATTTTGTTCACGAGCATTAGTGGTTTGATTTTCATTTTCATAATCAGGTAAGGAATTTACAGACGATTCGTCATTACGATTTGACCGATTACTTCGCGTATTTGGACGCCGAGACATTCCGCGATCGCGTGACTTGTCTGTTGACTTGTGCGTATTATTTAAAATTAGATTTTTAGAAATAGTTATTAATATTGGCTGAAGATCTCTTAAATGACACAGCCTGCGACAGCAAGGGCATTCAGAATGTTCTGAAATCCACTTTTCTATGCAGACTTTATGAAAAACATGATTGCATTTAGTGATTAAGCAATCTTGAGAATCTGTCATGTTTTGTAAACAAACGGTGCAGTTGCACTCAGCAGAAACTGCGGACAATGCCGGAATATTTTATGCTTAACGGACATGGTTATAATTCTTATAAAATTTTGAATTATTATTAGTTATTCCTTATGTGTGGTATTTTGATGGGAGAATTAAAAGATAGCAAAATATAATTAAGGTTTAATGGTTGAGAGAAAGAGAATTTAAAACAATTGGTCTATTAAAAAAATCTACAAGAATTTGTTTTCAAAAATCCAAAACACAAGCGTTATCAAGAAAAGTTTAATAGGTTCAAAATAAAATCGGACAATTTATTGCGTTTTAATTAGCACAGACAGCAATATTTGTGTTCCAAATATATTATTTGAATTCGAGTTTATTATATTTACAATATACTTTATGTTTTGTTAGGATTTATTGAAATCAAAGGAAACTGGTTAATTATAAGTTTTAAGAAAGTTCATTGAAACTCTTGATGAATACAAAAGTAACACAACATTGACAAGCGGTTGAAATTATTCGGAATCAAAGCCAAATATTCAAAATCCAGAAAGTATAATGCATTTATTTAAATTCAAAACAAATTGTCACGGATACCTCTCTTATAACTTATTATATATATATGGGTAAAAAAAAAATTGAGATATTAAAGTATGGTTGGAGCAGACAACTGAGAAATCTTAACTGTCGGATGCCCCACGTTGGGCGCCACAAATATATGTAAAGCGCGTTTATGAAAGACTTAAAAAAATTTTAATGGTTTGGAAAAGCCGGTCGGGATTCTGTCTGCCGCTAGCTAACAGCCTATGGGGAGGTTCTTGGCTTACTAACCATATTGCGCACATACTTTTTTAATTTAAAGAATCCCTATAAAAACCCACAAAAAGGAAGAAAAAATACCAAGTGAAAATATGATTTGGGTAAACTAAAATTTATATAATGCTATCAGATGTTCCTCTCAATGAAAAAACTAAAGTGATATCATTAGATGAAATTTTGATATCCACTCTTTACCCACCCTCCATGATCTTACAAATTAATTTTAGTTAAGATCCCGAAGATTGCTACCTTTTATTCACCCATACCACAAGGAATAAGTAGAAAACTTAGGTGTTCATTTCGATCTTTAGTTTGCTTTATTCACATTCTTTTTCTTCTTTAAAATCGTTATATTATGTATATATTTATTGCTTTATAAATTTTAATATTAACATTCTAAGTTTTTGAATTTTTGTGTTCTAAATAATTAAATTATATAATTTCCATTGTTATTTTATTATACGTAAGAAAAAAAAAAGTAGAATAAGTTTTGTTCGTACGTAATTGAGTCAATCATTATGAAGTTAATTAAGTAGAGAAAGTATAAGAAGTAGTTAGTTTAACATTACAACAACAAAAAAACTTGTATGCAACCTTAATCATTTACCAACAATTCTTGTTGCTTTGCTTTAAATGCATGTTAAGCAAAATTAATGGAATCAAAACAAAGGCAAGCAAAACAAATTAAAAGGAGAGGATTCAAATCAATGTTTTGACGTTTCTTTATTTAGACTCTGTTAAAGTTAACAGTATGAACACAACATATTGCAAGAGAGTTCTATATGTAAGCTATGCTGTAAACATAAAAAGAGCTTACTTAGCGATCTCTGTTTTACCAAAGAGAATCGTGGGCAACTCTTCACTATCATTAAGAATTAAATTACAACAAAAAAAAATTTATAAAAATAACTTGCAAGATGGAAAAAAAAATACAACAACTTACTTTATGATCCCGAATACGATGTAAGGCCTTCCATGTGTGGTTGTTGTTGGCGATCTGTACAGAGAAAAATAAATTTGATGCTATCGAATTTGTTTTTGCTTTTGTTTTGTTTTTTTTTATGTCTTTGCTGCTAAGAATATATTATTGAGTAACGTTAGAATGAATTTTTAACTTTATTAATATATTTTATCTTCTTCTTTGAACTTTTAACTTTAAACTAATTAATATTTTTCGTTATTCTGTTGTTTGGTCTTATGCTAACTTTTTCTGTACTAATATAGATAGTTTTTTTTTCTTTTTTATATACTTGTCTTTTCCTTTTTTAAGGGAATATAACAAAGTGATTTAAGTCAATTTTTTCACTTTGGTAGGCGTTATGAGTTTTTATATAACATTTTTTCCGTTTTTAGTTTTTTTTTTCTCACTTAGCAAATGATTTACTTTTACGTAAATTTAGCTGATTTTAAAAAGAAGAATTGTTAATATGAATATTTTTACACTTATTTTATTTTCGTTGTTGTTATTAGCATTTTTTTTTCTTTTATATTACCGCGTTTTTGTTATACTTTTGATCTTGTCCAAAGAATTATAGTTAATGCGCGTGCTGATCAAGTTTTGATGACTATAGAATGGTGGTTGGTAGCGTTGGCAAAATCCCGTTGAAACTAGCAAAATAATGGTTTCCTAATTTCGTTTTAATGCGAGATTTGAGAAATTTTGGACTAAGCTTAGCATTAAAAATTTTAGCAAAAATTCTTTGCTCAAAATTACGTCTAAAGACTTCTTGACCTTCTTTAAAATCAATAGGTTTTGATCGAAGATTATACTGTTTCACATTTCGTGTATACGCCTTTGGAATATTTTCTCGGATATCTTTTCTTAATAAAGCTAGTTTATCTTAATTTTTAAAATAGATATTAGGTTCATCTAACAAAAACAAATTTTTTAATAGTTTATAATCAGAGGCATGTGTTATCATATTAAACCCAAACAAGGCGTGGTAAGGAGAACTATTGATAGTTTGATGAATAGAGGATCTTAAAGCACAAGATATGCTGCTTAACATTTCATCCCAATCTCGATGGTCATGTTTAATATAAGCTCTTATTGCTGCTATTAGAGATCGATTAACTCGTTCTGATGCGTTACTCTGTGGAGAATACAATGCAGTATAAAGATGATTAATTCCTAATTTTGTCAAAAATGCGTTAAACTCGTTAGCTTTGAATTGGGACCCATTATCGCTTACTAAAGTTTCAGGTACTCCAAATCCATGAAAAATTTGTGTTAATAGAAAATCTTGTATGGCGACAGAGGTAAACTTACGCAAGGGACAAATCCAATGATATTTACTAAAATGGTCTACTACAATCAGTAACCCAATGTGACATTTTTATGCTCCTTGGATAAGGACCTAGTAAATCAACATACAGGCGTTGAAATGGACGAACTGACATCGCTGGATTTCCCATAGGTGGGCGTAGCGTAACGTTTGGGGCTTTTGTTTGCTTACAAATTTCACAGTTTCGAACATAGTTTCTAACATCTTTAACTAAGCCTGGCCAAAATAAACATTGTCGGATTCTTTCGGTTGTCTTTGCCATGCCTCCGTGAGCTGCTAAGACACTATCGTGCGCTCTGATGATTACGTCTTTCCTAATCTTTTCGGGCACCCACAATTTCCAAGAATTTTCTTCTAGTTCTTTGTCACCTGTGGAATGTTCAGTACGAATGTAAACAAACTTATCAATGACTTTTAAGTCTGGAAGCTTTGCTTGCTCATTGACAATTTTTTCTTTTAAGTTTTCATAATCGGGATCGAAAAATGAAGGAGAATCTAAATCAATTTCTGGACCGGGGAATTCAATAGAAGCTACGTCTTCAATCGGACTTCTAGACAAAGCATCTGGGACGACATTTTCAGACCCTTTTCGATGTGAAATTGAAAATTTGTATCTTTGCAGCTTGAGAACCCAGCGTGCAAGTCTTCCACTTAAATTTGGCTGTCTCATCAGCCAGACTAAACTTGAATTGTCAGTTATTACTTCAAATTTTTGCAATTCTAAATAACATCGAAACCGCTCTATGGCTTCGATTGCAGCAAGACATTCAAGTTCAGTCACGCTATAATTTCTTTCCGCCGAAGTTAATTTTTTCGACATGAAAGCTATAGGATTTTCCTCTCCTTTATCGGAAACTTGGACAAGAACAGCGCCAATGCTATAGTCACTAGCGTCACAGTGTAAAAAGAACTTCTTAGAAAAATCTGAATTTTTTAACACTGGGGCAGTCGTAACAACATTTTTTAAGGTTTCAGAAGCATTTGAGCGTCTAGTGTCCAACAAAATTTCTTCTTGGTTTTAAGAACCTCTGTTATTGGAAACGTTAGATCAGCAAAATTTTCTATTAATCTTCGATACCACCCACAAAGTCCCAGAAAACCGCGAACTTGCTTTAAGTTCTTAGGAATTGGCCAGCCAAGAATAGATTCAATTTTTGCTGGATCCGTCGCGATACCTCCATTACCAATAATATATCCTAGATGTTTAACTGAAGTTACGCAAAAATTACTTTTGCTGATATTAAGAGTGAGATTTGCCTTCTTAAATTGTTCCGCAATGCGAACTAAGATTGATAAATGAGAATCATTGGTATAACGGTCTACCAGGTATTGTAAAAGCAGTTACCCGCTTCGACTCTTCCGTCAATTCAATTTGCCAGTAAGCATCTTTAAGATCTAACTTGGTAATAAGGTTAGCCTTAGACAATCTTGCAAAAATTCCTTCAATACTCGGGAGAGGATATGCATCTTTCTTCGTTACGTTATTTACTTTTCTTGCATCGAGACAAAGCCTTACTTTCCCAGGCTTAATAACTAAACGCATTGGAGAACTCCACGGACTTACTGATCTTTCGATTACTCCGAGACTTAGCATTCTGTCTACTTCCTCAAACATGAGTTTTTCAACCACAGGACTGACAGGATAGTAACGTTGTTTAATTGGTATTGAATCATTAACATCGATATGATGTTTAATTAATTTAGTTCGAGCGAGGCCTTGCGTTTCAAAATTTGGAAACATGGTCTTAACAGATTCAAGCTGTTGTTGTTGTAAACAAATAAGGGGATATCTCTGTTCTGACGACGCAGATTCGAGTGAAGATTCTATCAACGAAATTGAGTGTATAACTCCTGGAGCTAAATTGAAAAGTTTCCAAAAATCTATGCCTAAAATTAAGTTTTGAGACAGGGAGGGAATAATATAAAGTCTAATTGGTTTCTTTTCCAGTTTGTATTCCATATCTACTTCTAAAAAACCGATTACTAAATGTAAGCTTCCATCTGCAGTTTTAACATGAGATTTAATTTTATGAAAATTTTTATAAGTTCCAAAATTTTTCTTTGCCAAGGAGGATCCTATACAGCTAACGTTGGCTCCTATATCTAGAAGACCTAGTTCCACAATATCGAAAAATTTAACCTCGGCATAGAAACGCATGTCATTATTGTTGTTTATAACAGCAGAAACTAAGATTTTATTATTATTTTTTTTATTTTTATAATATCTACGCATTCTTAGAGTATTTCGTTTTACTTTTAATGTTGGTGTTGCATTAAAAATTCTGTTCTTAATTTTAATATAGTTTTTTAATCTTTCATGATACGGAATAAGAGGAGAAAGATTTATTTTGTCTTTACTATGCAACTTACCTCGTTTTAAGATTCTAATTTCCGATTTACAAGAATTAAAATCTGAATTAACACACTTAACATGATCACAATTATGATTATTTGAGCTAGCCGGTAATTCAAAGTTTTGCTTTTTTCCTATTTTTAAATTATCAACTTCATTACTTTTAGCATTTATAACTTCGGTAAAGTTTACATCTTCGTTTATTCGTTCCTGTTTTAATTCGGGGGCATTCTGGTGGTGTGGAATACTCCCTTCGATAAGTTTTCCGTCTTGCGTTGCGCGCATTTAGGACATTGTGGCTTATAGATTTTCGGAGCACCACAACCGTAACAAAATATTTTTCGTTCGGCCAAACAATCATGCCATTGGTGATCAGCATTACCACAGTTCCAGCATTTAAAGACTCTAGATACAGTATGTTGAACTGCAGCAACATTGTCTTGTTCAACACCATTTTCGAAACAAGGTAAAACCTCTTCTACTGCGAAAATGTTTCGACGAGAATTTACATTTGGAAAATTTCGTGAGTTTTGCGCACGACGAAAGGTATCTTCACCTAAGAGATTTTCTCTCATTTGGCAGAGCTTTCTTAGATGATCGATTGAATGGATAGGTACATAAAGTAATTCATGACGAATCTCAGCTTTAAGATTTCGAGTGATAATTTCAATGAGCTCATTTTCTTCTAATGGCTCCGATAACCGATCCATGATGGAAGTAATTGCATCATAAAATGATTCAAAAGATTCACCCGGTTTCTGCTTGCGATTACGTAACTCTTCGCGAATATCGTAATTCGAACGATAATCTTTTTATTGATAACGAAGAGCAGAACAAAATAAACGCCATTCTATATGGGTTACTTGCTTATGGTACCTCCAGTACCAATCTCTAGCTTTTCCGTTAAGGATAATATGCAAATTCTTACACAGAGAACAGAAATCATTATTTAAGCTAACAGTTGTTAATGAATTGATTCTATAAATAAATTCTTCAACGTTCAAGCCTTCCACTGATCCGTCGAATTTAATATTCCAATTTTGAATAATATTTGTTATCTTGTCTGGATTTCCATGGTTAAAAGGAGAATTACTACTATTTTCTCGAGGAATATTAGAACTTGGCAATTGAGATACATTAGGTTGAATTCCCGGATGTAAGTTAAGTGAAGCACACATTCTTTGAACACTGTGTTCAATTATTTGAGCTAATCTCTCTTCATCGAAATTATTAACAGCTTGACTTGTACGAGGTAATGTATGCTGTAAGTTATTTCGGGGCGTATGAGTATTATTATTTCGTAGCGGAGAATTATTGATGTCAATTATTGGTAGCGAAAGATTTTGTTCACGAGCATTAGTGGTTTGATTTTCATTTTCATAATCAGGTAAGGAATTTACAGACGATTCGTCATTACGATTTGACCGATTACTTCGCGTATTTGGACGCCGAGACATTCCGCGATCGCGTGACTTGTCTGTTGACTTGTGCGTATTATTTAAAATTAGATTTTTAGAAATAGTTATTAATATTGGCTGAAGATCTCTTAAATGACACAGCCTGCGACAGCAAGGGCATTCAGAATGTTCTGAAATCCACTTTTCTATGCAGACTTTATGAAAAACATGATTGCATTTAGTGATTAAGCAATCTTGAGAATCTGTCATGTTTTGTAAACAAACGGTGCAGTTGCACTCAGCAGAAACTGCGGACAATGCCGGAATATTTTATGCTTAACGGACATGGTTATAATTCTTATAAAATTTTGAATTATTATTAGTTATTCCTTATGTGTGGTATTTTGATGGGAGAATTAAAAGATAGCAAAATATAATTAAGGTTTAATGGTTGAGAGAAAGAGAATTTAAAACAATTGGTCTATTAAAAAAATCTACAAGAATTTGTTTTCAAAAATCCAAAACACAAGCGTTATCAAGAAAAGTTTAATAGGTTCAAAATAAAATCGGACAATTTATTGCGTTTTAATTAGCACAGACAGCAATATTTGTGTTCCAAATATATTATTTGAATTCGAGTTTATTATATTTACAATATACTTTATGTTTTGTTAGGATTTATTGAAATCAAAGGAAACTGGTTAATTATAAGTTTTAAGAAAGTTCATTGAAACTCTTGATGAATACAAAAGTAACACAACATTGACAAGCGGTTGAAATTATTCGGAATCAAAGCCAAATATTCAAAATCCAGAAAGTATAATGCATTTATTTAAATTCAAAACAAATTGTCACGGATACCTCTCTTATAACTTATTATATATATATGGGTAAAAAAAAAATTGAGATATTAAAGTATGGTTGGAGCAGACAACTGAGAAATCTTAACTGTCGGATGCCCCACGTTGGGCGCCACAAATATATGTAAAGCGCGTTTATGAAAGACTTAAAAAAATTTTAATGGTTTGGAAAAGCCGGTCGGGATTCTGTCTGCCGCTAGCTAACAGCCTATGGGGAGGTTCTTGGCTTACTAACCATATTGCGCACATACTTTTTTAATTTAAAGAATCCCTATAAAAACCCACAAAAAGGAAGAAAAAATACCAAGTGAAAATATGATTTGGGTAAACTAAAATTTATATAATGCTATCAGATGTTCCTCTCAATGAAAAAACTAAAGTGATATCATTAGATGAAATTTTGATATCCACTCTTTACCCACCCTCCATGATCTTACAAATTAATTTTAGTTAAGATCCCGAAGATTGCTACCTTTTATTCACCCATACCACAAGGAATAAGTAGAAAACTTAGGTGTTCATTTCGATCTTTAGTTTGCTTTATTCACATTCTTTTTCTTCTTTAAAATCGTTATATTATGTATATATTTATTGCTTTATAAATTTTAATATTAACATTCTAAGTTTTTGAATTTTTGTGTTCTAAATAATTAAATTATATAATTTCCATTGTTATTTTATTATACGTAAGAAAAAAAAAAGTAGAATAAGTTTTGTTCGTACGTAATTGAGTCAATCATTATGAAGTTAATTAAGTAGAGAAAGTATAAGAAGTAGTTAGTTTAACATTACAACAACAAAAAAACTTGTATGCAACCTTAATCATTTACCAACAATTCTTGTTGCTTTGCTTTAAATGCATGTTAAGCAAAATTAATGGAATCAAAACAAAGGCAAGCAAAACAAATTAAAAGGAGAGGATTCAAATCAATGTTTTGACGTTTCTTTATTTAGACTCTGTTAAAGTTAACAGTATGAACACAACATATTGCAAGAGAGTTCTATATGTAAGCTATGCTGTAAACATAAAAAGAGCTTACTTAGCGATCTCTGTTTTACCAAAGAGAATCGTGGGCAACTCTTCACTATCATTAAGAATTAAATTACAACAAAAAAAAATTTATAAAAATAACTTGCAAGATGGAAAAAAAAATACAACAACTTACTTTATGATCCCGAATACGATGTAAGGCCTTCCATGTGTGGTTGTTGTTGGCGATCTGTACAGAGAAAAATAAATTTGATGCTATCGAATTTGTTTTTGCTTTTGTTTTGTTTTTTTTTATGTCTTTGCTGCTAAGAATATATTATTGAGTAACGTTAGAATGAATTTTTAACTTTATTAATATATTTTATCTTCTTCTTTGAACTTTTAACTTTAAACTAATTAATATTTTTCGTTATTCTGTTGTTTGGTCTTATGCTAACTTTTTCTGTACTAATATAGATAGTTTTTTTTTCTTTTTTATATACTTGTCTTTTTCCTTTTTTAAGGGAATATAACAAAGTGATTTAAGTCAATTTTTTCACTTTGGTAGGCGTTATGAGTTTTTATATAACATTTTTTCCGTTTTTAGTTTTTTTTTTCTCACTTAGCAAATGATTTACTTTTACGTAAATTTAGCTGATTTTAAAAAGAAGAATTGTTAATATGAATATTTTTACACTTATTTTATTTTCGTTGTTGTTATTAGCATTTTTTTTTCTTTTATATTACCGCGTTTTTGTTATACTTTTGATCTTGTCCAAAGAATTATAGTTAATGCGCGTGCTGATCAAGTTTTGATGACTATAGAATGGTGGTTGGTAGCGTTGGCAAAATCCCGTTGAAACTAGCAAAATAATGGTTTCCTAATTTCGTTTTAATGCGAGATTTGAGAAATTTTGGACTAAGCTTAGCATTAAAAATTTTAGCAAAAATTCTTTGCTCAAAATTACGTCTAAAGACTTCTTGACCTTCTTTAAAATCAATAGGTTTTGATCGAAGATTATACTGTTTCACATTTCGTGTATACGCCTTTGGAATATTTTCTCGGATATCTTTTCTTAATAAAGCTAGTTTATCTTAATTTTTAAAATAGATATTAGGTTCATCTAACAAAAACAAATTTTTTAATAGTTTATAATCAGAGGCATGTGTTATCATATTAAACCCAAACAAGGCGTGGTAAGGAGAACTATTGATAGTTTGATGAATAGAGGATCTTAAAGCACAAGATATGCTGCTTAACATTTCATCCCAATCTCGATGGTCATGTTTAATATAAGCTCTTATTGCTGCTATTAGAGATCGATTAACTCGTTCTGATGCGTTACTCTGTGGAGAATACAATGCAGTATAAAGATGATTAATTCCTAATTTTGTCAAAAATGCGTTAAACTCGTTAGCTTTGAATTGGGACCCATTATCGCTTACTAAAGTTTCAGGTACTCCAAATCCATGAAAAATTTGTGTTAATAGAAAATCTTGTATGGCGACAGAGGTAAACTTACGCAAGGGACAAATCCAATGATATTTACTAAAATGGTCTACTACAATCAGTAACCCAATGTGACATTTTTATGCTCCTTGGATAAGGACCTAGTAAATCAACATACAGGCGTTGAAATGGACGAACTGACATCGCTGGATTTCCCATAGGTGGGCGTAGCGTAACGTTTGGGGCTTTTGTTTGCTTACAAATTTCACAGTTTCGAACATAGTTTCTAACATCTTTAACTAAGCCTGGCCAAAATAAACATTGTCGGATTCTTTCGGTTGTCTTTGCCATGCCTCCGTGAGCTGCTAAGACACTATCGTGCGCTCTGATGATTACGTCTTTCCTAATCTTTTCGGGCACCCACAATTTCCAAGAATTTTCTTCTAGTTCTTTGTCACCTGTGGAATGTTCAGTACGAATGTAAACAAACTTATCAATGACTTTTAAGTCTGGAAGCTTTGCTTGCTCATTGACAATTTTTTCTTTTAAGTTTTCATAATCGGGATCGAAAAATGAAGGAGAATCTAAATCAATTTCTGGACCGGGGAATTCAATAGAAGCTACGTCTTCAATCGGACTTCTAGACAAAGCATCTGGGACGACATTTTCAGACCCTTTTCGATGTGAAATTGAAAATTTGTATCTTTGCAGCTTGAGAACCCAGCGTGCAAGTCTTCCACTTAAATTTGGCTGTCTCATCAGCCAGACTAAACTTGAATTGTCAGTTATTACTTCAAATTTTTGCAATTCTAAATAACATCGAAACCGCTCTATGGCTTCGATTGCAGCAAGACATTCAAGTTCAGTCACGCTATAATTTCTTTCCGCCGAAGTTAATTTTTTCGACATGAAAGCTATAGGATTTTCCTCTCCTTTATCGGAAACTTGGACAAGAACAGCGCCAATGCTATAGTCACTAGCGTCACAGTGTAAAAAGAACTTCTTAGAAAAATCTGAATTTTTTAACACTGGGGCAGTCGTAACAACATTTTTTAAGGTTTCAGAAGCATTTGAGCGTCTAGTGTCCAACAAAATTTCTTCTTGGTTTTAAGAACCTCTGTTATTGGAAACGTTAGATCAGCAAAATTTTCTATTAATCTTCGATACCACCCACAAAGTCCCAGAAAACCGCGAACTTGCTTTAAGTTCTTAGGAATTGGCCAGCCAAGAATAGATTCAATTTTTGCTGGATCCGTCGCGATACCTCCATTACCAATAATATATCCTAGATGTTTAACTGAAGTTACGCAAAAATTACTTTTGCTGATATTAAGAGTGAGATTTGCCTTCTTAAATTGTTCCGCAATGCGAACTAAGATTGATAAATGAGAATCATTGGTATAACGGTCTACCAGGTATTGTAAAAGCAGTTACCCGCTTCGACTCTTCCGTCAATTCAATTTGCCAGTAAGCATCTTTAAGATCTAACTTGGTAATAAGGTTAGCCTTAGACAATCTTGCAAAAATTCCTTCAATACTCGGGAGAGGATATGCATCTTTCTTCGTTACGTTATTTACTTTTCTTGCATCGAGACAAAGCCTTACTTTCCCAGGCTTAATAACTAAACGCATTGGAGAACTCCACGGACTTACTGATCTTTCGATTACTCCGAGACTTAGCATTCTGTCTACTTCCTCAAACATGAGTTTTTCAACCACAGGACTGACAGGATAGTAACGTTGTTTAATTGGTATTGAATCATTAACATCGATATGATGTTTAATTAATTTAGTTCGAGCGAGGCCTTGCGTTTCAAAATTTGGAAACATGGTCTTAACAGATTCAAGCTGTTGTTGTTGTAAACAAATAAGGGGATATCTCTGTTCTGACGACGCAGATTCGAGTGAAGATTCTATCAACGAAATTGAGTGTATAACTCCTGGAGCTAAATTGAAAAGTTTCCAAAAATCTATGCCTAAAATTAAGTTTTGAGACAGGGAGGGAATAATATAAAGTCTAATTGGTTTCTTTTCCAGTTTGTATTCCATATCTACTTCTAAAAAACCGATTACTAAATGTAAGCTTCCATCTGCAGTTTTAACATGAGATTTAATTTTATGAAAATTTTTATAAGTTCCAAAATTTTTCTTTGCCAAGGAGGATCCTATACAGCTAACGTTGGCTCCTATATCTAGAAGACCTAGTTCCACAATATCGAAAAATTTAACCTCGGCATAGAAACGCATGTCATTATTGTTGTTTATAACAGCAGAAACTAAGATTTTATTATTATTTTTTTTATTTTTATAATATCTACGCATTCTTAGAGTATTTCGTTTTACTTTTAATGTTGGTGTTGCATTAAAAATTCTGTTCTTAATTTTAATATAGTTTTTTAATCTTTCATGATACGGAATAAGAGGAGAAAGATTTATTTTGTCTTTACTATGCAACTTACCTCGTTTTAAGATTCTAATTTCCGATTTACAAGAATTAAAATCTGAATTAACACACTTAACATGATCACAATTATGATTATTTGAGCTAGCCGGTAATTCAAAGTTTTGCTTTTTTCCTATTTTTAAATTATCAACTTCATTACTTTTAGCATTTATAACTTCGGTAAAGTTTACATCTTCGTTTATTCGTTCCTGTTTTAATTCGGGGGCATTCTGGTGGTGTGGAATACTCCCTTCGATAAGTTTTCCGTCTTGCGTTGCGCGCATTTAGGACATTGTGGCTTATAGATTTTCGGAGCACCACAACCGTAACAAAATATTTTTCGTTCGGCCAAACAATCATGCCATTGGTGATCAGCATTACCACAGTTCCAGCATTTAAAGACTCTAGATACAGTATGTTGAACTGCAGCAACATTGTCTTGTTCAACACCATTTTCGAAACAAGGTAAAACCTCTTCTACTGCGAAAATGTTTCGACGAGAATTTACATTTGGAAAATTTCGTGAGTTTTGCGCACGACGAAAGGTATCTTCACCTAAGAGATTTTCTCTCATTTGGCAGAGCTTTCTTAGATGATCGATTGAATGGATAGGTACATAAAGTAATTCATGACGAATCTCAGCTTTAAGATTTCGAGTGATAATTTCAATGAGCTCATTTTCTTCTAATGGCTCCGATAACCGATCCATGATGGAAGTAATTGCATCATAAAATGATTCAAAAGATTCACCCGGTTTCTGCTTGCGATTACGTAACTCTTCGCGAATATCGTAATTCGAACGATAATCTTTTTATTGATAACGAAGAGCAGAACAAAATAAACGCCATTCTATATGGGTTACTTGCTTATGGTACCTCCAGTACCAATCTCTAGCTTTTCCGTTAAGGATAATATGCAAATTCTTACACAGAGAACAGAAATCATTATTTAAGCTAACAGTTGTTAATGAATTGATTCTATAAATAAATTCTTCAACGTTCAAGCCTTCCACTGATCCGTCGAATTTAATATTCCAATTTTGAATAATATTTGTTATCTTGTCTGGATTTCCATGGTTAAAAGGAGAATTACTACTATTTTCTCGAGGAATATTAGAACTTGGCAATTGAGATACATTAGGTTGAATTCCCGGATGTAAGTTAAGTGAAGCACACATTCTTTGAACACTGTGTTCAATTATTTGAGCTAATCTCTCTTCATCGAAATTATTAACAGCTTGACTTGTACGAGGTAATGTATGCTGTAAGTTATTTCGGGGCGTATGAGTATTATTATTTCGTAGCGGAGAATTATTGATGTCAATTATTGGTAGCGAAAGATTTTGTTCACGAGCATTAGTGGTTTGATTTTCATTTTCATAATCAGGTAAGGAATTTACAGACGATTCGTCATTACGATTTGACCGATTACTTCGCGTATTTGGACGCCGAGACATTCCGCGATCGCGTGACTTGTCTGTTGACTTGTGCGTATTATTTAAAATTAGATTTTTAGAAATAGTTATTAATATTGGCTGAAGATCTCTTAAATGACACAGCCTGCGACAGCAAGGGCATTCAGAATGTTCTGAAATCCACTTTTCTATGCAGACTTTATGAAAAACATGATTGCATTTAGTGATTAAGCAATCTTGAGAATCTGTCATGTTTTGTAAACAAACGGTGCAGTTGCACTCAGCAGAAACTGCGGACAATGCCGGAATATTTTATGCTTAACGGACATGGTTATAATTCTTATAAAATTTTGAATTATTATTAGTTATTCCTTATGTGTGGTATTTTGATGGGAGAATTAAAAGATAGCAAAATATAATTAAGGTTTAATGGTTGAGAGAAAGAGAATTTAAAACAATTGGTCTATTAAAAAAATCTACAAGAATTTGTTTTCAAAAATCCAAAACACAAGCGTTATCAAGAAAAGTTTAATAGGTTCAAAATAAAATCGGACAATTTATTGCGTTTTAATTAGCACAGACAGCAATATTTGTGTTCCAAATATATTATTTGAATTCGAGTTTATTATATTTACAATATACTTTATGTTTTGTTAGGATTTATTGAAATCAAAGGAAACTGGTTAATTATAAGTTTTAAGAAAGTTCATTGAAACTCTTGATGAATACAAAAGTAACACAACATTGACAAGCGGTTGAAATTATTCGGAATCAAAGCCAAATATTCAAAATCCAGAAAGTATAATGCATTTATTTAAATTCAAAACAAATTGTCACGGATACCTCTCTTATAACTTATTATATATATATGGGTAAAAAAAAAATTGAGATATTAAAGTATGGTTGGAGCAGACAACTGAGAAATCTTAACTGTCGGATGCCCCACGTTGGGCGCCACAAATATATGTAAAGCGCGTTTATGAAAGACTTAAAAAAATTTTAATGGTTTGGAAAAGCCGGTCGGGATTCTGTCTGCCACTAGCTAACAGCCTATGGGGAGGTTCTTGGCTTACTAACCATATTGCGCACATACTTTTTTAATTTAAAGAATCCCTATAAAAACCCACAAAAAGGAAGAAAAAATACCAAGTGAAAATATGATTTGGGTAAACTAAAATTTATATAATGCTATCAGATGTTCCTCTCAATGAAAAAACTAAAGTGATATCATTAGATGAAATTTTGATATCCACTCTTTACCCACCCTCCATGATCTTACAAATTAATTTTAGTTAAGATCCCGAAGATTGCTACCTTTTATTCACCCATACCACAAGGAATAAGTAGAAAACTTAGGTGTTCATTTCGATCTTTAGTTTGCTTTATTCACATTCTTTTTCTTCTTTAAAATCGTTATATTATGTATATATTTATTGCTTTATAAATTTTAATATTAACATTCTAAGTTTTTGAATTTTTGTGTTCTAAATAATTAAATTATATAATTTCCATTGTTATTTTATTATACGTAAGAAAAAAAAAAGTAGAATAAGTTTTGTTCGTACGTAATTGAGTCAATCATTATGAAGTTAATTAAGTAGAGAAAGTATAAGAAGTAGTTAGTTTAACATTACAACAACAAAAAAACTTGTATGCAACCTTAATCATTTACCAACAATTCTTGTTGCTTTGCTTTAAATGCATGTTAAGCAAAATTAATGGAATCAAAACAAAGGCAAGCAAAATAAATTAAAAGGAGAGGATTCAAATCAATGTTTTGACGTTTCTTTATTTAGACTCTGTTAAAGTTAACAGTATGAACACAACATATTGCAAGAGAGTTCTATATGTTAGCTATGCTGTAAAAATAAAAAGAGCTTACTTAGCGATCTCTGTTTTACCAAAGAGAATCGTGGGCAACTCTTCACTATCATTAAGAATTAAATTACAACAAAAAAAAATTTATAAAAATAACTTGCAAGATGGAAAAAAAAATACAACAACTTACTTTATGATCCCGAATACGATGTAAGGCCTTCCATGTGTGGTTGTTGTTGGCGATCTGTACAGAGAAAAATAAATTTGATGCTATCGAATTTGTTGTTGCTTTTGTTTTGTTTTTTTTTATGTCTTTGCTGCTAAGAATATATTATTGAGTAACGTTAGAATGAATTTTTAACTTTATTAATATATTTTATCTTCTTCTTTGAACTTTTAACTTTAAACTAATTAATATTTTTCGTTATTCTGTTGTTTGGTCTTATGCTAACTTTTTCTGTACTAATATAGATAGTTTTTTTTTCTTTTTTATATACTTGTCTTTTTCCTTTTTTAAGGGAATATAACAAAGTGATTTAAGTCAATTTTTTTCACTTTGGTAGGCGTTATGAGTTTTTATATAACATTTTTTTCCGTTTTTAGTTTTTTTTTTTCTCACTTAGCAAATGATTTACTTTTACGTAAATTTAGCTGATTTTAAAAAGAAGAATTGTTAATATGAATATTTTTACACTTATTTTATTTTCGTTGTTGTTATTAGCATTTTTTTTTCTTTTATATTACCGCGTTTTTGTTATACTTTTGATCTTGTCCAAAGAATTATAGTTAATGCGCGTGCTGATCAAGTTTTGATGACTATAGAATGGTGGTTGGTAGCGTTGGCAAAATCCCGTTGAAACTAGCGCTGTGCTGCGCGATAAAGAAGAGATTTGTGTTGCTTAGCTTGACTACGTTGCTGCTATTTGAGATGCGTGTTCTGATCGATGACCGATCGAGGATCGATACCATGGATTGATGGTTAGATTAGTCCGATCCAATCCAGTGAATCGGATGATAAAATGAAATAGTTTCTTCCTTCTTTTTTTTTCGTTACTAGCGTTTCAATTGCAGAATGTATTGATTCCTTACTTAGATTAAATTAGCGATTTTTAGATTAATCGAAATATATAGCTGAATATTGGAGTTTCTCTTCCGAGAGCGATAAAATGGGCAAAAGTACGTAGTTACGCTCATCTGTGAAATTTATGGGCAAATATTTTGGCATCCTACTAACTTTAATTCCATGAAACTTACCCATTAATCTTTTTATGTAACCTATAATTATTTTAAATTGATCTTAAAATTCAAACTTTATATGTATGTTTATATCGTAGAAACTTTTCACGTGTTACGCGTTTGCTGGTGAAGCAAAAAGAAAGAAATTTTTAATACGGAAGTAGTGAGCAATTTAAGTTTTGCAGCAGTTGGTAGCCTTTCCAAGTAAAGTTGGTAATCAAGTACCTTTGAGCTTTCAACTATGTTAAGCTGATTTCATAGAGTTTTTGGCATCACTGTGCATGTGATAAATTATTTACAGTGATTAAAAATTCTATTTAAAATTCTATTTTATTTCAATTTTAAAAATTAAAATCTTTCAATTTATAGTTTAATTGAATTAAGAGTTAAAAGATTTTGAAGAGGTTAATATTCATAAAGAATATTTGAAATGATTTTTTTTTCTTGCACGTTACATGATTTTGTCTAGTTTCTAATTTTATAAATACTAAATCTCTTATTTCTAAAACGCTTTCATTACTATCTCTATCATAAGCTATTTTTCTCTTATTTTAAACCTGTTGTATTAATTTCTTTGCCATATCTATTGAAGTTTTTAATCTTATATTTTTAACTCATTGGCATAATTATCTATGTCATATATTTTGTTTACGTTTTCTACTATGTCGCTAGGCAGAATCGGTAATTTTCCGAAAATCAAATCATATAGTGAATATTGTGAGTCTACGTGTGGGGTCGTGTTATAAGCAAACGTGTAATACGACACCCATTTGTCCCATTCGTTATCTTCTGCAAACGAAAGTAGATATTCATTTAAACCCTATGGTTTCTCTCAAGTACGCCGATCGTTTGGTGATGGTAGTGTGTTGAAAATATCTGGCGAGTGTGCAATAGTTCACATATGTGTGTCATTAGTTCGTTTGTAAACTCTGTCCCTCTGTCAGACTTAAGTGTTCTGAAGCATCCGTACTTCAGTATGAATTGCTCTACCAGGGTTGAGGCTATTATTTTGGCAGCTTTGGTTGCAATCGGATGTGCTACGACAAATTTCATAAGGTCACATTGCATTGTAAGTATATATCTGTAGCCGTTTGACGATCTTAATGGGCATACAGTGTCAATCGATATGCTTCCGAAACCTTTTTGTGGTGTGTCTGTTATGATTAGTTTTTCTTTAATGTGCCGAGTAGTTTTATTTTTATTACATTTCAGGCACTTGCTTATAAATTCGTTCATCATTTGTCACATATTTTTCCATATGTATCTTTGTTTTAGCTTAAGGGCTGTTTTTCCTATGCCAATGTGTCCTGATATGTTCGAAGTGTGAAATTTATCAATTAGTTTGTATTTTTGTAGCATGCTATCTATATATTTGTATTGGAGCTCTGTATATCAATATCTTTATGGGCGAGGATCTATTCATTTTTAATTTCTCATATTTTTCTTCAAATGCATTAATATCAATTATTTCAAATATCTAATCTTTTTCACACAGGGCAAGCTTCTTAATATGTGATTTCTTTAATAAACTATGCAGTTTCTCCAATATCGAATCTATTTTCGAAAGGTCATCGCTACATGTTATGCGCACTTCATTATTATTTATATTCACAGTAAAATTACTCTTTTCTTTAATAATAAATTTAAATTTTGCCAATTTCCTTATATAATAAGTTGGGGATTAGCCGAAGCAGACCACAGTGGGTCCCTTTTCGTCCCCTATTGGACAAAGGGTACTACTGCTCGGAGTACTCGTACGTGAGCATGCTCCTCGTGTAAGCATCCTTTGTCACCTCAAGCATATCCTTATAGGTTAGTTGACCAATCTCGGCTTCGCCAATAAATGGGCGTCCCAGAGTGGTCAATCTTATGCTTGCCAGCGCCGGACACTGGCACAGAATGTGTGCTGCTGTTTCCGGCTCCTCTAGGCATAACCTACACGCATCGTCCTCGGTCAGAGTTATCTTCCCGAGATGGTACATGAAGGAACCGTGTCCTGTGACCAGTGCAGTAAGCCAGCTTAAAGTCCTTCGATTGTATCGGATAACTTTTGCTGCCTCACTACGAGACCACTTCACGGCCGCCTTTGATTGCCTGCAGTTAACAGCTTCTTCCCACCTTTTACTGTGTTCCGAGTCCGTCTATTGTTTAATAAGGCCTGCCACCATATTGTCGCCTATGGCGATACGTGGTTCTGGTCCACAGAGTTCTTCTGCTGATCCTGTTCTTGCTAAAGAATCAGCTTCTTCATTCTGTTCTATGCCAGAGTGTCCTCTCACCCACATAAGTGTAAGCTCATTTGTCTGGGCGCACCTATTGAGTTTTGTAAGACATTCTATGGCCAACCTGGAAGTGATGTCTGTCCGTTGCATACACCTAATCACAGACTGATTTTCGAGAGCGATGACAATTTTCTTGCCACTGATCCGGCCATCTATCAGGTGGTCCAGCGCATGCACTACGCCAAGCATTTCTGCCTGGTATACAGACACAAACCTCCCCAACCTCAGTACACAGGATAGGCTTAACTCTTTTGAGTACACGCCTGTCCCGGCCCGGCCATTCATCAGAGAGCCGTCTGTGAATATACTGATATCGCTACCAGCGATTTCTTCACAAACGGCTCCATCCGTTATAAGAGTTTTATAACATTTTTCTGTTATTTTTACTCTCTGCCTTCCCTCCATAGGCATAAACGCCTCCCTGACATCTCTCTGTACAATATCAAGGATGCGAATATGACCATGCAGGGCCGTTGCCCCATGCCACGTAGCATTTCGCAACATCCTGAGGGCTGACAGCGCCGCTGTTTTCTTTATTTCTAAATCCAACGGCAGCATACCTAACAGAACCTCCATTGCGCTTGTTGGAGTGGTGCGTATTGCACCTGTTATTCCAACACACGCCAGCCATTGGACTCTGTCCAGTCTCTTCTTAATGGTTTTCTGGCTGACTTTTGTCCACCAAATCACCGAAGCGTACGTGATGACAGGTCTAACCATCATAGTGTAAACCCATTTCATAGCCTCTGGGTTTAGCCCCCATTTGAGACCACAAACGCGCCTGCACTGAAACAGAACCCTCTTGGCTCTTTGAATCCTATCTTCTACATGCTCGTTCCAGTTCAGTTTGCTATCAAGGGTTACCCCTAGATATTTTACTTTCGTGGACATGTTGATTTCAGCTCCAAAAAGTCTGAGTGGTTCTGTACTCAGGCCTACCCTCTTTCTAGTAAAGAGAATATTGTCTGACTTGCCTGCGTTTACGGTAAGGCCTTGTTCTCGACACCACTCCTCCACCATTCGGAGTGCTCCCTTCATGATGTCAGAGATGGTGTTGTAGCAATGCATAATATAGCTGCACAAAATAACAACAACATATAAGCAACACTTCCCGCAAAATCAGCCGATCTGTCAGCTCATCTCATCGACGGTATCTATTTACATAGTACATATGAATGTAAATAATTATGTATACACATTTCTTGTTGCTAGCTAACCCGCTAGCTTTGTGCAGAAACATATTATTTTTTCTATATAATTTGCAAACGACAGAACTTGATTCTTCAGTCATGGTGTCACTGCTGGCACATTCGTTTGCATATTCTTTTTCATTTGAAGTAACTTTTAATTTATATTTTTAAAGTTCTTAATAGTATTTAAGATAGTTAATTGAATAATAAAATAAAATAATTAAAATATTAACGCACCGTCTTAAATTACTAAACTGGTGACCCCGAAATATATCGAGTTTGTTTTTCACTTAAATAACAATGGTAAACGGTGTTAAAACTAATGATGAACAAGAAGGCTCTGGGGACAACAACAACGTCCCGCTACTGAGTCCGCAGGCAGAAACTGCAGCGCAGACAACAAATGAACCAGCTCACGTTTTTCACGCTTCACGAATTAAAACACAAGATTTTTTTACGTCCGACCCAGAACTGTGGTTTTTCCTGCTCGAGTCACAATTTGCTGTCAACCGTATTACTTCAGACACTTCAATGTACCACTCTGTTGTTTCTCAGCTAAATCAAACAGTCGCGGAGAAGGTAAGAACGTTTCTGCGTAGTCCACCAGCATCTGGAAAGTATATGGCCATTAAAACAAAGCTCATCCAAGAATTTACACCTAGCGACCAAGGAAGAATTAAAAAGTTGCTTTCGCAGATGGAGCTGGGTGACAAGAAGCCATCAAGACTGCTGGAAGAAATGCAAAACCTTGCCGGAGACACAGTCGACAACAAATTTCTTACAACACTATGGCTAGGTTGTTTACCAATGACGTTACAGCAAATTTTGTCACCTTGGAGTGATGAATCTCTCGATAAACTCGCAAAAATGGCAGATGGTATAGTAGAAACAACAAATTTGGTGCCTGTAGCAGCTGCGACGTCATCATTTTCGTCTAACTCATGTGCAACAAATGAATCAGTGCTCGAAAAAATTACTGCACGGATGGATGATATCTGTAGGCGTTTTCAACAGTTAGAACGATCAAGTCACCGTGGCCGTGATCATTCAAAGTCACGATCAATTAATCGAAAAAGGGACGCATCGCATCGTAGTGTCAATCGCAGCAATAAATGCTGGTACCATAAAAAATTTGGACCTCAAGCAACGAAATGCAAACCACCGTGCTCGTTTCAGTCGGAAAACTAAAAAGCCGAGCTCAAACTAAGGCGACTGAGCTTGGCGCGTCTTCTGCTCGTCTTTTTATTTACGATGAAGCAACAGGCCGAAATTTTCTTATAGATACTGGCGCGGATGTATCCATCATTCCACCAACAAAGCGCTCATTCTGCACATTTAGACACGAATCGACGCACCTTAAACTTTTCGCAGCCAATGGATCACAGATCAAGGCTTACGGACAAGAACGACTTGTTCCATCGCTTGGTCTGCGACGTAATTTTCCGTGGCATTTCACTATAGCAGACGTTCAAGTTTCTATTATTGGTGCAGATTTTTTAAATTTTTACAATTTGTCAGTTGACTTGCATAGTCGGAAGCTCATCGATAATTCAACTGCAGTATCCCAGATCGGAACCATGCATTTTTTCGATGCACCGCAGGTAACAATCATAGACCAAAATAATCAATTTTCTCATCTTTTAAGAGAATTCAAAGATTTATTCGAAAATCAACCTGTAAAGAACCGAAAAGTCAGAACGGATATTACGCACTGCATCATTACAAATGGGCCACCAGTCACTGCAAAACCTCGACGCCTTCCACCTAATAAAATGTCGATCGCAAAAGCAGAGTTTCAAGAACTTATGACATTAGGTATTTGCAGACCATCGAAAAGTAACTGGGCCTCACCTCTACATATGGTTCCGAAAAAAGACTCTACTTGGCGGCCTTGCGGCGACTACAGGCGCCTTAACTCAGCAACTGTACCGGACAAGTACCCAGTCCCCCACATTCAAGATTTCGCGCACATCGTTTACGGTCAAAAACTGTTTAGCACAATCGACCTAAAAAAAGCTTACCACCAGGTACCAGTACTGCCATCTGATATTCCAAAAACGGCTATTATAACACCCTTTGGTCTTTATGAATTTCTATACATGCCGTATGGACTACGAAACGCAGCTCAGACGTTTCAGAGGCTGATCGACGAAGTGCTTAGAGGTCTAGATTTTGCAGTAGCATATATCGATGACATCCTAGTAGCCTCCGAGACGGTAGCCCAACACGAAAATCACTTGCGAATTATTTTTACGCGGCTTCAGGAAAATGGTTTAGTCATTAATCTGCCAAAGTGTGTTTTTGGAAAACCAGAAGTCCAGTTTCTTGGCCATTTAGTCCTGCCGGAAGGAATTAAACCCTTGCCAAGTAAGGTTAATGCAATACGTGCGTATGAAAAGCCCAAGTTTGCCAAGGAACTACGAAGATTCCTGGCAATGATTAATTTTTATAGGCGATTTATCCCAAATGCCATAGCCATCCAGGATCGTTTACAAGCTTTAATTCTAGGCAACGTTAAAAACGACAAGCGCAAAATCATCTGGACCCCAGACGCGGAAGACGCTTTTGAACAATACAAGACAGCACTGTGTAACGCAACAATGTTGGCTCACCCAGCAAAAGATGCAGTTGTTTCAATAGCGGTTGATGCATCAGATTTTGCCATCGGCGCCGTTTTGCAGCAAACTGAAAATACCGAGACAAAACCACTAGCATTCTATTCAAAAAAACTGTCAAGCTCGCAGAAAAACTATTCAACTTACGATCGCGAGCTATTAGCGATTTACGAAACGATTCGTTATTTTCGCCACCTACTGGAAGGACGCGAATTTGCTATCTATACGGACCATAAACCGCTGGTATTTGCGTTTCGCCAAAAATCAGATAAGGCGTCACCCAGACAAGCTCGTCATCTTGATTTTATAAGTCAATTCTCGACTGACATTCGCCATGTTTCGGGCAAAGAAAACATTGTACCGGATTTGTTGTCACGCATAGAAGTCGTAACTACTGACACAAACATCGATTTCAGCCGGTTAGAAGCAGATCAAAAAGTTGATACTGAGTTGCAAGCGTTACTGAATGAAAATAAAACATCACTGGTCCTCAAAACGATAAAAAACGCAGAGTCATCAACTAACTTAATATGCGACGTTTCAGGTACGTTTATAAGACCATTCGTTACTAAAAATTTTCGAAATATCGTTTTAGCAAAAATTCATGGTCTTGCACACTTGGGTTGTCGAGCAACTACAAAGCTAATTCAACAACGATTCGTTTGGCCAAAGATGCGAAAGGATTGCAGCCAGTTTGTTAAACACTGCATCGCATGTCAAAAGGCTAAAATCCAACGGCACAACAGGGCGCCATTGCAACCATACGAAGAACCAACAGAACGATTAGATCATTTGCACATCGACTTAGTGGGTCCATTATCGCCATCAAATGGTTTTACGTATCTGCTCACCATCATCGACAGAGCGACGCGGTGGCCGGAAGCGATTCCTATCAGCGAAATCACTGCAGAAAGCGTAGCAAAGGCCTTATTATCTGGTTGGATATCACGCTATGGTGTACCATGCCGCATCACTTCAGATAGAGGACGACAATTCGAGTCCAGTTTGTTCGATCAGCTCAACAAAATGCTCGGTGTGCAACACTTACGAACAACCGCTTACCACCCACAAGCAAACGGGATGGTGGAGCGTTGGCATCGTTGCCTCAAAGCTGCTTTCAAAGCAAAGATGTCAACCAATTGGTCAGAAGAGCTTCCACTAATTTTGCTAGGTCTACGAGTTGCTTGCAAGGAAAATATTAGTGCGACGCCAGCTGAGATGTTGTATGGTAAGACACTTAAAATACCTGGACAATATTTTTCATCCAGACAGGAAAACATCAACGATAGTGATTTTGTACGACAGTTGTCCAGATCTTTTAAAAAGTTCCAGCTCGGAGATAATGTACACCACAGTTCCTCGAAAACATTCTTCGTTCAACCAGCATTGTCAACTTGTACCCATGTGTTTGTGCGAGTAGACGCAGTACGTAAACCATTGCAGCCGCCATACAATGGTCCATATAAAGTAATACAAAGAAACCAGAAATATTTTAAGGTCAACGTTAATGGAACTGTGCAGAAAGTATCCGTAGATCGTCTCAAGGCAGCTTTTATCGCAGCTGAAGAAAGTACAGATACCCCAAGAATTTTGCCTCCATCGTTCCAAGCTCAGCCATACAAAACTCGCGCCGGCAGATTAGTTAAGCTGCGAACCCGCGACCTTCAGACTAGAGGGGGAGTAGTGTAGCAATGCATAATATAGCTGCACAAAATAACAACAACATATAAGCAACACTTCCCGCAAAATCAGCCGATCTGTCAGCTCATCTCATCGACGGTATCTATTTACATAGTACATATGAATGTAAATAATTATGTATACACATTTCTTGTTGCTAGCTAACCCGCTAGCTTTGTGCAGAAACATATTATTTTTTCTATATAATTTGCAAACGACAGAACTTGATTCTTCAGTCATGGTGTCACTGCTGGCACATTCGTTTGCATATTCTTTTTCATTTGAAGTAACTTTTAATTTATATTTTTAAAGTTCTTAATAGTATTTAAGATAGTTAATTGAATAATAAAATAAAATAATTAAAATATTAACGCACCGTCTTAAATTACTAAAGTGTCAATGAACTTGCCGCGGACCACCAACGCAATGTCATCTGCATACCCTATCGTGTGTATGCCCGATTCATCCAGTCTAACCAGTAGTGAGTCCACAGTTATGTTCCACAGGGTTGGCGATAACACCCCGCCCTGGGGACATCCTCTACTTACTCTACCTCTAGTCTTTACTCTACCATTCTGCATGTTGACAGCCCTGTGTTTGAGCATATTGTCCACCCAATTTGCTATCATTGGGCTTACATTGCGTTCTGTCAGGGCTTGCCGCAGCCTTCCAAAGCATATTTTGTCGAAAGCACCCTCGATGTCCATAAATATGGCCATCGCAATGCCTCCTGAAAATACCTCCTTTTCAGTCACTCTTACCAATTCGTGAAGAGCACTCTCCGTAGACCTACCTGCTCTATATGCATGTTGGCATCTACTCAGAGGATTTTGCGTCAGCAAGGTGCTCTCAAGACAGTCAACCATCACTCTTTCCATCGTTTTCAGGAGAAAAGATGTTAGGCTGATCGGTCTGAACGACTTTGCCTCCGCATAATCTTTTTTTCCGGGCTTCGGAAGAAAGACAACTTTCGCCTCTCTCCAGACTCTCGGAACATACCCAGTCGCTAGGCAAGTAACGAATATACCCCACAGCCTAGGTGCAATGAGATCTTCCCCCCACTGCATCATAGCAGGGAATATACCGTCCATCCCTGATGTTTTGTACGGAGTAAATGAGCGTATAGCACTCCTCACCCCGTCCATAGTGATCATCCTTTCGGCTTCCAGCCTGTCAACCCTGTGCATTCCTTTCTTCAAGGGTGTCCACGGGTCATCAGACTTAAAACTTCCAGGAAAATGCACCTCCATCAGAACTTCCATGGACTCCTCTAGGTTCTCTGCCATGGATCCATCCTTCTTTCGGATCAGTCCCACTTTGGAGAATGGGTCTTTTGAAACAATTTTCTGAAGCCTACATGCTTCTGATATAGTTTCCATCCCAGAACAGAAGTCTCTCCACGACTGCCTTTTCCGTTGTCGTATGAGGTACTTCAGTTCCCTTTTCCGTGCCTTGTAATTTGCCCATGTTTCTGGGGTTCCCCCTCTCATGTGCAGGTTGAAGGCCTTCCTAACCTTCTTCTTCAGAGATTCGATTTCCGTGCACCACCATGGCGTTGGATGACCTTCGTCTACTGAAAGTATTGGGCATGCCACCTCGTAGGCTTCGACCATGGCCGAGCTAAGGTGTTTGACATGACTTTCTACTTCCACCGTATTCCCTGGTACATTTATCGCTTTTTGGGTCAGTGTTTCCCTCAACTTCGCCTTATATTTCGCAGGATCTGTATTTTTGGGAATCCTGACCTTCCTGCGATTCCGCTGGCGTCGGATTCCGTACTTGAATTCAAATTGTATGGATCTGTGGTCCGACATGGTTAGCCTATCCACGACCCTCCAATTTTTTATTCTGTTCAGAATCTTCCTGCAGATGAGAGTTACATCAATCACTTCCGCTCGCCTCGCATCAACGAAAGTCGGTTGTGCTCCTCTATTTGCTACCAACAGATTGTACCTCTCCACAAACTCAAGCAATTGCTCTCCTCTGTCGTTGTTGTTGGTGCTACCCCACGCAGTATTGTGCGCATTAGCATCACATCCTATCATCACTCCAATGTTCCTTTCCTCACAGTACTTTACCAGATTCTCCACCTCTTTTGAAGGTGGTTGGTCTGGAGAGTCGTAGGGAAGATACGCTGAAGCTACCATACAAGCACCTGTACCATCCCCAATTCTCACAACGGTGTAATCCGGGGAACATAGGTGTGGCATATGTACCGCTAGTATACCATGTCTCACCAAGATACAAGTCCGTCGTCTGCCATCTGTTACTGGTTGGTACAGCGTGGCCTTTCGCTCTGAGAGACCTTTAATTCTATTGTGAAGAATCCAAGGTTCCTGAAGCATTGCTATGTCAATTCCATCCTCCTCCATGCAACGCATCATCATTGCTGATGCTGCCCTACTATGGTGTAGATTGAGTTGACACACAATGAGGTTTTCCTGGTACGGCCAATTTCCTTACGTCATTAAAAGATGTGCACTCCCAAATACAGAGTTGATCAGACTCATTATGAGATGTGTTGTTCTTTTTAACACTTCCTTGGAGGTGTTGACTCAGGTGGCGAGTATCCTTATCTTCAATTTCACTCGCATTAATTGTAATTTTATTATCTATGCTCCTTACACTCTTTTTTCACTTTCATTTTGCTTCTTGTGACTACTTTTATATCTTTTTCTCCATCTTCCAATGTGGGAATCATTCCAAGCGTACCTAGTCATTTTTGACGATGAGTTTTTGTGTGAGAATAATGATACTAACGGTCTGTGTTCGGTTACAACAATAAATTTTCCTCCAAACAGATATTTCTTAAAAAAATGTATGCCCCAATGAATTGCTAACAATTCTTTTTCTATTATGGGTTTATTTATGTCACGTTTTTGTAATGATTTGCTTGCAAAAGATATAGGTAAATCATGTCCTGCGATAGTACTGCTCCTAGTGCAAAATCAGATGCGTCAGTAGTAAGAATAAATGGTTTTTCAAAATTTGGGTATTGCAATACAGGTGGATTGATTAGTTTCTGTTTCAGAGTGTTAAAAGCTTTTTCGCATTCTTCTGACCAGATAAAAGGTGTTCCTTTCTTGAGTAAAGAGTTAGGACACTTTACGATTGTTGCAAGAACGCTACAAATCTTCTTACTACATCTGCACTGTTTGGTACTGGGTATTTTGTTACTGCTTCACATTTTGAAGGATATGTTGTAACTTAGTTATAAGATGACCTAAGTAAAGAACTTCTGATTTGAGAAAATGACATTTACTTCCATTAAACTTTAAGTTGTATTGTTTTAATCGATCAAAAACTTTTATTAGATTTTGGTTGTGATGGTTTAAAGAACAACCAAATACATTATGTCCGTTTTGTGTTGAAAATGCAGTCAAAGGTCTTGAATTCTATTCTAACGGTATTCGGTGGAATGAGCTCTAAAGTCGTAAAATATTTAGCTCTCCTAGCATATCTAAAACGTCTTCTAGTCTTGTTAAAGGAAATTTGTCGTTAACTATTTTGTCGTTTAATTTCCTAAAATCCACTACTAAACGCCATTTTTTGTTTTCATCTTCACTTTTCTTGTGTACCAAGAGTAATGGTGCGTTGTATGGGCTAATAGAATGTTCAATAATGTCGTTTTTTATGAAGTCAGTTACTTGATTTTGTATTTCGTCATATTGCGTATGAGGTAGTCTGTAATTTTTTATGTATACGGGTGTATGATCTGATAAATTTATTGCTTGTGTGAAGAAATTATTAGTCGAAAGTTGTTCTCATTTGAGGTGAAAAATTGTTTCATATTCTTTAAAAATGTTAGTAAGTTTTGTTTAAGATTGTTCTTTTATTTTTTAAATTTGATTGCTTTTTATTGATGGAAGCTGTAAATTGTCTCCCTGGACTTCTTCGCTTCCCTGAAGGTTAACTACGCGCATATGTCTTGTATTGGCATTTTGTCTGTAGTTTCCATTGTTATTATTGTATCTGTTTGTTATTATTATTCCTATTGTTGTTATTGTTATATGATCTGTAGTTGGTGTTGTTCCTGTTCGCATTATGCGAAGATGTGCTATTGTTTGGTCTAAAATTATTTCTGTTGAAGTTGTTATTTGGTTTGAACGTGTTATTGGTATTAGCATGATTTGAGTTTCTTGTGTTGTAGTTATTTTGATTATTTCTGTACTTGTTTTGATTGTTGCTATTTGAAAAATTTCTGTGCGTATCGTTTCTATTGTGATTAAAATTTCTCTGTGTATTGTAATTTAATATTCGACTGTTACTTATTTTTCTCAAGTTCTAAAGCTAAATTTACAGCATTTCCGAAACCTGTAGGTTGTGCTGCTCATAAATTGTTTGCTTGAGGTTTCATCCAGACCATTTTTGAATATAGTTAAAGCATATTTTTCATTTATCTTTCCTATTACTGACTTTTGTTCGGATGTTGCAGTTGCACCTAAGTCTTCAATTTGTAGTTTTGTCAACTCTGAAATAAGTTTCAAAACTCTGTCCTTATAACTTTTGAATGACGAATTTCTTTGCGTGAAAGATGATAATTGCGTATATGTATATTTGTGCAGTCGTTCGGTTGCTTTTAAATTTTTCTAATAAATTTTGTTTTATATTGTCAAATGTGGTAAATTCATTAGCATACCCTAGCTTTGTCTTCACTGATGCACTCAACTTAACAGTGCTTACAAAATCTAGTAGGGATTTATTTAGCATCCTCATTATATGAATTGTATACAGGGTTGTCCATATTCGAAGCGCCCATCTGGCAACACTGTAACTTTCCGCAGTGATGCCAAATCGACTAATGACATACCGCGTTTGAAGCGTCATTCCAAGCAAATGTTTACAATGGAACAGTACACGCCACGCGAACGCTCTAAAATTATTGAAATTTACATTCAACAAAACAAGTCAATAGTGAAAACTCAACGTGCTTTCAAAAAAATAAATAAAGTGAACGGAAACGGAAAGTGGAACGGTAAACAAACAAAATTGCCGTATTTATGCCACTGAAAATCCACAAGAGATTCAAGAGGTACCTCTTCACGATGCAAAAGTCACTGTTTGGTGCGGCGTTTGTGCTAAAATGCTCATTGGGCCGTTCTTTTTCGCAGAAGATAATGGCCACAGAGTTACTGTCAATCAGGAGCGTTATCGCGATATGATAAACAATTTTTTCATGCCAATCGTTCGTTGAAAGCGTATCAGGCACTACTGGTTTCAACAAGACGGCGAGCCACCACACACAAGCCGCACTACAATCGATTTTTTGAAGCAATTGTTCCCTGGCCTTTTGATGTCAAAAAATGGTGATTTCGATTGGCCGCCAAGATCACCAGATTTAACGCCTCCAGACTTCTTTTTGTGGGGTTATTTGAAATCAAAGGATTACGTCAACAAGCCAAAGACCCTAGAAGAGCTGAAAACCAACATCCGTCAAGAAATAACCGCCATTCCCATCGAAATGTTGAAGAAAACCATGGAAAATGCTGCAAAACGGGCACAATATGTCGTAGAGGCCAATGGCGTCCATTTACGAGATATCATATTCAAGAAATAATGTAAGCAAATCTACTTGAACCCAATTAAATGATATTCATGACGAACAGACAAAAAATTGTGGTTTCTTTGATTTATTTAAAAATAAAATTCGAATATGGACATCCCTGTAGCAACTGAACAATTTTTAGAAATGATTATAAAGCCTTATATGACCCATTAAAAATTGGTATGGTTTTTTAGGCTACTTCTAAATAAAAGGTTGCTGTTTTGTTTATGATATTATTGTTAGGCTTTTGACTATTATTTCTTTTTCTATTAAAAATCCTCTAATTTTCCCTTCTACCTCATTAAATCTGTGAAGTCTATCCTTGAAATCTTTCTTATCTAAATCCTTTTGCAACGATTGCTTCAACGTATGTATTTTTGCGAACTTAGTTTCCATTTACTCCTTACTATATTGTCTATTTAGTGATTTTTTTAATTTTGATAGTAATTCCTCTAGTCATTTTATTTCCATTAGACAAAAGGCTGTTTTATTAAGGCTTTAATGTATCACGCTTACTTAAAAGTTTAGTGAAATTTATTTGTTATTTTACTACAATATTGACATAACAATAGTGCTTTATTATCAGCAAATTTAACTTTAATCAGGTTAATTTTACAAATATCGAATCGGAAACATTCACGATGCCATGATTTTCTTTTATTCGAAGAATATATTATTTTTCCTTTGTCAATTATTTTATTTTGGCATACACCGCAGCGTTTTTTAAACAAGATGCCATAACATCCTTGATATTTGCTGATGTTTCCGAATTGTTACATTTTAGTGATTTTATAATAATTCCAAAATTTTCTTTATATATATTGTATTTTATATAACTTTTTTATATATAGGGTCCGCCATCTAACGTTTTTTTTTTCAACTAGTGCTTATTTCGTGAATGGTAACACTTAGCTCATGTCTGATTTGACAGATAATTAGTTTTATCCTTCCGCTGAACGAATATGGTTGTGTATACGCTTGAACAACGCTGAGAAATATTGCGACATGACTTTGAAAATCATGGTAATGTTGCAGAATGTGTGTGAAAATTGCGTACGGATTTTGGAAGAAGAGAAGCACCGTCAGCTCCGTATGTTCGTTATCTTGTGAAAAAAGTGAAAGAAACTGGCATCCTCATCGATAAACCAAAGCGTGAAAAGCCAAAAACAGTGCGTACACCCGAGAATATTGCTGCTGTGGCAGAAAGTGTGCGTGAAGCGCCATCAACATCAATTCACCGTCGTTCTCAACAATTGAACATTTCGGAGATATCATTGAGACGAATTTTTCATAAAGACCTTGGTATGATGCCATACAAAGTCCAATTGGCTTAGGAGTTGAAGCCAACAGACCATCCAATGCGTTTTCGCTTCGCTAAGTGGGCCTGCGATCGACTTACAGAAGATGCCGATTTTGCAAAAAAAAAATCATCTTTTCAGATGAAGCTCATTTTGATCTTGAGGGGGTATGTAAACAAGCAAAATTGTCGCATTTGGGGCACAGAAAACCCGCACGCATACATTGAAAAGCCGCTGCACCCAAAACGAGGCACTGTTTGGTGCGGATTTTGGTCCAGAGGCATAATTGGGCCATTTTTCTTCGAAAATGAGCAAGGAGTGGCCATTACAGTCAATGGCGATCGATATCGGGCCATGTTGAACGAATTTTTGTTCACAAAAATTGAAGAGGAGGATATTGGCAACATTTGGTTTCAACAGGACGGCGCTACGTGCCACACAGCCGAAGCTACACTCGATGTTTTCAGCCGCACAGCTGATGTCGTTTGGCCACCTCGGAGCTGCGATTTGACACCGTTGGACTATTATTTGTGGATTTCCCTCAAAGATTAGTGTTACGCCGACAAGCCAGAGACAATGGACGCTTTAAAGGACAATATTCGTGAAGCCATTGGTGAAATACAGCTGCACACAATCGATAATGTGCTTTAAAATTGGACCGATCGAGTAGGCTACTGCATGGCCAGCCGAGGCAGCCATTTGAATGAAATTATTTTTCATTATTAAGCGGAAGGATTGTACTTTCAAATAAAAAAAGAAATTTAATAAAATATCCAGTAGTTTTTTTATAGAATTTTCAAAAAAAAAAAGTTATTTGGCGGACCCTGTATTATTATTTTAATTGACGCTCTTAATGAGCTGTTTTCTAACATAATTTAATAATGGTAATTTATCCAATATATATACAATTATTATGAAACAAATTGAAATTAAACTTATTATAGTGCTTGCGTCGTTGCTGCTGCTGCTGTTGTTGTTGTTTTTTGTTATGGTTTCTTTAGTTCTGAACCATCCCATTTTTTAGTGTTTGTCGCCCGTCTTCTTATTGGCAATTTTTCCGCAGAGCTTTTTTCTGTCTTTTCCGGTTGTAAGTGCTGCGACTCTACACAGTTCTGCCACTTCTTGTCTCGCTTTACCTTCTTTTCGCCTCTTGATTTTTTTTGTTGTGTTGAAACGTAGTGTTGTTTCACCTGTTTGCTGTGCAGACTCTGCCTCTTCTTATATTCTTCTATTGAAATGGCCTTTGGCCCTGCTGTGTTTGATGTTGGCACGTATATTGGAGCTGCTTTCTGTGGTTGTACTAGCTCTGGGACGTATTCAAAATAATACGCCGCGTTGCTCAGTGCTATTTCGAACAGTGCATCAAAATCTGCCATGCATTCGTTGATGCAACGTTTTCTAGGATTCGTTGCAGGTTCAGGCTCGATGGTTACACTATTAGTTGCTCGATTTTCTCAGAATATGATTCGGATGATTAGAAATCAGAAAATACAGGACCAATTAAAAAAATGCAGGATTGCCATGTAATGGATTCATTATATTATGGTTAAAGGTTTGCTATTCAGTCAAGTCAACATTTAGAAATATTTTTTTCATAAAAAAAAAGAATAAATTAAGATTGTGAGCTTTAGATCAAGTTAGTTTTCAAGAAGGCAACAACAACAACTCTGTATAGAGTCAATCACTTAGCTGACTAGACAGTGTGTTTCGGAAATCGCTACATTTTCCTCTTCAGTATTCTTTGAGTGATTTAAGCTGTGATCAACTCATTGTTTAAACTAGCATATGAATGTGCAGATTTTGGAATTCATTCTTATGAATTGTATGGCTGCTAATCATATGACATTTCAAAGCAGTAGGCTATTTATAGATCACCGCCAAATGTCATATGATTAGCAGCCATATAATTCATAAGAATGAATCCCAAAATCTGCACATTCATATGCTAGTTTAAACAGTGAGTTGATCACAGCTTAATCACTCAAAGACTACTGAAGAGGAAAATGTAGCGATTTTCGAAACAGGCTGTCTAGTCAGCTAAGTGATTGACTTTATACAGAGTTGTTGTTGTTGTTGTTGCCTTCTTTAAAAACTTACTTGATCTAAAGCTCACAATTTAATTCATGTAATAATTTCATAGATCATAAAACTAATTATGGAGAAATTATAGCTTCACAGTTGATCCTGGCTCACAGATATGGTATATTGATGGGTCAAAATTTGAAAATGGAGTAACGGGAGTGGAGATATATGCTCATAAGTTCCAAAAAGCTCTTCCAATGGGATACACTCCTACAATTTTCCAGGCGGAGGTACATGCCATTGAAGTTTGTGTCAGAGAATGTCTCCGCAGGAATTCAAAGGGGGCTCACATATACATACTTTCAGATAGTCAAGTGGCTTTAAAAGCCCTTCAAGTCTACGAACTTGAATCAAGAGTAGTCTCCAACTGCGTACAGATTTTAAATACGCTGGGACAAAGCAACAAAATAGAATTATGGTGGGTTCCAGGTCATGAAGGATTCGAGGCGAGGGCGACAAAAGGGCGAACTGCCTTGCCAAAAGAGGAGCGTCTCGAACTCTTATAGGACCTAAACCAATCTGTAGCTTAGCAAAAGGCTAAATTCTACAAAAAAGTAAAATATGGGAAGATAAGAAATTTCAGTGCCACTGGAACAACACTAATGGCCAAAGGCAATCTAAGAAATTTCTACCTCCAAGTAAAGCAAAATCCAAAGATTTACTCAAGCTTACCAAAGCAGACCTTAGAATTCTCACCAGTTTCTTCACAGGTCACTTCTCACTCAGATACCATCTTAAAAAGATGGGTCTTTCTGAATCAGACGTCTGCAGACTAGGAGGAAGAAACCCCCGAACACATTATATTTGAATGTCCGGCAACCCATAGCCTAACACGACTCCATTTTGGAGGGAAAGTAGTGCCCTCGTCCACAATTTGGAACACCATGCCAGAGACAGTGCTGAAATATATAAAAAACCTAAATCTAGAGTGTTAATTAAGGGCATGCACAATAGATCCAATTGGTCGCGGTGCACATGGGCCTACTATAAACTAACTAACTAATTCTCACATTGACGACTCAGAGCGGCATTTTTGCCATAGTCATAAACAACCGAATTAGGCATAAACTTTTTTCTTTTTGTTAATTAGTTTTTATGATCTATAGAATAATTACATGAATTAAGATTGTGAGCTTTAGATCAAGTAAGTTTTCAAGAAGGCAACAACAACAACAACAACTCTGTATAGAGTCAATCACTTAGCTGACTAGACAGTCTGTTTCGGAAATCGCTACATTTTCCTCTTCAGTATTCTTTGAGTGATTTAAGCTGTGATCAACTCATTGTTTAAACTAGCATATGAATGTGCAGATTTTGGAATTCATTCTTATGAATTGTATGGCTGCTAATCATATGACATTTCAAAGCAGTAGGCTATTTATAGATCACCGCCAAATGTCATATGATTAGCAGCCATATAATTCATAAGAATGAATTCCAAAATCTGCACATTCATATGCTAGTTTAAACAGTGAGTTGATCACAGCTTAATCACTCAAAGACTACTGAAGAGGAAAATGTAGCGATTTTCGAAACAGGCTGTCTAGTCAGCTAAGTGATTGACTTTATACAGAGTTGTTGTTGTTGTTGTTGCCTTCTTTAAAAACTTACTTGATCTAAAGCTCACAATTTAATTCATGTAATAATTTCATAGATCATAAAACTAATTAACTAATTATGGCAGAGCACGGCCAAATAAGTTTAATTAATGTCAAATTGATTAAATAATCTAATAATTGATCGATTTCGGTCAAAATCATGTGTAATTGAACATTTGGTTGTGAAAATAGCCACCTTTCAGTTAGAACAACTAGCTTCTGGCGAAGCAAAAACTCGTTTCATTTCTATGGTGCATTTCGACAAACTATCGAACACCAATGAATATTGAAATAAATGAAGAAGCAACTAGAACACCTACTGCTTTGAAATGTCATATGATTAGCAGCCATACAATTCATAAGAATGAATTCCAAAATCTGCACATTCATATGCTAGTTTAAACAATGAGTTGATCACAGCTTAAATCACTCAAAGACTACTGAAGAGGAAAATGTAGCGATTTCCGAAACAGACTGTCTAGTCAGCTAAGTGATTGACTCTATACAGAGTTGTTGTTGTTGTTGTTGCCTTCTTGAAAACTTACTTGATCTAAAGCTCACAATCTTAATTCATGTAATTATTCTATAGATCATAAAAACTAATTAACAAAAAGAAAAAAGTTTATGCCTAATTCGGTTGTTTATGACTATGGCAAAAATGCCGCTCTGAGTCGTCAATGTGAGAATTAGTTAGTTAGTTTATAGTAGGCCCATGTGCACCGTGACCAATAGGATCTATTGTGCATGCCCTTAATTAACACTCCAGATTTAGGTTTTTTATATATTTCAGCACTGTCTCTGGCATGGTGTTCCAAATTGTGGACGAGGGCACTACTTTCCCTCCAAAATGGAGTCGTGTTAGGCTATGGGTTGCCGGACATTCAAATATAATGTGTTCGGGGGTTTCTTCCTCCTAGTCTGCAGACGTCTGATTCAGAAAGACCCATCTTTTTAAGATGGTATCTGAGTGAGAAGTGACCTGTGAAGAAACTGGTGAGAATTCTAAGGTCTGCTTTGGTAAGCTTGAGTAAATCTTTGGATTTTGCTTTACTTGGAGGTAGAAATTTCTTAGATTGCCTTTGGCCATTAGTGTTGTTCCAGTGGCACTGAAATTTCTTATCTTCCCATATTTTACTTTTTTGTAGAATTTAGCCTTTTGCTTAGCTACAGATTGGTTTAGGTCCTATAAGAGTTCGAGACGCTCCTCTTTTGGCAAGGCAGTCCGCCCTTTTGTCGCCCTCGCCTCGAATCCTTCATGACCTTGAACCCACCATAATTCTATTTTGTTGCTTTGTCCCAGCGTATTTAAAATCTGTACGCAGTTGGAGACTACTCTTGATTCAAGTTCGTAGACTTGAAGGGCTTTTAAAGCCACTTGACTATCTGAAAGTATGTATATGTGAGCCCCCTTTGAATTCCTGCGGAGACATTCTCTGACACAAACTTCAATGGCATGTACCTCCGCCTGGAAAATTGTAGGAGTGTATCCCATTGGAAGAGCTTTTTGGAACTTATGAGCATATATCTCCACTCCCGTTACTCCATTTTCAAATTTTGACCCATCAATATACCATATCTGTGAGCCAGGATCAACTGTGAAGCTATAATTTCTCCATAGTTGCCTATTAGGTATAACGACCTTGTAGCGTTTTATGAAGTTTACCTTCGGCAGCATCCTGTCGGGGATTTTTAAAAAGGAGTAATTTTCGAAGGTTTTTAGTATCTTCATGTGACCCGTAAAATAACATGCCTTGTAATCACCGATTTCCTCAATTCTTAATGCACTTAGACATGCCTCTTTTTCGATAATGATCGTTAAAGGGGGTAGCCCTATTATTACATTCAGAGCTTCAGATGGGCACGTTCTCATTGCCTCAGTGAAACTAATGCATGACATTCTTTGCAGCTTTGTCAGTTGATTAGCTGTTTTGCGCTGTTGGACCTTGGGCCACCATGCAAGTGCTGCATACGTTCCAACATGCAGCAGAACCATAGGTCTCACAATTGTTGTAAACGTCCAATAAATCATTTTCGGTTTGAGGTTGTTATTCCTCTTAATAATTTAATAATTTAATGGTTAAGTTACTCTTTGTGCAGCATGTAAAAGAAACTGTATTCTTATATGCTAACGTACTCTGCCTAATAATAAATTGAAATTTAAATTTAAATTGAGGCCCCACATTTTGCCATGGAGGCTTTGACAGGCAAAAAGGGCACGTGTTGCCCTGTCTGTACTTGAATCTAAGTGGGTGTCCCAACGGAGCTACTTATCAAAAACTACTCCTAAGTACTTGACCTCATTTGAAGAGTCAATAACTTTTCCATCCAGGGTTGGTCTTACCAGAATAAGGTTCCTTTTCCTGGAGAAGGGTACCAGAATAGTTTTGTCAGTATTTATGCTTAACCCTTTCCACCTAGCTCAAACGTTATGATTCTGCTTTTCAGCATGATTAGAATCCAGTGTATGATTAAAGATTTGTTTTGTTTCAAAGCCTTTTCGATCGTGCCGGTAAGGCTGTGTATGGCGGTGACAGTGGATTTGCCGGCTTGGTAGGCAAATTGAAACCTGTTTAGAGGGATGCTCTTCAAGCTAGTCTCCCTAATGTTTTGTTCCAATATTTTCTCCATTGTCTATAAAAAGAAGGAACTTGGGCTGATCGGTCTATACGATGTAGGCAATTGTTCGGGCTTTTTTCCCACCTTTGGTATAAAAATGACCTTAACCTTTTTCCATTCGCGAGGAATGTGGCCTAGCAAAACCCTGGATTTAAAAATCCGAGTGAGTGGAGGGACAATGGAAACAATGTCTTGCTGTTGTATGCATGGGTAGATACCATCAGGTCCCGGAGATTTGTATGGGCTAGATTTAGATATGGCTCAATGTACACTATCGGACATAAAAAGTTTTCCATAAAAAAGGTAGTCCTTTTTGACCACCTATCACTGAATAGTAAGCCATAGTGTCCGATGGGGTGTCTTCTTCAAAAACACATCCCGGGAAATGCGTCTGCAGTAAAAGACGATTAGTTTCATCCGAGTTTACAGTGTAGCTTCCATCAGGTTTTAATAGTGTACAGATGCCGTTTGAATGATCTTTGACTAGTGCCTTCTGTGCTGGTAGACTATCGATCTTCTCGCAGTAAACCCTACACGTGGCTCTCTTTGATCATCTCAGCACAGTGTTGTAATTTGTTAAAGCTTGTTTATATTTGGTCCACTCTCCCATTTGTTTAGCTTTATTGTAATGTTTTCTAGCGTTTTTCCTGAGCTTGCCCAGCTCCTTCTTCCACCAAGGCACTTTCCTGCGAGACCTGATAGTCCTCATCGGGCAGCTTTCGTGGAATGCTAACGTTAAGTTGGTTTTGAGTTGTTTGGCCTCAAATTCAAGCTCTTCCCTAGTTACAATGGGTTGAGTGGAGTAAGAGTAATTTAGGTTGAGACTTAGTGTATGCCTAAAGATATCCCAATTAGTGTTTCTCTGGTTTCTAAAAGAGTGGCAGGGCTCCGTATGTGTCCCCATATTAAAACAAATATGACTATGGTCTGACATGGAAAACTCCCTTGAGACGTGCCACCCATAAAAAGAGGTTGCCATATTGGAGCTGCAAAGAGTAAGATCTAATATCTCTAAGAACGCAATGTTTAGGGCGCAATCGAGCGAAAGTAGAGAATAATATTTTGCAATTAGGATGTTCGGTTTTGAAAAGGTTAAAAAGTTCTGCAAGGTTGCATAAATCTAGACGCTTTTGTGTATGTATACGAGCTCCATCTGTTTGCTTGACCGATATAAATTTTTTTTGCCTGGTAAAAGACGACTATTTATGTCATTTTTGTCCACAAATGACAACAAAAAAGGATGTCTACAATTTTTGTTTTCTGCCCCTTTTCTTGCTTTTGTTACTAATGAGCGTGAGCAACCAAATATTTTTGCAACCTATCTTTCGCTCCATGAATCAGGCATAAAAAGCAAAATTTCCTTTCTTTTCAAATTGTTTGTGAGTGGATTGCGAAATAAATTTTTCAACTTCTCAACTATTTTGGTAAAATGAAAGCCATTTCCGACGTTGTCTAAATCTTTCTCATCAGGAGACCAATCGTTGTCCAATTCCTTCTCTGATTCAGATTGCGTGATCACTTCTGGTGTCAAAATGTTAGGAATTTCAGTGACAAAATCATCAGGCCAACCTTCTTTGGAAACTTATTGGCGACATGTATCGCACAAAAACATTGTTGTTGGTACGTTTTTGCTATTAATTTTTAATCCGTCGATTTTACGAACATTTAGATTCTTTTTATAGTTTGTGAAGTTGAAAGGATTTAAACATTTATAGAACAGCATTATTTTTTATAAATAGGTCAAAAAATGATGTTTATGTATGTCGTGTAATATTGAAAAGCGAAATGTTTGTTTTAAATTTTTCAGAACAACTAACTTTATATTTTTATTTTTAAGAAAATAAATTCAAGAAAAATAGTTAAAAGTTTTTTGAATAAATCATAAAACAAGTAAGAAATAACAAAGTGATTCCCACAAAATCATCGCATATTAATACTCTGGACAGTTAAAAAGCAATGTTCCGAAGAGCGTATTAAAATATAGACACAGCGTTGTAAGGACTCAGGTGTAGGAAATGAGCGTAATCGAGCAGAAAAGTGAAAGCAAGAGTGTCACTATTTATGCTATTCCGAGTTATCAGAATATATTTCATCAAATAATAAAGTAAATATATTAACTTATTATGTAAATTCAACTGACATTAACGAAGTTCTATAAAAGCTGTGGTATTCTAATTATATGATGTGTTGGGAATAAGTAAAATTCCCGTTGTAATTCACTATTTTTTTACAGCAATTATACATAAATTTGAAGTCCGAAATTGTTTTATACACTGAATTTGTAATAATGCAGGGTGATCACCTACTTAAGATATTCCAAAAAATGTGTTTTACTCAAAAGTTCCTAAATAACATGTCACAACACTACGGTGAAAATGATAATAATAAATGCACAATTTTGATAAGTTGTATCGCATCACATATTCATCTGTCGCTTGTACGTATTTAAATCCCCCAAAATGAAACTTGGGTGGAAAAAATTTATAAAATAAGGAACATTTTAGGGTAGTTTTGGAAAAATTAGAAGGTTGCCCCCTTGGCGGAAAAATTGAAATGGCGGAAAAATTAAAAAAAAAATTTTTTTTTTGCTTTTTTTGACAAAACTAAATTTTTTAAAATAATCAATAATTCCATTCAAAAGTTTAGAAAATTCTCTACAAAAAACACTTTTAAAATGTTTAAATCTATTGATATGGAAAAAAGATATTGCCATTTGAAAATTATGCTGCAAAATAATTGAGCCCCTGATAACTTGGCAACCCTGAATTACGCAGACCTAAAAATCTACTCTAGATACTTGTTTTTATGTATACTTCAACATATTGCATTGACAACAAAAACTTTTCTTACGGTGGTTTTTTTCTCAGAGAATGCCTCATATACTCTTTAATTTATATGTATAAACTGTTTTCTAAAATAGTTCGATGTCATATGCTGACTGTAGCTACAAATAAACATCTACAAAAAATTAAAGCTTACTGTACAAGAATAACTACCAAGCAAATCTATAACAGCAACGCAAAGAGAATAAAACATGCAATAACAATAGAGTTCAGCTACTACAGCTTTTTCGCACTTTCTCCGCATTAGATCATCTTAAGAACCAGCCCAAATAACATTAAAACATCTCAATAAGGCCATTCACAGTTCGAATACGCTGGTCTGCCATTTTTTCGACTTGCTATTTGTACGCCAATCTACGAAAGCGTATTTTGCTTTGTTGTTGTTTTGCATACAAATGCAAATACGCAGGCACGCGTAAATAAAAGCAGCCCTTGGACGTGTTTTTTGTACCTCGTATTTTTATGCTCTGTCTACAGCCGCATAATCACATACATCACAGGGTTGCACAATCTTTTTATACGACAGTCACATGGCGAGGTGCTCACAGTTTGAACAATAACAAATGCTATAAATACGATTTGCCAAAAGTACGCTCAAACTGTGAACAGCCTTAATGATATCGATAAGAGTGGTCCAAAACAATCTAAAGTGAGAAAAATTTACCCACCATAATATGGGTTGGGCTCAGGGACAACACAAGACATAACAACTAACCATGCGTTTACATATATCTAATCATACATTAGTTTTCAATCTACTTTTGAGTTGACCTTTCGATAAGTTAACATCAAAAAAGCTACAGTTGTTAACAAAGGTACTCATGCGATGTAAAGGAGCAGTAGCCATATAATTTGTTCTACTAAAAGGTAAGTAAATTAAATTGTTAGCATTTTTACTGCTTCTACGGCTAGTGTTAAAATTTATAAGAGTTAGAAGTTCTGGTGAATCGAATACACCAGTTATGAGTTGGTGTAAATAGACGATATCTGCAGACTTCCTTCTCTCATTCAAAGATTGCATTTTTAATAGTTTTAAACGATCCTCATAAGGAGGAAGGTTTAAAGTATCAGTTGCACTTAAGCCCCTTAGAGCAAACCGAACAAAACGTTTTTGGATTCTCTCTATACGTTCAACATGTACATTGTAACTTGGGGACCAAACTTGACTTGAATACTCTAAGTGAGGTCGCACAATTGCATAATACAGCGTTGTAGTTGTGATCATACTATTAAATTCCTTGGCCCAGCGTTTCATAAACCCGAACATAGAAGATGCTTTTTTACAAATGTAATCAATATGAACGTTAAACGATAGCTTAGAATCCATGCATATACCCAGATCTTTGACAGCATCAACACGACTTAATGCAGTATCTTTTATCTTATAATCAAAAATTAAATTATTCCTTTTTCGCGAAAAGGTCATAGTTTGGCATTTATCTGGATTTAGAAACATATTATTTTTAGAACACCAAATTTCAAAGGATTTCAAATCAGACTGGAGCAGATCTGAATTGTCTTTAGCATCTATTGTTCTGTATATTTTCATGTCATCTTCATAGATAAGTAGATGAGAGTGTTTGATGATGTGGGTTACATCATTAATGGCTAAAATAAACAGAAGTGGACCAAGGTGGCTACCTTGAGGAACACCTGATTCAGCAATAAATTCAGCTAACAATACGCCTCGAAATCGTATTTGATAAGATCGCTCTGTCAGATACGATTGAATCCAGCTTACAAAAAATTGTGGAAAACCCATTAACTTTAGTTTAAATAGAATTAAGTTGTGTGGCAGTTTATCAAATGCTTTACTAAAATCAGTGTAAATACAGTCGACCTGGTTACCTGAATAAAATGAATTTAAGCAAAACGTTGTAAAATCGAGGAGATTAGACACAGTGGATCTGCCAGTAACAAATCCTTGCTGACGAGTTGTCATGATCTTCCCACAGTGAATCTTCACACGATCATACACGAGGCGCTCAAAAAGTTTTGGAATCGACGAGAGTTTCGCGATAGGCCTGTAGTTGTTTATATCGTTCTTACAACCTTTTTTATAGATAGGACCTATAAAAGATTTTTTCCAAAAAAGTGGAAAAAATACTTTCGCTAATTGATTTATTGAATAACATGGACAGTGGTTGACTTAGAACGGAACCACATCGTGTTAACACTGCGGCAGGAATTCCGTCAGGTCCAGCATTAAAATCCTCATCGATCAATCCAGAAAGACAGATCCCAGCGGTTGCGCAACGTTAGAGGGGATGAACGAATCGGCGTCAGATAATAAACCGCATTTTGCTTACTATGTTTTCTGTTTGTCTGGTAGCAAAATCTCAAGTAGTGGAATGGCAAAATTAGACAAGGTAGTCTTAGGGCGGAGAGCCAGTGACCAAAATTGTCAAAACGAAGTTGACATTTCATACAGAATCTGCAACCAATGAGAATGCAATATGAAAGCAAAAATTGGCCAAAATACCAAAATGGCTGAGTTTTACAGTTATGGTCATTAAGAAAGAGAACACATTCATCCCTAACACTACCTTGTCTAGTTGTACTATGAGTGGTGGTACCAAAAGGGACTTCACGGACAGTCACACAAAAACCAAATATCAAACATTTTTAATTTATTTTATTTTAACCTACAGCAGCTCTACATATACATTAAAAAAAGGTTCATTCAATGTTTCGCAGCGGAGCAAAGGGAGGGAAAAAGCGTTGCGTCAGCAGAGGAACTTATTGATGGTTGCTTGCTACATTTGCTGAGCTCCTTGTAGTCAAGATCCAAGAGCGTCATTTAAAAACCTACTCGCTGTCTGCATTGATGACGAGAGTTACACGCAAAATGACGATGACGATGACGCAAACCAAAGATTTACCCCCTACCAAAATCATTCAACGCGCATTAAGAAGTTTTCACTTCAAAAAATAACGAAAGTGCTTGAGTTTGTGTGAGCGTGTGTGTGGGCCAACGATCTCCCGGTGCATGAGCCAGTGCAGTAAAGTTAAATTGGCTTTCTTTGCTGGTGAACGTCCTCCAAGTGCTACCACCAGCAGCACAAGCAAGTGCAGTGCAAAATTTGTTGCTAGCCAACATCCTCCAAGTGCCATCACCAGCAGCACAAGCAAATGAAGCGCAAATTCTCCGCTTTCAATTTATTTAATTCACACCGGAGTATAATGGCAGAAACTTGCCTCTGCGCTTAAGACATGCTGAAATGGTGCTTCTGAAATATTGGAGAGTTGAACAGTCAATTGAATTGTGCTGCTCGTGGTGACTCTCGGAGAACGTTGGCAAGCAAAAGAATCAGGAAATTTGCACTGCACTTGCTTGTGCTGCTGGTAATGACACTTGGAGGATGTTGGCTAGCAACAAATTTTGCACTGCACTTGCTTGTGCTGCTGGTGGGTTCACATGGTCCTACATGTTGTCACGCATTGTAGGACAAGCCTCGTATTTGACCGTTCGAACGCTCGATACAGCCGACTGACAACATGTTATCACGCCAGGCGTGACAACATGTAGGATCATGTGAACCACCGCTAATCTGAACTTAAAAAATTGGTAGAAGCATTCCCACTAGTTACAAAAGATGCAGTTAGTGTAGCCAAAACAATAGTAGAGAAATTTTTATTAATTTTTGTTTAGGAAAGCTAAAAACAGCCAAGGGCACCGAATTCACGAATGAATTATTAGTAAGCATTTGCAAATTGTTGAACACAGATAAGGTAACTTCTACACCATACCATCATTAAACATTAGGTACAATCAGCGTTGCCATATTCACAGTTTTAATTGTAAATTACAGTTTTTTGAACAGGCTCACAGTTTTTTAATTGACTCGTAGTACAAATTACAGTTGGCTTCTAATAGAATTTGCTTCGATATGTCAGTTTGGTTGTCATTGATTTTTTTAAATATGGTTTTTAAAAAACTTTAAGATGAGTTTGTTATCGTAACTGAATTTGAAAAAATTAATGTTAAGAATATTGTCAATCTAAAGTCTCTGAAAGATATTTGTTTAGGTAGTGAAATATTTATAGCATTGATTTCAACTCATAAATTACTACAATCGGAAGAAATCGATTTCAGAGAACATTGCGTAAAATTTTAGGTTAGGCTATGTAAAAAACTGTTAATGAAATTTGAATTTGAAAATGAATTTTTAAAGGATGTGGAACTTCTGTCTCCAAGTAAAGTTTTAAATACTTATCAACAATCTATATCGAAATTGAGTCGACATTTGACAAATGTTATAAGCATTGAAGAATTTCAAGAAGTTGATGATGAATTGCGCGAATTATGTCATAGTGATTTTAGAAATTTAAATTTAGAAATAAAAAAAACGATTGCAGTGAAGCATCTCTTCTCTTGGGAAAAATGGTTTCTGCTGTTCTATGCATTCCAATAGCCACTTCAAAGGTTGAAAGAATATTTTCAGTAATTAATATTAATAAAACAAAACTCAGAAATAAGTTCGAGATTCCCGCACTTTATGGAATTCTAAGAACAAAAAATCTCTTAAAAAAGAATTCATCAAAATGTATTCAATTTGATAAATCAAACTAATGTACAAAAAAATTGAAAAGTAAATTTACGAAAAATAATTAAATCTAATTTCAAAATTAAAATGTGATCTATTTAAAAGTACAAATGCTTTTAAAAGTTGTTTTAATAACTGCTTATGTTTTTGTAAATTAATTGTTTTTTATTATTTTTATTTTAATAATTACCAACAAAATTAAACTTTCCGTTTTTAGGGTTACAGTTTTTTTTTTTTGTTAAATATACAGGTTTTTTTAGGGTTACAGTTTTTTCGTTGAAAATACAGTTTTTTTTTAACTTAGATTTTTTTAAGAAGTCTGGTAACGCTGTGTACGAAAGAAAGAAATCATAGAGTTCTTAATTATATCCTAATGATATTGGACGGAAAAGATAATTAGGACGATTGGGCGGTCGTAGCCTAGTGAGCAGAGTGCGTGGCCCATAAGCTTAAGAACCGTGGTAGCCCGGGTTCAATTCCAGCTCAGACATTAAGTTTTTTCAATTGAATTAATTTTTCTGTTCGGTCGTCACCTCTCTGCAGACAATGGCACACCTCAGAGAGTACAAATTGCCATTTAAAAGCTTCTTGAGAACATAAGCCGTTCGGAGTCGGCATAAAACACGTAGGTCCAGTTCTCGGTCATTTGTGATCAAACATTTAATAACACGCACAACACAATTGATCAATAGAAGCTGATCAAAGTCGTGCCAAGGGCTGAAATGTCCAGTTTGTTTTATATTATTATACATACTCATGCAATACAACTCCACATAGTACAACACATTACACAAAATTTGAATTAGTAAAGGGTCCGCCAAATAACTTTTTTTTTTGAAAATTCTATAAAAAAAAACTACTAAATATTTTTCAAATTTCTTTTTTAATTTGAAAGTACAATCCTTCCGGTTAATAATGGAAAATAATTTTATTCAAATGGCTGCCTCGGCTGGCCATACAGTAGCCTACACGATCGGTCCGATTTTAAGCACATTATCGATTGTGTGCAGCTGTATTTCACCAATGGCTTCACGAATACTGTCCTTTAAAGCGTCCATTGTCTCTGGCTTGTCGGCGTAACACTAATCTTTGAGGGCACTCCACAAATAATAGCCCAACGGTGTCAAATCGCAGCTCCGAGGTGGCCAAACGAAATCAGCTCTGCGGCTGATAATGCGATCTTCAAAAACAGGGCGCAAAACATTGAGTGCAGCTTCGGCTGTGTGGCACGTAGCGCCGTCCTGTTGAAATCAAATGTTGCCAATATCCTCCTCTTTAATTTTTGTGAACAAAAATTCGTTCAACATGGCCCGATAACAATCGCCATTGACTGTAATGGCCACTCCTTGCTCATTTTCGAAGAAAAATGGCCCAATTATGCCTCTGGACCAAAATCCGCACCAAACAGTGACTCGTTTTGGGTGCAGCGGCTTTTCAATGTATGCGTGCGGGTTTTCTGTGCCCCAAATGCGACAATTTTGCTTGTTTACATACTCGCCAAGATCAAAATGAGCTTCATCTGAAAAGATGATTCTTTTTCGCAAAATCGGCATCTTCTGCATCAAAGTAATGTCGCAATATTTCCCAGCGTTGTTCAAGCGTATACACAACCTTATTCGTTCAGCGGAAGGATAAAAATAATTATCTGTCAAATCAGACATGAGCTAAGTGTTACCATTCACGGAATAAGCACTGTTGAAAAAAAAAGTTATATGGCGGACCCTGTATATGGAAAGTTATGCGCTCTACCATGTGAAATTATGAATAATCAAGAAAAATTGTACATTGTTGAAAATTATATTAGTGATTTAAAACTTAAGTTTAAATATGCGCCAATTAATGCAAAGAAAAGTTATAAGAAAGTAAGCACAATATATCTGAGAAACAAAAATATGTAAATAAAGCCAATTTTAGTATAGGAGATTATGTATATTTAAAAGTAGGATATAAGAAAAAATTGGATAAACGTTTTAAAAGTCTCTTTGAAATAATATCTCAAAACGGGCCAAACAGTATCATAATAATAGATTATAAAGAAAACGAAGTACTTAATAACAACTTAATAAGAGCAAGAAGCATGTAAAATAGTACTAAACTGAAATGTTTGTATTTGTATTTGTATTTGTATTTATTAAATTGCGACAAGCTAGTACAACAAGATTCAACAAAGAAACCTTATTATTATAGTACTAGCTTCATATATTGATTTAGATTATAATGATTAACAATTTTGCTTATAGCTAAAGAATTAAAAATAAATTAAATGTAGCAGTAACATTGTAACAATATAAATTAATGGTACGAAAAAATGAATTAAAAATGAATTAAAATTGTTTTAATTGCATTTGAAAAAAATTTGATCAAAAAGCCTACTTTTACAAAAATATTAATTAATGTTTAGAATGAGAAACAAATTAAAAGTGCTGAAAATAACAAAAATAAGATAAAACAAACATAAAAATAAATAAAAGAAAAAGAAAATAAAAGAAAGTGAATAAAATTTATTAGAGAAAAAGAATTAATAAGATTTTTTTTTTTTTTTTTTAAGATTTTTTCATTGCAACGAGGAAAAATATAAGTTAAGTTTATTTTTATATTGCACGGTATTTTGGATAGATCTTAGTTCAATGGGTAACGAGTTCCAAAGACGTATAGCATAGATATAGAATTGTCTTTCCGATGTAAGGCAAAAATGTCGTAGCTGGATTAGAGCTTTTGCTCGATTTGATCGCGAGAAGATAAGCCTTTCACGTATATAGACAGGCTCACCAGAGTATATAACTTTGTGCAGCAGCAGCAAAGTGCGGAATTTAAGAACATTTACAAAGGACATATTAAATATGCGAAAAGAATAATGTGAAACGCTGTCCCTAGATTTCAACCCAAAAACGTATCTTGCGATATTGTTGAAAAGCACATTTAGTTTTGCTGTGCAAGCAGCATCGCAATTAGCAAACAACTCACATCCGTAGAGGAGAGTAGGGAGAAGATAAGTCTTAGCTAGAAGTAACCTAATTCGCAATGGGGTGAAGAACTGAGTGATCCACAGTACACGTAACATGCCATATATTCTTCCAACAGTACTCAAAATGTGTGCGTTCCAAGTTAAGGTTCGATTAAAAATAATACCAAGATTTTTAGCAGAATTTACAAACTGTATTGGGCAGTTGTTTAGTAGTATATTTGGAAAGTTTTCAATGTCTATTATTCTTTTTGTGATAACTATGCACTTCGACTTATTTGGGTTAAGGCTCAAACCATTCTCCCCGGCCCATCTGGTGATGAGACTTAGATCAGTATTAATGTTCGATACACAATATGATACAGAATCTCGAAAACAGCTTGCATACAGCTGCACATCGTCTGCATACAGATGAGTCTTACAGTTTTGTAGAATCCTAGGTAAATCATTTATGTACATGGAGAACAGGAGTGGCCCAAGGATTGACCCTTGAGGAACACCACGTGAGACAGGTAGAAGTGTGGATGTTAGAGAATTTATACTTACGGCTTGCGATCTGTTAGATAGATAAGACCGCATAAGGTTAGCTGCAGTAGAAGTAAAGTTAAATAAATTTGTGAGTTTAGTAAAGAGGATATTATGATCAACGGTATCAAAAGCTTTCGTATGGTCCAATAGGATTAAAAAGCTTACCTTATTATCATCGAGGGCTGAACGAATATCTTCAATAACATCTATTAGTGCTGTTACACAGCCTCGCTGAGCTCTAAAGCCTGACTGTCTATTACTTAGCAGTTTATTATCAAGAACAAATTGATTAATTTGTTGGTAAATTAGGCGCTCCAGAGCCTTGGAAAGGTATGGTAATATAGCAATCGGGCGAAATTCGTTGCAATTTTTCGGAACAGGTATAACTTTAGCTACCTTCCAGCTGATGGGAAAACTTGAAGTGGTTAAGATTGTGTTGAAAATGTGAGTAATATAAGGTAACAGTATGGGGAGAAGAATTTTAAGAAATGCTGGGTGGGTATCATCAAAACCAGCAGCATTCGATTTAATCGCTAGAATGCTTTGGAGAACATCACATTTACTAACACAATGAAATGAAAAGCGAACATTATGATCGAGGCTTCCAAATGAGTTCGTGTATACATTTCCCTTGACTGCAGGCATTGGAATATTGACGAACTTTTTATTTAGATCATTTACATCCACAGTATCGCAACTACGAGTAGTATCCTTGCCAATACCAATTTTACGGATTTCTTTCCACAATTTCTTGCTATCAATTGCATTCTCAAATTTTTCGCTATAGTAATTGATTTTGGACTGCTTCATTTTATTTCGAACGGTTTTCCTTAATTGTTTAAATTTTTCATAAAGTTCAGGAGTCTTAAACCTCCTCCAACGCTTGTAAGCTGTGTTACGATCAGTGATAAGATTTAGTATAGCGCTATTAAACCATGGCTTTTGTTGAAATTTTATGCGTTTAGTTGAGATGGGTACACAGTCAATGAAAAGTTTATTCAAATGGTGCTGGAAAAAATGCACCTGATCTTCAACCGATATCATTCGATATATGTCACTCCAACTAACTCCATTTACCGCGTGACTGAGATGTGAATAGTTGATGTGCTTAAGGTTACGATAACTAAATGTAGTAGAATGGTCAGACAATTGACAATCATAATTTAGAAATATTAGATCATGTTTAGAAAAAGCAGGTACTACTAACTGATCGTAAAGCAGGACTTTGGTCTTATCATTTACAAAAAACAGATCAAGTAAGGAATTATTAGTACTAGTAAAGTGAGTGGGTGTAGAATTATTTACTGAAAAGAGACCTAACGATTCCATATTGTCCGCGAGTTGGCTTTCTAATAGGAGGTTGCTATTAAAGTCCCCAGCTATGATTATATTTGAAAAAGGCAGCGATATGCTTTCTATAACACTTAATAGTGACGCAGTATCCAAAGTACGGTGCGGACGATAAACACAGCCTAAGAGTGTTTTGAGACTACCATTTGTAATTGAAACGAACACATATTCGATTGCACTATCTATATTGGAGTGCGCCTCAAGCTTACATGAGATATTATTTCGCACATAAATTGCAACTCCACCTGCATGCCCCTGTCTGTCGGCGCGATAAATACGGAAACCCTCCAACTCAATTAGTGTATTAGGTATTTCAACATTGAACCATGTCTCAGATACACAAACTATGTCTATACCTGAGCCCTCAAATATGTATCTGAATTCATCCATTTTATTAGTTAAGCTTTGCGCGTTAATATGACATACTCTAAGCCCATGACGTTGCTTAGAAAGTATACGAACAAGAGTATAAGCATTGTCTTCAGAACTAAACGTTTCGTTATCCAAAGTACTTGTCATTGTGAAAATATTTCATGGAAATGCGTGCAAGTTTCAATTTCAATTGTTGCAATGAAATTTTCTTATAACTATGTATGAAAATAGAAGCAAAACAAAATTTTAAGTTAATAGGTTCTACAAAATTACAAAAACTTAATAAATATACGGAAATAGTATAAGAGAGTAAAACAAATTGCTGATTGTAGATATGATGAATTAAGAAACTAAATCCAGCATTGAAAAAGGTATTAGTTTTGTGAGTCTCGAAAAAGAGAAGGAGCTAGTTCAGTGCCTTCAATGCTGATTTCGTTATTATGCTCTGATATTGAAGACTCGTTTCTATTAAAGTTGATGTTATTATTGTTGTTGTTGCATGTTATGGAGAAGTATGGATCAGAGCCAATAAGTGCTTGAAGCTTGTTCATACATTCCACACTTTCAGCATTATCACCCTCTCTTACCTTGATGTAAACTAAGCCGCGAATAGTAAATGCTGCTATTAGTTGCTTTCTTCGTTTAAGTTGCAGCGCAGCTTGTAAAATTGAATGGTTAGTTTTTGTTAAGCATTCGTTGACATAAAACGGTTGATTTGACGGGAAGCCAGCATGGTGGAGACGTAAAGTTGTTTTAGCTGTGCGGCGGAACAGAGCCAAAGATTTTAGCATTCTATTACGTTCGTATGGTGATTCGAGCTTAGCAATAATTGGTGCATCAGAATTAGTGCGTACGCGTGAATTTTGCAGACGGTAAATGTTTTTAATATTTGGTGGATTTATTTTTATTGTGCCACACAAATTATTGAAAATATCAAAAAGATTCTCGCCGTTGTAGAACGGGATTCCATTGATGCGAAGGTCGCAAGCTACGGTGGAGTTCTCTTGCCTTGCTAGCTGACTTTTAAGAGAGTCGATCTCAGCTTTTAGAGATTGAGCGTCCATTGCATTTTCTTCTAGAAGAGTTACTCTCTCGACGACGTCAGCGAGACCATTTTTTATTTCGACAATATTTTGTTGGAGCTCATTTAGAATCCTCCTCTCACTCTCCTGTATTGCGGTAGTAAGTATACTAGTTATATGAGAGGTAATTTGCTTACTTTGCTTTTCAAAACGTTGATCCATCATTTCGGTCTGTTGCTCTATCAATTTGAAAAAGAACGTGGAGCCGTGCCCTGGGGTGCGCTCATTTTGTTGGATAGTAGTTGTTGGTGTAGCAAGTTGTTCTTTAGCTGCAGTTAAACTCAAATCTGGCAATGCGAATTTGGAGGCAGCAGACAGTATAAGAGTCTCGCTATTATCAGCTTTGCTTGTGGTCGTATCTACAGATGTTGCTAACGGTGTCGATTTAACAACAATCGGTGGAGAGTGAATCGATGCGCGCCGAGCCGACAAACAGGCCTTGCATTTATATTTTTGGTTGTTTTTTATCATAAATTCCAAGTCACTTTTCTTTAAATTTACACAGGTGCAGTGAAAAAACTCATTGCAGTTGAAGCATTTAATTTTTGATCTTCATCCAAATGACGCTCGACCCTTGCTAAGCAGACACACGGCATGTCTACAATTGTTTGAATTGTTTTATCTTATTTAACAAAAAAATCAACAAGAGCACGAAAAATTATACGTGTTATCGCGTTTATGTTTGATGATGTTTATATTAATAAAAACAAAAACTAATTTATTTAACTGGTATTTTTCACGCAAATAACTTGATTAACAATGCAAGTAGACGATCGATTACTTTCAACTCGTGTATGTAATGATTTAAAAATAGTTTGTCATTTATGGTAACTAAATCATTTTTTTAAAAGGGTAAAGCTGTTGTGAATACAACCTAAAAACATAAAGAAACAAATAAGAATATAATATACAAACTACCTAGTCACAATCACGGTCAGTGACATAAACAAACCTTGGAACACGGAGCACATGTGAGTGCAATATGATCAAGAATGAAAACAATAACAGTAATAGTAATTACTAATGAACCACGAATGTTGACTTAATGGAAGCAGCCACTTGTGGTGTTAACAGAGAGCCGATAATGTTAAACTTGCATTATGTGAGCACATTTTTTGTATTGTATTTTGCGGAAGGCACAAAATGCAAGTCTGCATATTTGATCACAACAATCTTAAATGATTGGTTACATTAAATATATTGAAAATGTGACTGAATCATTATTCATGGGTGTGTCTTAGGTAAAGAAAATATGGTAACAAATTATTATAAAGAACATTCAAACTTAAAATAAAAGACAGTTATTCTATGATTAACAAACTGGCAGCATTGCCTTCTTTTTTTATTTTGATAAAACGACCTTGTGGCCTTTATACACAGCGTGGATCGCTAAAAATCCAAATCATTTTATTCTAATATTGAGGATATTTGTATGTTAGGATGTTATATGAAATAGTAACTTAACACTTGATACATAGTACAGCCTCAAGGGCTAAAAAGCAACAGTCTCAAGGACTACCAAACATCATGCACATCATACGAATCATACACATGCCAACGTGTTCGGCATTAAATGCAGCATAAAATTCAACATATGAAAACAGATACCACCTCAAGATTCAGCACAACTTCCATCGAACTCGCTTGGCATAAGCGAATATAATCAACTCTAAACAGCAAAAATAATAAATAATATATAGAAATATTCTGCAATTCATTGAGCTCGTTTCAATCATCTTTAAACACAACAAAAATAAAAGATAGTGGGATGCTTCACAAACGTAATACATAATTCGTTGAACTAGTGTGAAGCAAAATGAGTACAATCTTCTTTAAACACGATAAAAATAAAAGATAGTGGGATGCTATACAATCATACTACCTAACACGTCGAACTCGTTTGAAGAACAACGAGTACAATAATCTTTAAACACAACAAAAATAAAAGATAACAGAATGCTACAAAAATAGACTTCATAATTCATCGAACTCATTTGATGTACAATGAGTACAATCATCTTTAAACAAAACAAAAAAAAAGCAAAACGAGTTCAATCAGCTATAACCAAGTCACTTTAAAACAGCAGCAGCCTCAAGACCCACTATCGGTTTTCAAACTCGTCTGGCATAGCGAGTGCAATTATCTTTTGCTTCTCAGACAGATTCTTTAATCATCACACAAAGTTCAGCGAACTCGTTTGACGTAGATGAGTACAATCATCTGTGACCACATCGACCTTAAACAAAAACTTTCAAACAAAATCAAGCCATGAGGGAGACCTTAGTGATCGACGGGAGGCTAAAGTTCCTCCACCCCGGTCCGAAAGACACCACTGTAACTAGGGAAATCGAGCACCTCCGGACCAAAGAGATGCGGGAGAACCATACTTAACTGGGGTACCAAACAGTCCACTATTCCACAACTCGTTTTGCCGGAGACTCTCGATGACCTCATACTAGGCATGGATAATCTTCTCGAAGTGGGTACCACCCTCAACACATTCTCACTCTCGCAGACCCCGCGTCGATAAATCCGGTCTCTACAACCCCAGTAAACTTTGTGATGTGTAATGAGGCACCACCTCCAGACAAGATACCCGCAATCAGCACAGAATGGGAGAAAGATAGGCCAACCGCCTCGTAGGAAACCAGTATTGCCACCGAATCGACCCGCACAACTGGCCAATCGTGCCACGCCCTCCTTCACATACCACCGGGCTACACCAGTCATTCAGCTGCCTGGGCTCACCGCAACGCTGGCACCGGACAACCAACAAGGTCAGGGAAGCTCATCACCTCCCATCATCAACAATTTTATCACTACGATAAAACGCTCACAACAATGCCAGCCACACCAAGCTCAGCGTCAACCCCGGCAGCCTCATCGACACCCACCGCGCCACCTACATGCGCGACTCTGAGTTCAATTTAACAAACCGAGATCACCTTCTTCCTCGATGACGAGCTTCGAAAGTTTGACAAGTTATCAGGAGTGTAATGCAGAAAATTATTGATAAAGAAGTAAACGAACTGCTCAAAGAGGGTTGTATCGAGCCTTCACGGGGCACCCACAGTGCGCCCATAATGCTGGTCAATAAAAATACCGGAGCCTGGCAGCTGTGTGTTGACAATCGTCAACTCAACGCCAAATCCATCCCAGACGCATACCCTAGGCTTAGGTAGTTCACGAACGAACTAGTTCAATTGAACTATTCGCACTCAAGAACTATGTGAACTAGTTCGTTGATTCTCGTTCTTTTAGTTCTTTTAGTTCAATCGATTTTACAGCGAGTCAGATCGCAATGAACTAGAAAAAATTTTGTTTCACTCAACAATGGTTTGAGTCCGTGCTGATACAGTTTTTCACTAATGAACGGTAAAAAAAAACTTTTTGCAAAAACAAATTTTTGTGGCAAATATTGTGTGGAATATGTAGTATTTTTATGTAAATATCTTCTATGTCCGCAGTTAATGATTGATTCGGTTATATAGTTCTTTTCATTTTATAGATCTGATCATGAAAGAGCAAACAAAACAAACTAAAAGACCTATTGAACTAAAAAATACAACGAGCTAACATACCTTACGATCTAAAACACCAAACGAACTATAAGACCTAACGAACTAACAACATGAACGAGTGCACAAAACGAACTAAAAGAGCGAACGAACTAAATGAACTAAAAGAACTATATGAACGAACTAGTTCATTAAACTCGACTGAACTAAAAAGAGCGATCTTTTTAGTGAACTAAAATGCCCAAGCCTAGCAAACCCGCTGCCACGTATCCACCATCTCCTCCACCGACTGCGAAATGCAAAGTTTATAAGCAGTCTGGATTTGAAAAACGAATACTCGCTAAAGATAGCAGTAGAGGAAAGCAGCCGACCATACACCGCTTTTACGGTACCAGAAAGAGGCCTATTTCAATGGAAGGTTATGCCGTTTGGCCTACATTCCGCTCCAAGTGATAGGACCTGAAATGGAGCCACACGCTTTCGCTTACCTCGACGAAATCGTGGTCACCAGAAATTCACTAGAGGAACACTAGGCAAATTTGCGCGAGATCTTCCGAGGGCGCAGGGCAGCAAACCTCAATATCAACAAAGACATATGCAAGTTTTTCGAAAAGGAGCTTAAATACTTGGGGCATGTTTTGAGTGACCAGATGATACATACTAACCCCATCAAGATGGCAGCCATCCGGGGCTTACCACCGCAAAGCAACTTGCGTGAGGCACGGTGCTGCCTCGGTATTGCCTCGTGGTACAGAAATTTTGTTCCCGACTTCGATAAGATCGTAACCCCGCTGACTACCATGCTAAAGAAAGGTTAGCACTGGAAGTGGTACCAAGAGCAACAACAAGTATTTGAGTTATTGAAGACAAAACTAACGGAGGCACCCATTCTCACGTGTCCAGATTTTTCACAAAAGTTCACTCTGAAAACGGACGCCAGCGACTATGGAGTGGGTGCGGTACTCACTCAGGAGATCGACGGTCAAAAGTGCGTCATAGCCTACTCCAGTCGACACCTCAGCACCGCAGAGAAAAACTACTCTCCCACCGAGAAGGAATGCCTGGGCATTATATGGGTCATACGGAAAATGCGGCCGTCCTTAGAGAGATATAGCTCAACTCTATAGAGAGTCCGTCTGGCGGGATCGCAAAGTGGGCACTCGAACTTCAACAGTTCAACTCCGATGTGCAGTACCGCAGAAGGAAACTCAATGTCATCGCCGATGCCCTCTCACGGCAATCCCAGGAGGCATTAATGCAGGTCATAACAGAAGTAGCACCGGACCAAACCTGTCCCTGGCTACAGAAGAAGAAGAGAGAAGTAAGCGAGAACCAAGCCAAGTTTGCCGATTACTTCGTGGACGGTGAGAAACTCTTCCGTCACATCTCGTGGCAGGTGAGCGATGAAGACAGCGCGACCTGGAAGCTGTGCATACCGAAGTGCCATGACGAACCCACAGCCAGCCATCTGGGCATAAGGAAGACCATCGGCCGGGTAGCCAACCGCTACTATTGGCCAGCCATGATCAGGGAGGTGAGCCAATACGTGTGCAGTAGCAAGAACTGTCAGAAATTCAAGCCCAGCCAACACGCGCCTACCGGATAAATGCTGACGCAGCTGCACGAAAAGCCCTGAAACATTGTTTGGGCCGACTTCGTGGGACCCCTCCCTAGGTCCAAAAGCGAAAACAACATGCTTTTAGTACTGTTCCATAGTTTCTCCAAAAGGACGGAGCTGATTCCGATGCGGAAAGCGACAACTGCAACTCTTACGTTAGCGTTGCGCTGGCGTATAATAAGCCACTTTATAGTCCCGAAGATCCTGGTCGCGGACAATGGGGCACAATTTACAAGTAAAAAGTTTAAGTGCAGGCACCAATACACAGCACCATACACCCCTCAAGAATACCCTACGGAGAGAGCCAATCACATCATCAAGACGATGATTGCTCAATTTACTCAACAGAAACAGCGAGACTGCAATAAGCTCTTTCCCGAATTTACGCTGGCGGTGAACTCTTGGATCCAGGAGTCAACAGGTTACAGTCCTGCATACCTAAATCAGGGGCGGGAACCAAGGCTCCCAAAGAATGTTTTTGACTAAAACACCGTAGGTACTGGGTGTGAAGTACAAACACCGAACGAAAAGCCAAAAAATCTACAGTAAACCTTCCGAATTGCCAGGCAAAATCTTGAACGAGTATCGGAGGATTAGGCTCGATACTAGAACTTGCATCGACAAGCTTGGAAACCCAGCATCGGGAACCTGGTCCTGGTCGAAACGCACCACCTCTCCAAAGCCGTTGACAACTTTGCGGCAAAACTGGCCCAAAAGTACGACGAGCCCTTCGAAGTGCTCCACTTTCCATCGCTGGTTATCGCCAAGGTGAAACGACCAGGAGAAATAAGGAGCAAAACAGCACACATCAGCGAAATCAAGAAGTTTTTCGTCAACGATGACGCGGCCCTAATCCACGACAACAACTGGAAGCACGTGCGGCACCAATCGCATCAACAACTGGACAACCGTGACCATAATCCGCGTAAACAACTGGAATTATTCGCGGCCCTAAACTGCATCAACAACTGGAAGAAACCGAGGCCCTGATCCACGTTAACAACTGGAAACACTCACGACACTTATCCGCGTCAACAACTGGAAGCAACCGCGGCCCTAATCTGCGTCAACAACTGAAAGTATCCTCCTCCCTAGCCGTGGCAAACAACTGGAAGCCCGCAACCCAACTGCGTCAGCAAATGTACAACTCGCACGCTCAACCGCAGCACCGTATGCGACAGCAAAAGGGACACGCAGCACCATCTGCGATACCAACTGCGGCCTGCAGCACGCATCTGCAGAAGTTTTTAACAACAACAGGCCACAGCAGTCAAAACTAGTTCAAACACAAAACAGCATGTCACAGTGTAAAGTTCATGCTATTTTGCTCTTCTAAAATATACCTTCTAACTTTAGTAAAGGGGTTGGCCACAAGGCCTTTGAATCTTCAGCCGCAAGACTTTATTCATGTGCCGCCTCAAGGCAGTATTTTTGTTGTTTTTAGCCACAAGTCTTTGTTGAATTAAAAACAAGTTGACTGTTAGTTAACAAGTTGACTGTTACCCACCAGGTAAGTCATAGATAGTCACTGAATATCTTTTAGTCTCAGCTCGGGTGTTTGTAATAAAAATATTGAGTGAAAACTAACAATATTTTACTTTCACTCAATCTATTATTTCTTACACAATACATTTAAAATACACAAAAATAACTTAAACTAAATCTGCTTACAATTACTACACATCTGTTTGTCATAATCATTTTGCTTGCACCTCTGTAAATGTACCCTTCATAATCCACTAACAGGTTATAAACCCAAGTGGACTACTTTTGGCAGCGATCCACTTACACAATGTATAACATGAATCACGCCGCTGGTAGCACTTGAATTCCTTCTGTTTACGTTTGCATTGGTTTTACTGCAAGCATGCCGGGAAACCAAAACTTTTTAGCGTTGATTGTTATGATGAGACAATTGACATAGGTCAGTTAAGCCACATGTGTATAACATCAGCCGCAACAGTAGTCAAGCAGAAAAATTGTGTAAAGGTTCAAAAGATTGGCATACTATCTATATTCGACATGGCCCTGTCGCAACAGTAATCAGCGTGGCGACAAGCATGAACACATCGCACAGCAAATTATTGTTCGTATCGCCACGCGACCGCATCATAGCCGAAGCGCTGTCCAGAAGATGTCCCTGCTCATTGCACAAAGGGCAACAAACCACGCCAACAGCATGGCTGCCAAACAGAGCCAACTCTGCAGATATTCACACCATCCAGATATAATAATCAAGCACCATTCTGTTTCACAAATGGCCAACAAGCATCAGATGCACCTCAGACAAATGGTGCCTGCACTACAAACATTCAGAAAACGTAAAAATTTTCAGACCTCCCCGCATTCAAAATAGAAATCACCAAGCACCATTTACAAACGGACAGTCTCAACGCCAAAATGAAACATCATCTTCATTGCAAATATTAAACAAGCGGTGCACACAGCATAACAGGTGCTACTCATCCACTTTTCAACTCACACTCTTCGGTCAACCTCACCGTCAAAATACGACCATCACACATCAATTGCACGTCAAATGGTCAATCCGCAGCAAACACAGCAAGATAGTGAAAGAACCTCCAAGTTGGCTTCATGCACAAAAGAAAATGTAAACGGTGGCAACCGCCCTTCAAAAAACACGACGTTTGAGTAAAAATTTTAAATTAGAAACTGCCATTGCAAACGGAAAATCTCAACAGCGACAACGCAATTTCGAATCAGAGTGCAATGTCAGTCTCCTTTCGCAAATGAATCAAGTACAAATCACAGCTTTACGATCAACAAGGTGATCACAGTGTTTTCTACAAGTTTGTAAATTACATATTACAGAGCCTCGCGAAATTGTTTTTACAAAAACACACCGACGTAACTGCTGCCAGCAAAAATGTACGTACTAGACCAACACCAGCGAACCCGTATCGCTTGAAAACAATCAGACCAGCCAGCTCATTCCGCGCCATCAAAGCGCCATCGCACGAGATTACGCCAAAATTTAAGTATAGTGCTCCATTCGCATACCGAGACCCGATCCCACCACGACCGGTGGCCAAATTAGAGTCAACTTGCATAGAGTCGGGACCTACCCAAACCGATCTTCAAAATGTTTCTTCATCAGCCCACACAGCACATGGTACCGACCAAGCCCACCCTTACGCACCAAGCAGTTCAATGAGCAGACATACTACTGCAGCTCAGTTGGCCTCAACAACACTAGCGGAAGCGCTGCCGACAGCCTCGATGGACATCGAACTGTCCAGCGACGACGACGACAGCAACGGTCAAGACTATTTGTTCACCTATCCACCAGGTCCAGGAGGCATCGCCATCAGAATCAGCGATTACGCCTGCTTTCGTACTGATGAATACCTAAAAGATACAATCATTGATTTTATCTGCAGTGGATACACCGAGTCCTACTACCCGACAACCAGTGCCAAGACTATCACCACCCGCATCGACAACATCCTGTACCGTATTCGGATCTGTCGATCTGGGAAGGCAAGAGTTTCGTTTTCACCCCGGAAATGTCAGGGATGTGAAAGAACCCCTTTTGACGAGGGTCAAAACAGGCCCTCACAAAAGCAGGCTCACCTAACGGCTCTCATAACATGCCCTTCAACAGCCAAAAACAGCCACTTCACACTAGTGGTCTAGCCATAGCGATTGCCCCAACCGAACCTCACCATAGAGCGCCTACCTAAATATCCACAACGATGGTGCCCTCGAAGCGCCTTTGGAACACATCAACGATCATATGTCAATAATGCCCGCCATAGCAACGATGAAAACAACAGCAACAGCGTACACCAACAGCTAAAATAACCAGCTGTTGTAATTTATCAAAATATATAGTATTGATATTAACAACATGAAAAGCAAAGTATTATTCATAAACTTTAAACAGATTAAGCTTAAGAATATTTAATATAAAAAGAAATGAACAGATTATCAAACGCAGCAGCTAGAAAAATGCAATGATAATGATTAGTAAAATTTATTTTGCAATAACCTCTGTCGTTGACTGCCAAATTTAAAAGAAGGTAACAAGAAGTTGTTATGCTAGACCAAGCTAATGCAGTCAAAAATTGTAAGGCAGCAACAAAACAAAACTGGTTTTGAGCTCACAAGAGCGATGTTATGCATGTACTAATATTACGCTCATTTAATTTTAGTACATGTTACATTGTTAATAAGTGTGTTTTAAACTAATAAAATTACAATCAGCGGAATGAATATAGTTCATATTACAATTTAAAGATTCTCAATTCGTAATATTAAGTTAAATAAATAAAGTGCAAAGATTTTAAAATATTCAATAAAGCTTTAATGAAATAAAAAACAGCATATTATAGTTGAACTTCCTTCAACATACTCCCCCCTAAGAACGACTGTTCTTGATTTAGATGACAAGTAAGACGGCCCAAAATTGGAAGTATTTTAGTTGAGTCTTTCAGACTCCGCTATGCTTCGACTCACAGTGATTTCTGCTACGGGCTCCATCTCCTTATCAGGATCGTCTGATGTACCAGTGAGGGTTGTATTGACCTCATTAATAATAGGACTATCTACAGGAAGAAAACATATTTTAGTTACGGATTGCTTTAAAAGTTTGTTTTTAATTAAAAGGGTTACAACTCGAACTCTGCCATCGATTCCGGGGTGTACTTCTTGGATTCGACCCAAGGACCAGTGACCAGGTGCACATCGCTCGTCTGCAAGAATAACTAAATCACCAACCTTAGCATCTGGTTTAGTTTGAAGCCATTTGGGACGCGCCTGCAAGCGGTTAAGATATTCCCTATACCACCGATTCCAGAAATGTTGTTTCATTTTTTCAATTGCTTTCCATCGAGAGATTCTAGTTATGTTGAGATCTAAGAGATTTTCTTCTTGAATACATGTTGTCGGTTCTCCAATAAGGAAGTCAGCTGGAGTCAATGGATCAAAGTTTGTAGGGTCAGAAGAAAGAGGACAAAGTGGCCTTGAATTCAAACAGCCCTCTATTTGGCACAATAGAGTACAAAGTTCTTCGAAACTCAATGTTCTGCCACCTATGATTCGTTTTAGGTGATATTTAACCGATTTAACACCTGCTTCCCAGAGACCGCCAAAGTGGGGAGAAGCAGGTAGAATAAAGTTCCAGTCAGTTCCAGCAGATACTAAACTATCTCTTATCTCTAGTGGTAGAGATAATTTACTTTTATGATGCAGTACCTTAAGTTCTTTAGACGCACCAACAAAATTGGTACCATTGTCTTAATATAAATCAGTACAAGCACCACGTAGTGATACAAAACGTCTAAACGCTGCTAAAAACGAGTTAGTGGTCAAATCCGAAACTGCTTCAAGGTGTAAGGCTTTGGTTACCATACACACAAAGAGACAGATATAACCTTTCGAAATGACTGCGGATCTTAATGTGAACCGCTGTGTTTAAATGGTCTGGTAACGTTTAATCTTACTGCCGGCAAATTACCCATGATTTGTTGAGACGCCCTTGCAGAATACTTAAAGCGAGCCAAACAATTGCCTATTACCTTTTTTGCTAGCTGTGCACCAGAAATGATCCAAAGCTTGCGATTAACAAATGACATAGTTAAAGTTACTCCGCCATGTAACGTTCTTTGATGTGCATCAGTAACTATAAGCATAGATAAAGGGTTGACCTTTGATAAAATAATAGGACGTTTGGTATCGAAAGGCAAATCTGCATTTTGCAGTCGCCCACCAACTCGTAGAAAGCCGTTTTCATCAACAAATGGCATAAGATTGGAAAGAGATTTCGTTTTAATAGGTTTACTATTTATAAGACTCTCGATATCTAAATGAAAGTCAATATCTTGAACAATTTTGATGAGTAAATAAAGAGTTGTTTTCACGTCAAGTGCTTTCAGAGAAGCTATTTCATGAAATTCTGTTCTCGTACTACAATTTTTACCAAAACGATAACAAAGTGAAAGAATTCGCAGCATTTTATTTAAGTTAGAATATTTGAATAAAATATCTGGATAAGAATTGCAATGAATAGCATTAGAAAAAATCTTAGGTTTAAATTCTTCTAGAGAAGTTGGTTCATGAAATTATCTTTTTGGCCACGACGACTCAGGAAATTTTAAAAATGATGGTCCAAGCCACCATAACTCATTTTTTATCAAATCTTCTGGCATGATCCCACTTGAAGGACAGTCTGCTGGATTATTGCAAGATGGAACATATCTACATTGCTGAACGTTAGTATGCCGCTGGATTTTTCTAACTCTATTTGCAACATAAACGCTCCACCGCGAAGACGATTGTCTTATCCAACTAAGAACAGTGGAACTGTCACTCCAATAAGTAATGTTGTCAGAAGAAATTTCAGTTAAAGATTGTTTAACTTTTAAAACAAGTTTAACTAGCAATTCAGCAGCGCAAAGTTCTAGCCTTGGGATAGAGACTGTCTTGACTGGAGATACCTTTGATTTAGCTTGCAACAAGTTGATAAAAATTTCGTTTTTCGAAGTTTGTACACGAGCATATACAACGGCAGCATATGCAACTTGTGAAGCGTCACAAAAACAATGTAAATCAAATCTAGCGTTTGGACGAAGTCCTATCCATCGTGGAATAGTTATTTGTTGAAGCATTTTTAAAGATTCTCTGTATTTCAGCCAATCATGTCGAATTTCGATAGGAATATCTTCATCCCAATCTACTCCCGCGACCCACAATTTTTGATATATTATTTTAGCTAACACTGTGGATGGTGCTAGCCAACCCAGTGGATCAAAAAGTCGTGCAGAGCATGATAAAATTGATCTCTTCGTTACTTCTTCAGAAAAGCTAAAGCTAACTGTAAATGAAAATACATCTAACTTGGTATTCCATTGAACACCTAAGGCTTTAACATAATCGGTTTTGTCAAAATCTAAAGTTGAAGACTTTTCTCGAAGTTCTTGTGGTATTTGTTCCATGAACTCAGCTGAAATTGAAACCCATTTTCGAAGCTTACATTCACCTTGCTATAACAAATCACATAAACTTCTATGCAAAGATAATGCATCTGATAAGCTATCAGATCCTGATATAACATCGTCAACATACGAATCAGAAATTAAAATATTTGAAGCAACAGGATACATTGATTGGTAATCATTGGCCAACTGTCGGATCACCTTTATAGCCAAAAATGGAGCCGAAGTGGTTCCATACGTAACAGTATTCAATTTGTAAATAGAAATGTCGTCGCTAGGATTATAGCGCCACAAAATTTGTTGAAAGTGCTGATGTTCAGGAGCAACCTCAATTTGCCGAAACATCTTCTCGATGTCAGCACTGAAAGCAAATTTATGTCTTCGCCACCGTGTTAAAACCTGTGGTAAATCATTTTGTAATGGAGGCCCAGAGCACAGTTCTTCATTAAGAGACTTTTGACCATTAATTTTGCAACTACCATCGAAAACTACTCTTAGTTTCGTGGTCGTACTTTCTTCTTTTAACACGCCATGATGTGGTAAATAATATGAATTTTTCTGTACATCAGCAGGATATTTTCCAATTTTGGACATATGATTTAATTTTTCATATTCTCTCATAAATGAATTATATTGTTCGCAAAATGAACTCTTTTTAGAGAATGGACGTTCAAGGCTTTTGAGACGCCTAAGTGCGCTAATATGATTAGCTTGAAAAACAGGGTCCAAGTTATTAGATATAATTGATTTGAACGGGAGATTAACGATATAACGGCCTGAAGGAGAGCGTTTAGTTGTGATTTGAAAGTATTTTTCACATGCCTCTTCCTCCTCAGACAATGTTTTTTATCTAAAACTTTTTCTTGTTCCCAAAAGGAGCGAAGAATTTGTTCAATATTGAAGTTATTAACCAAGACAGTATGTATAGAGGATTTTTCAATTGGGCCAGAAAACACCCAACCGAAATGCGTATTTTGGTAGAACAGTGCGTTTTCTATAAAAGATTGGCCAGGAAAAACTATTTTACTGAAAACATCTGCGCCAAGAATGATATCAATTTGATCTGAACAGTTGTACTTTGGGTCAGCTAGACCGTTATTTAAATTTTCACTAATTTTAAAGTTTGGTGTAATTTTTGAAACGTAAGCAGACAAATTAGTTAAGACAAGGGCGTTGCATGACAAAACATGTGTATTTTCTAGTGACCATAAATCAAGGTAAACGCTACTGCGACAAATATTTTCACTTTTGTCTCCTACACCTGAAATTTTACAATAAATTCTTTGTTTAGGTAGTTTTAATAGCTGAACAGCGTTTTCTGTAATTAATGTCGCTTGAGAGCCTTGATCGAGCAAGGCCCGAAGAAAATATTGACCAGTTGACGATTTAACCATTAGTCTAATGGTTAATAACAATACATGTGGTAAACATTGTGTATTATGCGAAGAAATATTAGTAACTGAACCACTGGTTTCTGATGAGAACGTGATACTGGATATATCACCGTTCATATTTTGATTAAGGTTAGTCACATTTGAACTAATTTCATTGGTCACATTTGAACTAATTTCATTGGTCACATTTGAAGCTGAATGATTTTCAATATGTAACAAGGTATGATGTAATTTCTTACAAATATGACAACGAAATGGTGACTTGCACTGAGAGTGATTGTGACCAAGTGCAAGACAATTGCAGCAAATATTTTTCTTTAAAAGAAATTTATTTTTCAATTTCAAAGATAATGCTTAGAATTTGTAGCATTTCGATAATGCATGAGATTTCTCACAATACAAACAGTTTGGTTACTGAGAAATATGATTAGTATAAAAATTATTTTTCTGATGAAATATTTTTGGTTTAGATTTATCTTTAGCAACTTTACTATAAGAAGGTTTATCATCATCATCATGAATAGATTCAAGGGATCGAAACGTTCCTTGCAGAAAACTAAAAACTTCGTTTAAAGATGGTATTTCAGTTGACGATTTCAATGATTTTTCCCATTCTTTTCGAGATTGAAAATCAAGTTTATATGAAATAAGGTAAATTAGAAAAGGATCCCAATTGGATGTGTCAATATTCAAATTCCTTAATGAAGATAGATATTCTTGTGTGGAATTAAGCAAAAGTTTAATACTTTGAAAAGAGCAGTCTGACTTAGGAATGCCAAATAATTTTTTGATCAAGGTGTCTACAATTAAACGTTTGTTGTGATACCTGTTACTTAATATAGACCAAGCAGAGTCGTAATTCAATTCTGTGGCAGAAATGGTTTTAATTAAATTAGCAGCTTCTCCAATCAATGACCCTTTGAGGTAATAAAACTTTTGTATTTTGGGAATTGAATTATTAGAATGAACCAAAGAATTATAAATATCTTGAAACGGAATCCACTCTAAATAATCACCAGAAAATTTTGGCAATAAAATTTTTGGAAGCTTAGCTTCTATAGAAGAGGATGTCTCAGCGTAATTACGGGAGTTTGGCGAAACAATTGTGCTTGAATGTTCAAATTCTGCAGAGCCTGCAGCCCTATCATTTAAAACATCTAAAATTTCACCTTTGAAACTCATATACAAATCCGAGAATTCATAAAAACAGTTTTCGGATATTCGGACGAAATTTGTTCATGTTTTTCCTCAAATTTCACATATAAATTTTCGAGTTGTTGTAAAACGCTAGTTAGATATCCACGTGTTTTAACTGAATCGGACTTTTTGTTATAACCTTGGTACATGGTTTCAAGGTGACTTTGCAAACCACGTTGCAACTCGATGCACTTAGCAACATCAACCACTATATTTTTAATTTGAATGCTCACTGATTTTAAACAAAATTCAAGCACGGCCAGAACTAATTGAATTTACTCACAAAAAACTATTCCAACTTTATATAAATTTCTATTTTATATAATGTTGTCGAATAATATCTAAATGTCACTCCTTCTCACTGAATTCCCGGGTTTCGGCACCAAAAAATGTTGTAATTTATCAAAATATATAGTATTGATATTAACAACATGAAAAGCAAAGTATTATTCATAAACTTTAAACAGATTAAGCTTAAGAATATTTAATATAAAAAGAAATGAACAGATTATCAAACGCAGCAGCTAGAAAAAATGCAATGATAATGATTAGTAAAATTTATTTTGCAATAACCTCTGTCGTTGACTGCCAAATTTAAAAGAAGGTAACAAGAAGTTGTTATGCTAGACCAAGCTAATGCAGTCAAAAACTGTAAGGCAGCAACAAAACAAAACTGGTTTTGAGCTCACAAGAGCGATGTTATGCATGTACTAATATTACGCTCATTTAATTTTAGTACATGTTACATTGTTAATAAGTGTGTTTTAAACTAATAAAATTACAATCAGCAGAATGAATATAGTTCATATTACAATTTAAAGATTCTCAATTCGTAATATTAAGTTAATTAAATAAAGTGCAAAGATTTTAAAATATTCAATAAAGCTTTAATGAAACAAAAAACAGCATATTATAGTTGAACTTCCTTCAACACAGCACTACCACTACACTGACTTTGAATGAAAGCAGCGCAAAGACACGACCACAGCAACAACGCGATGCCCCACACAGACACACACAAAACAGCAGCTGCATCAACTACATGAAACCCCGCTAAGTCACTCCACATGGTATTTATCATCACATTTTATCTGAGCGCTCCCCTCAAAACATGTTTTAAATATTTATCATTGGCCGCATTCAGCGCAGACAACAGTTGGCAACTGTTGTGTAAAAATTCGCTGAATGGTACAAATTTGGTAGCGCTAACTAAAACGAATAAGGTAGCGAACGCCTTTTAATTGAGCGAACAAATTCTATGCTACATGAACACAACTGTTTGCTTAACTGTCAGATGCTGTTACTGACGCTGCTAAATTAATAAACGCAGAAAGAACGCAGCAAATTTAAGTGAGAAACCTTTGCAATTGAATTAAATTTACATAAAAATTAAATTGAATCGAACTTCTGACGTGTAGAGTAGCAACACATTCAGAGAAAAACATCGTGAACTAAGGTAGCGCTACCATTACAGTTCACAACAGTTGTCTGCGCTGAATGCGGCCATTAACTTTATTTTTTTTAATACTAATAGCAGGTAAGCCCATATAATAGCATAGTTTTATACCCTATGGATAAGTACAATAAGTAAACTAATGAATTGATTACTATTATGCCTAAATAACGTATTTAATGCTTGCCATTTTCTGAACTTACCCTTTTAAAGATTTATAAAACATGCAATAACAATAGAGTTCAGGTACTACAGCTTTTTCGCACTTTCTCCGCATTAGATCATCTTAAGAACCAGCCCAAATAACATTAAAACATCTCAATAAGGCCATTCACAGTTCGAATACGCTGGTCTGCCATTTGTTCGATTTGGTATTTGTACGCCAATTTACGAAAGCGTATTTTGCTTTGTTGTTGTTTTGCATACAAATGCAAATACGCAGGCACGCGTAAATAAAAGCAGCTCTTGGACGTCTCCTTTGTACCTCGTATTTTTATGCTCTGTCTACAGCCGCATAATCACATACATCACAGGGTTGCACAATCTTTTTATACGACAGTCACATGGCGAGGTGCTCACAGTTTGAACAATAACAAATGCTATAAATACGATTTGTTAAAAGTACTCTCAAACCGTGAATAGCCCTAATGATATCGATAAGAGTGGTCCAAAACAATCCAAAGTGAGAAAAATTTACCCACCATAATATGGGTTGAGCTCATACACAAGACATAACAACTAACCATGCGTTTACATAGATCTAATCATACATTAGTTTTCAATCTACTTTTGAGTTCACCTTTCGATAAGTTAACATCAAAAAAGCTACAGTTGTTAACAAAGGTACTCATGCGATGTAAAGGAGCAGTAGCCATATAATTTGTTCTACTAAAAGGTAAGTAAATTAAATTGTTAGCATTTCTACTGCTTCTACGGTTAGTGTTAAAATTTATAAGAGTTAGAAGTTCTGGTGAATCGAATACACCAGTTATGAGTTGGTGTAAATAGACGATATCTGCAGACTTCCTTCTCTCATTCAAAGATTGCATTTTTAATAGTTTTAAACGATCCTCATAAGGAGGAAGGTTTAAAGTATCAGTTGCACTTAAGCCCCTTAGAGCAAACCGAACAAAACGTTTTTGGATTCTCTCTATACGTTCAACATGTACATTGTAACTTGGGGACCAAACTTGACTTGCATACTTTAAGTGAGGTCGCACAATTGCATAATACAGCGTTGTAGTTGTGATCATACTATTAAATTCTTTGGCCCAGCGTTTCATAAACCCGAACATAGAAGATGCTTTTTTACAAATGTAATCAATATGAACGTTAAACGATAGCTTAGAATCCATGCATATACCCAGATCTTTGACAGCATCAACACGACTTAATGCAGTATCTTTTATCTTATAATCAAAAATTAAATTATTCCTTTTTCGCGAAAAGGTCATAGTTTGGCATTTATCTGGATTTAGAAACATATTATTTTTAGAACACCAAATTTCAAAGGATTTCAAATCAGACTGGAGCAGATCTGAATTGTCTTTAGCATCTATTGTTCTGTATATTTTCATGTCATCTTCATAGATAAGTAGATGAGAGTGTTTGATGATGTGGGTTACATCATTAATGGCTAAAATAAACAGAAGTGGACCAAGGTGGCTACCTTGAGGAACACCTGATTCAGCAATAAATTCAGCTAACAATACGCCTCGAAATCGTATTTGATAAGATCGCTCTGTCAGATACGATTGAATCCAGCTTACAAAAAATTGTGGAAAACCCATTAACTTTAGTTTAAATAGAATTAAGTTGTGTGGTAGTTTATCAAATGCTTTACTAAAATCAGTGTAAATACAGTCGACCTGGTTACCTGAATAAAATGAATTTAAGCAAAACGTTGTAAAATCGAGGAGATTAGACACAGTGGATCTGCCAGTAACAAATCCATGCTGACGAGTTGTCATGACCTTCCCACAGTGAATTTTCACACGATCATACACGAGGCGCTCAAAAAGTTTTGGAATCGACGAAAGTTTCGCGATAGGCCTGTAGTTGTTTATATCGTTCTTACAACCTTTTTTATAGATAGGACCTATAAAAGATTTTTTCCAAAAAAGTGGAAAAAATACTTTCGCTAATTGATTTATTGAATAACATGGACAGTGGTTGACTTAGAACGGAACCACATCGTGTTAACACTGCGGCAGGAATTCCGTCAGGTCCAGCATTAAAATCCTCATCGATCAATCCAATATACTTTAAAATATCCTCTGAAGTAAAGGATATAGAATTCAACGAAACCCTGGGTTCATATATTCAAAGTACTCTTCATCAGGATTAAAAGAGTCTGAACAAAATGACTCTTTAAAGAGATTGGAAAATAGACCACAAATTACGACAGGATCGTTAGTAAATCCGTCAGAGGTTTTAAATGATGAAGGGAATCCATCAGATTTTTTTTGGTGTTTATGAAACCCCAGAATTTCTTCGGATCAGACAATATTCTCAGCTTAATACTGTCTAAATAATTTTGATATAAGGTAGCTGAGCAATTTTCAAAATCAAGAAACAAACGCTTGTAGATTTCTAGGTCATTCAAGTCTAAGCTACAGACATATTTTTTCCATGCCCTATTCCTGCTGTTGCGAAGAATCTTTAACTCCTTTGTGTACCAGGGGTAAACACAATTTTTCGTAAATTTGAGGCTATATGGCACGGACAGAGAAAACATAGCAAAGATTTCCATATAAAAAAATTAATTGAATCATCAAGAGTGTTATTATTAACATATTCTAAAATAACATGAAGTTTACTTTGAAGTAAATGATTCAACTTCAAAATGTCAGCTTTTTTAAAATTGAATTCATAAACTTTACCTATTGAGTTAGACTTTACTATATTATCCCTGTCTGATTTGTACCATATGCTCAATGGTGGATGGTATTCATCAACAGCAGTCAAAACATGAGGGTTCCTCTCAACAATCACATTGTTACTATCTGTAGTTAAGACCAGATCAAGAAGTCTTTCACGACTATTATAAATACAACTCACTTGTTGTAACTCAGAACATATATTATCAACAAATATATGCTCTTGGCGAGTCTTCGAATTAGATGCACAAAAATATGTATCATCGTCAGCAGATTCCCATTTCAAGTCAGGCAGATTAAAATCACCTAACAATAAAATGTCGTCATTAACGTCAATTATGCTTATGACATATTCTATGCAATCCGCAAGGCTTGCATAAACTTCTACACTGCTCTTAGGAGGAACGTATGCATTAATAAGATATACATTAGAATTGCAATGTACAACCTTGACGCATATAAGTTCGATGTTAGCAGAGCAGGGAATAACTATAATGGAACTAACGAAGGAGTTCCTTACAGCTAATAAGACACCTCCACCGACAGCAGACGTATTGTCAGCGTGTCTATCTCTTCTATAAATTTCAAAACTGTTATCAAACAATTCTAAGTCAGTAATGCTTCCGTTTAACCAAGTTTCAGTCAGTGCGATAATATCCTCAGAGAAATTCTGAGACATTAAAAATATGTCTCGCATCTTAGAGCGTAATCCCCTTACATTTTGATAGTAAAGGGATAACCTATTCAGTTTTTTTGGGATTGACGAGCGGCTTGAGTCGTCCCTCTAGGCTTATTCTTAGGCTGAAACTCTGTAACGAGTATTTTGTCAGTCCACAAATTAGAGTTTAGAACAGTTGCTAACTCTTCAGCTGGAACTGTGAGAATAAAGGAAGCATGGGAAGGTTTATTACCTATTTTTTTGCATGAGCAAAATGCATTTTGACTCAACAATTTATTATGTTTGATAAAAGTCAATATATTTTCAACAGTTGTGTCGGGCTGAAGACGTGAAATAAATAACTTTTTTCCTCGACATTGCCCTTAAGCTTGATAGATTTCTAGGCTCAATAGGAGTCAAAACTGAACTATAAGTCAAAGCGGTTCCTGTTCAAAAGCGGTGCTGAGGGCTGCTTGGCCTGAGAAGTAGATCCAGATGATTTTCGCTTCTTATTAGGTTTTTTTTTTCTCTTTCTTTTTGAGATAATATGGTCTTCTGATGAAAGGATTGTTTGTGTCCCGGAAGAAACAGTCTGTGACAAAGCAAGCGGGATATTTTCCGAAATGGAATTTTCATCATTGACGCTGGTACTGGGTGCTGCCCAGTATGTTACAATTTCTCGAAAATTGTTGTTTAACGAGTTAAGACTTTCCCCAAAAAGCTTAATTTTTGAATAAATTTCATCTGGGGAAAGTGCCCTACACGAAGCAGAGTACCAGCGAAGACCTGATCGCAGAGATTTTAAGTCGTCAAGGCATGACTTGGAAATACCGGCACAAGATGCATGAAACATTTGCTCACATGGACCAGAACAGCTGAACATGGGGTTCAGAATGTTTTGGCTTTTGCAAAGTTCGTCTAAAGAACAAGCAACGATATTTTCTGCAGAAAAATAATCCATGTTTAATTATTAAAAAATGAGCAGATGCAAAATGTGCTTTTAGGGATATTATATTCAGGCAGTTTGTGCACAGTTTAGTAGAAACTAAAAAAAACAAAAACAACACTCACTGAGCTGAAGATAAACAAATCACCGCACAAAGAAGAAACTAAAACACAGTAAGCATGCAAAAACAACAACACTGCATTAACTAAACAAGTTAAACAAAGTTAATATGCAAGAATTAAACTTACAAAACTTAAATGCACAATTATTATTTAATAAAATAGTTGTATATTAATGATATTAGTAAGTACAATATAATATTTAAGTAATTACGATATTGCTTATAAACTCGTTAGTAATTACACTTGCTTATAAATTCGTTCATCATTTGTCACATATTTTTCCATATGTATCTTTGTTTTAGTTTAAGGGCTGTTTTTCCTATTCCAATGTGTCCTGATATGTTCGAAGTGTGAAATTTATCAATTAGTTTGTATTTTTGTAGCATGCTATCTATATATTTGTATTGGAGCTCTGTATATCAATATCTTTATGGGCGAGGATCTATTCATTTTTAATTTCTCATATTTTTCTTCAAATGCATTAATATCAATTATTTCAATTATCTAATCTTTTTCACACAGGGCAAACTTCTTTATATGTGATTTCTTTAATAAACTATGCAGTTTCTCCAATATCGAATCTATTTTCGAAAGGTCATCGCTACATGTTATGCGCACTTCATTATTATTTATATTCACAGTAACATTACTCTTTTCTTTAATAATAAATTTAAATTTTGCCAATTTCCTTACGTCATTAAAAGATGTGCACTCCCAAATACAGAGTTGATCAGACTCATTATGAGATGTGTTGTTCTTTTTAACACTTCTTTGGAGGTGTTGACTCAGGTGGCGAGTATCCTTATCTTCAATTTCACTCGCATTAATTGTAATTTTATTATCTATGCTCCTTACACTCTTTTTTCACTTTCATTTTGCTTCTTGTGACTACTTTTATATCTTTTTCTCCATCTTCCAATGTGGGAATCATTCCAAGCGTACCTAGTCATTTTTGACGATGAGTTTTTGTGTGAGAATAATGATACTAACGGTCTGTGTTCGGTTACAACAATAAATTTTCCTCCAAACAGATATTCCTTAAAAAAATGTATGCCCCAATGAATTGCTAACAATTCTTTTCTATTTCTCCTTGCGATAGTACTGCTCCTAGTGCAAAATCAGATGCGTCAGTAGTAAGAATAAATGGTTTTTCAAAATTTGGGTATTGCAATACAGGTAGATTGATTAGTTTCTGTTTCAGAGTGTTAAAAGGTTTTTCGCATTCTTGTGACCAGATAAAAGGTGTTCCTTTCTTGAGTAAAGAGTTAAGACACTTTACGATTGTTGCAAGAACGCTACAAATCTTCTTACTACATCTGCACTGTTTGGTACTGGGTATTTTGTTACTGCTTCACATTTTGAAGGATATGTTGTAACTTAGTTATAAGATGACCTAAGTAAAGAACTTCTGATTTGAGAAAATGACATTTACTTCCATTAAACTTTAAGTTGTATTGTTTTAATCGATCAAAAACTTTTATTAGATTTTGGTTGTGATGGTTTAAAGAACAACCAAATACATTATGTCCGTTTTGTGTTGAAAATGCAGTCAAAGGTCTTGAATTCTATTCTAACGGTATTCGGTGGAATGAGCTCTAAAGTCGTAAAATATTTAGCTCTCCTAGCATATCTAAAACGTCTTCTAGTCTTTGGAAAGGAAATTTGTCGTTAACTATTTTGTCGTTTAATTTCCTAAAATCCACTACTAAACGCCATTTTTTGTTTTCATCTTCACTTTTCTTGTGTACCAAGAGTAATGGTGCGTTGTATGGGCTAATAGAATGTTCAATAATGTCGTTTTTTATGAAGTCAGTTACTTGATTTTGTATTTCGTCATATTGCGTATGAGGTAGTCTGTAATTTTTTATGTATACGGGTGTAGGATCTGATAAATTTATTGCTTGTGTGAAGAAATTATTAGTCGAAAGTTGTTCTCATTTGAGGTGAAAAATTGTTTCATATTCTTTAAAAATGTTAGTAAGTTTTGTTTAAGATTGTTCTTTTATTTTTTAAATTTGATTGCTTCTTATTGATGGAAGCTGTAAATTGTCTCCCTGGACTTCTTCGCTTCCCTGAAGGTTAACTACGCGCATATGTCTTGTATTGGCATTTTGTCTGTAGTTTCCATTGTTATTATTGTATCTGTTTGTTATTATTATTCCTATTGTTGTTATTGTTATATGATCTGTAGTTGGTGTTGTTCCTGTTCGCATTATGCGAAGATGTGCTATTGTTTGGTCTAAAATTATTTCTGTTGAAGTTGTTATTTGGTTTGAACGTGTTATTGGTATTAGCATGATTTGAGTTTCTTGTGTTGTAGTTATTTTGATTATTTCTGTACTTGTTTTGATTGTTGCTATTTGAAAAATTTCTGTGCGTATCGTTTCTATTGTGATTAAAATTTCTCTGTGTATTGTAATTTAATATTCGACTGTTACTTATTTTTCTCAAGTTCTAAAGCTAAATTTACAGCATTTCCGAAACCTGTAGGTTGTGCTGCTCATAAATTGTTTGCTTGAGGTTTCATCCAGACCATTTTTGAATATAGTTAAAGCATATTTTTCATTTATCTTTCCTATTACTGACTTTTGTTCGGATGTTGCAGTTGCACCTAAGTCTTCAATTTGTAGTTTTGTCAACTCTGAAATAAGTTTCAAAACTCTGTCCTTATAACTTTTGAATGACGAATTTCTTTGCGTGAAAGATGATAATTGCGTATATGTATATTTGTGCAGTCGTTCGGTTGCTTTTAAATTTTTCTAATAAATTTTGTTTTATATTGTCAAATGTGGTAAATTCATTAGCATACCCTAGCTTTGTCTTCACTGATGCACTCAACTTAACAGTGCTTACAAAATCTAGTAGGGATTTATTTAGCATCCTCATTATATGAATTGTATACAGGGTTGTCCATATTCGAAGCGCCCATCTGGCAACACTGTAACTTTCCGCAGTGATGCCAAATCGACTAATGACATACCGCGTTTGAAGCGTCATTCCAAGCAAATGTTTACAATGGAACAGTACACGCCACGCGAACGCTCTAAAATTATTGAAATTTACATTCAACAAAACAAGTCAATAGTGAAAACTCAACGTGCTTTCAAAAAAATAAATAAAGTGAACGGAAACGGAAAGTGGAACGGTAAACAAACAAAATTGCCGTATTTATGCCACTGAAAATCCACAAGAGATTCAAGAGGTACCTCTTCACGATGCAAAAGTCACTGTTTGGTGCGGCGTTTGTGCTAAAATGCTTATTGGGCCGTTCTTTTTCGAAGATGATAATGGCCACAGAGTTACTGTCAATCAGGAGCGTTATCGCGTTATGATAAACAATTTTTTCATGCCAATCGTTCGTCGAAAGCGTATCAGGCACTACTGGTTTCAACAAGACGGCGCGCCACCACACACAAGCCGCACTACAATCGATTTTTTGAAGCAATTGTTCCCTGGCCGTTTGATGTCAAAAAATGGTGATTTCGATTGGCCGCCAAGATCACCAGATTTAACGCCTCCAGACTTCTTTTTGTGGGGTTATTTGAAATCAAAGGATTACGTCAACAAGCCAAAGACCCTAGAAGAGCTGAAAACCAACATCCGTCAAGAAATAACCGCCATTCCCATCGAAATGTTGAAGAAAACCATGGAAAATGCTGCAAAACGGGCACAATATGTCGTAGAAGCCAATGGCGACCATTTACGAGATATCATATTCAAGAAATAATGTAAGCAAATCTACTTGAACCCAATTAAATGATATTCATGACGAACAGACAAAAAATTGTGGTTTCTTTGATTTATTTAAAAATAAAATGGGCGCTTCGAATATGGACAGCCCTGTATTTCCCATACAGAAACCTACTGCAATCAGATTTTATGAAAAGGTTGCAAGTCGCTCCCTTCAAGTTTCTGACCGTAATTGGAATGTAATGAACAACAAGATGCGTTACTTAGAATCCCAATATATGATAGTGGTATCTTGGAAATCCAACACTGCAGCTGGACTTCTTGCCGACGGAAAAGAAAAATCAGTGCAAGGTAAGAAAATAAATGATGCAACACAACCTTGAAAGAAAAGGTTTTAATTAATAAGCGGCCGTGTGCACCATAAAACTGCTGAAAGCTGCTTGCCCTTGCAATTTAGTTTAAAGTTGTTTGCACTCAAAAACCAGTTGAAAGCACACTTTTCACTTAAATTCTGTCTGCTTAGACTTCTATATTCGCACTTCCGAGGATAGGGGTGGTGTGTGAGTAGGTGTACATAATCTTCTAGCTATAACAAGTAAATTTCACTAACAACCCACATGAAAGCAGCATCCTACTTGGATTCTGTCCGCATCCATTAACACGCTTCACAATCCTATGTCACCACCTGCGCTCTAGATTCGGCCGTCTATCTGTCCGTCTGTTTGGTTGTGAACATGTTTGCAGGCATAGAGAAAAACAATTTGAAAGTTTCAAGTATATTTGAACAAAGCTCGATCGCTTCAAATAGTTTTTGCCATAGCTTAGTAAATTAAAAAAATAACACTGTCAATTTCAGGGGTTAATTTTTAACATTTTGAACTTTTATAAAAATCAAATTTATTGAATTTTTCAAAATAATCAAAATCTTGGCAATATCGAAATTAAAGGTGACCTTATTTTTCAAAATTACTTTTCTTAAGATAGATGGCTGGAAAATCGTTCCTTTTGATGTAAAAACAATAAAAATATAAAATTGTAGGTAATCGGAAATCATTTACCCGACCATCAAAGCGATTTTAATTTGAAATTGAAAAACATGAAATTTTGTACTTTTTACATATTTCTCGATTGTTTTCACATAAAACCTTAATTTGTGCATTAAACTGATATACAGTTTGTTTATAACTTAACTGCCCTTAAAAATGAGCTGTAAAACATACAAATCGGATACAAATTACCAGAGTTGTAATATTTTACTTATTGAAAAAAAATCCTTTTTTTCCTTGCTTTAGTAAAAAAAATCGTAAAAATTCAATTTTGAAAAACAATTTTCAGCAAAATTCAATATAATCACATAATTTTTTTATAGTTGTATTAAATGCTGTTTTATAAAACATTTCAACAGCATTTCATTGAATTTTTAAGATTTGTTTTACTACAAGAAAAAATAAAAAAAAAGAAATTTTTTTAAAAAAGTCATATATCACAACTATGGTAATTTGTATCCAATATTTTTGTTTTAAAGCTCGTTTTTAGGGGCAATTAAGTAATAAATGAATAGTAATAAGTAATAAATGATTTACGCACAAAATAAGGTTTTATGTGCAAACAATCGAGAAATAGCAATTTCAAATTTAAATTACTTTGATAGTCGGGTAAATGATTTCCGATTACCTACAATTTTTTTTGTTTATACATCAAAACGAACGATTTTTCAGCCATCCATCTTAAGAAAAGTAATTATAAATAATCTCCCTATTGCTAAGGTCACTTTATTCGAAATGGTTTTTGAAAATTTTTATATTTAATTACAGATTGCATTAAAAAATTATGTCCACATTGGGATGTCTTGGAAGAAATTTTCGGCCAACGAAAAACTACTCATCCACCCGTTGTCGTTGATCCAGAGGAACCATCTTACGAAGATTTTGTAGATAATTTTGGAGAATGTGAAGAGGAGTATTTAGAGGATGAGGAATCGACTTTCATAGCTGAATCAGCATGCGTCCAGATAGATCTGACACAGGATCCTAATGATGAAACAAATGAACCTACTACCTGTGGAATTAGCTTCAATTCCCTCAAGGGTTGACTAAAAAAACAATAAGCGTTCAAGCGATTCGAATTCGTTATCGCTGTTAGTTTCCATGCAAGAAGCTAAAAACGAACAAGGTATGCAGCGAATTGAATTGGAGAAGGAAAAGTTAAAGTTAATGATGAGCGAAATGGAATTAAAGAAAACAGCGCTTCAACAAAATGTGGAGGTGAAAAGACTTGAAATAGAAAGTTCCGAAAGAGTAGCATTAGCTAAACTAAAGATGGAAATGGAAAAAGAGGAAAGACTCGTGAAGTTCGAGCTAGAACTCAAATACAAAAATGTCAAATAAATGATCTCAGTTAAAACATTCTCAAGTTCCTTTTTGAAAAAGTTAATTTTTTCTGAAAGTTCCTTTTTATAAAAAACAAATATACAAACTAGAATTACATATATTTAAAGTTTTTTGTTTATTAAATTTTTGTAAATGTTTAGCTGTTCATATTTTTTATAATTTCCAGAAGCGCTAGACGTCTGAGTTCACCTTCGGAAGTGGAGCTAGTTTGAGTTGAGGTGATAGTTTCCTGGTTTTCTGTATCATCCTCAGTAAATATATCAGAAGGTTCGAAAATGTCGTCGTTCTCTGTTTGATGTAGTATAATATTGTGAAGAATAGCACAAAATATTACCCAACCACAAGCATACTTCACGCTCTCACCATCCTTTATTTGAATGTTTAATTCTTTGAGACTATTAAATCTCTCCTTAACTCGGCCGAAGCAGTGTTCAATTCTTATGCGATATTTACTTTATGTCTTGTTGAAATTATTTCGGTCTTGTAAAGTAGCTGCATGAGAATTTATTCTAAACGGCATTATGACCGCTGTTGACTGTTTGTAGGCGCTATCTCCAACAATCCACTGAACATCGTTGAAGTATTTAGATGGATTTTTTGATAAAACGCAATAATTAAAAATCCTGCTGTAATAAACACTTCCTGGGTAACCAACTACAATATGCCGGATCCGCACCTTGTAGTCACACGTTGCTTGCACTTTTAATGAATAAATGTGCTTGCTTGAGAAATATGCCTCTGGATCTTATTTCTCCCATCTAAAAAAAGCTTGCAATTTTGGATATTGACGCTCCTTCTCCATAAGAGCCCAATCTATACAAAACTATAATTAATTGCATTGAAATTGGAAGATGCTTACAAGAACGCGGCCCCTTGAAGGCTTCATCATCCTAAATTAGTTCCAAAATAACTTTAAAATTACTCCAGCTCACGCGTACAAGCTCTCTGAACCTATTTTCGTCCAGATTGGGTTAAACGTTTACCAGAAAGTGATGCGATTTGGGTACGGAATTTAAAACCATTGCTGCGGCATATCTGAATTGGTACACAATCGCTAAGGACAAGATTAAGTCCCATAAAATTTCATCATCATAAGTAGCTAAAACAAAAATGAGTACTAGTGTTTCATCTTTACTATAACTTTCAACAATTACCATCATCCCATTCCATTATATGCTCAATTAATAGCTGCTGAAATGCAGATAGTTTTAAATATTTAATTAATTTTTTCTTTTCACTTTGCTTAGGCATCACAAATGTTTAAATTTTATATTGTTCAATTTATAACATCAGCTGTTATTGACATATGCGCGGAAAATTAAACAGAATGACAAAGAGTGCATTCCCTTAACAAGAGCTCTAAAGTTTACATGTTTACAAAATGGGAAATTTAAATTTTTAAGGGAATACCATTAATATTTACAAATCTTAACCTAATTACATAAATATTAATACAAAATATGGGAAATTGTAGCATAGTGTCAACACGTGAAAATCGATCTTCGTTGACCGATATTTATAGATAAATGTAATGTGCACAAAAGAAAAGACAGTCAGTGGGCCACTCACAAATTCTGCTGCATTCAGCTCAAATTGCAAATCGTCACACTTTCATGTCGACGAAACCAAAGTGTAATAAAACAATCAACAATAAAAATAAACCAATAAGCGACGACCTTGTTGTCAGCATATGTTACTGCTGTTGAGTGGCACTACAAAATACATATGTACGGTGACTATACACACACTACAGTGGTTTAGCGGTCATGTCCGAACAAATGTAATTCAGAATTGTGTTCAGGAGTTGGAAGCCTCGCAGCTACATTGTATCTAAGAAATACTTGGTTACGTCATGTGCCCATTTACCAATGGGTTGTTTTCAGTGTGCTCTTTAAGGCACTCATTAATACATACTCAAACTCAATATAGGAGAGTATAAATGTGCAAAGCTACCCGACATTGCAATAGAAACAATAGGAAACACTATAGCGGAGGAAAAGTGAGATAAAGGTTTATGCTGCTTGTGTGTCTAATAATTTAATGAAGCAATGATTTGAATGTTTTGTTCTTTTGGCTACTCTAAAGATTGAAATTTTAGTAACTTTTAAGAGAAATTTAAGTAAAACATTTTGTTTTATATTATAGAAAAAATTACTAAAATCGGTTCAGTAGTTTTTAAATTTAAATCGCAGATACGTGAGAAGCCTTTTGTATAATATTTTGACGACGTGACGTTTGACGACGTATTAACACTACACATTACACTTTTATGCACAGAAAATATACTTTCCTAAACTTTAAGAATCAATTAATGACTGTCGAAAAATGCATGGTGTTCATTTTCTTCCTTCTATGAAAAAAATGTCAATAACATCACCGTGTTTTTAGACCTCTAGATGAGAACCTGCCCTTAAGGGTGTGAAAATAGACTCCCCCTCGCATACGATTTTTTCCTCAAATCCACATCACCTTTTGCCTCCTTAAATAGTTACTTTATATTGCGGTATAACAAAAACAATTAGGTACAAACAATACTACAAATTCTTCACAGCAAGACAAAAAGTATAAGTAAAGTAAATAGCGCTTGGGACACACAGTGTACAAAACAATCCCACACCGGATTTCTCAACAACAAAAGTTCTTCAACAAGAGGTCAACTACGCTGGGAGGTACACACTAGAGATGCCCTGCATACTAAACACACCATCAATAACACAATTGAACTACAAAACGGACACAGACGATTGCTTGCTCTTTTACAAATGTTTGACAAAACATAAACTCGGTGGACAATGAAGACAGCAAACATCTGAGTGACTCAACCACTCTTGCTAATATACATTGATGTGCAAAGGAATATGGACACCTTTTATATATTGAAAGCTGCATGATTTATATACAAGGTGCCCCATATATGGCATTAATTCCCTCGGTTGGTGACTTCCCATAATTATTGGAGTAAAAAATGCAAGGAATATGGTCACCCTTTTGACCCTTTTGGGAGCTAGAGAGGAAAAATTTGAAAACATGTGTTATTACATTTTACTCCATATTTAATGTATCTCAAGGCCAATTTCCAAAGTTTATAACTTATTGAGAAGTTAATCAAATAAAAATTAAGTAGCTAAGAAAACATTTTACAAAAAGTCACCTTTAAGAAAGTTATGAGCAACTAAATTCTAAAAAAGTTTTTAATTCAACTTTGATAATAAATATCTCGAATATTAAATAAATTTTTTGAATATGATGTAATTTTCTTTTATGATAAAGTTTTATTTTGACTTATTTTTTGATCTTGCCATAGTACTTGAGTACTCACTGCAAACTCAACTACTTTTTTATTTTAAATTGCTACACGTAAAACAGTTAGCATTAAGGGCCAATTTTTCAGTGCTGAGTAAGAAGAGTTTAGTTAATCGTAGATTAAAGTTAACCAGAGTTTAACCACACAATCACTTTTTCAGTGCTTGGTTAAGTTACCAGCACTATTGTGTTTATTGATATGGCAGCACCATTAAACGTCATTAAAATTCAAATAAATATCTGTAAAATCTGAAGTCTCAATAAAAAAAAAATATAAGCAAAAGAAGTGCAATTTTTCTATTAAGGACAATATTAAGCAACAATCAACAAATCGTCGTTACGCCTACAAAAATGGTAATGCTTTAGAAAAGCAGCAAATTCATAAAACAGGAAGAAGACCGAAACCGTCCTCAGCAATTACAGCTTAGCTCAGTGTGAATTTATTTTTTTGTATAAATGAAGTAAACAAATTATTTGCCAAAATCGAACGGTAAGTTAACAAAAGTTTAACCAATGAATATTGAGCGGTTAACCTTAGTTTAATTTTGGGTTAATATTCACTGAAAATCTTATTTCTTGGTTTAAACTTAGTTTAACCGAAAAACAGAGTTAAACTTGCACTGAAAAATTGGCCCTTAGTGTGTTGCGATTAGAAAACGGTTTTTGTATCACTGGTTTGGAGGTTATGTAGTCTCTTTTTCAAGACGCTTTTGACATTAGAGATCGGTTAAGAAATAAATAAAATATAGAGTAAGACGTAATGACACATATTTTCAAGTTTTCACTTTCTAGCTAAGAAGAGTGGGAGGGGTGATCCTCATCCATAAAGTTTTATACTCGCTTAATCAAGGAGAATCACCACCCGAGGGAATTAATGCTATGTCTGGGGCACCTTGTATACAATTCCTGCATCTTTAAATAACAAAATACAGGTGTCCCTATTTCTCTGCATATCACTGTAAGTAAAATAAAATGTAAAATAGTTTCATGTGATCATGTGTTTTTCTGTGATAAATGTTATGCGTATTTAAGTTTATTAGCCCTGCCGAAGCCCCACAAAGTTAGGCGAAATATCGGAAACATAGATAAATAAAAAAAATAAAAAAGGTTTGCGTTTATATTATCAACGCATTTTAAGTATATAAATATTAATGTTAGTTTATTAATTGTGAACTTTTCACAATTTCACACAAGTTTGAACAAATTCGTTCGAATTTTACGTTCAAATCGGCTACTTAATCATATACAGTCATATATCATTGACTCTATACAAAGTTGTTGTTGTTGTTGTTGTTGTGGTCTTCTTAAAAACTTACTTGATGCTTGCAATTAAATTCATGTAATATATAAATTAATTTTATATTTTTCTGTTAAAAATATATCTTTTTTTTTCAGGAAAAGTTTATAAGGGCCAGTTGGTTGGAGAGTTTCAGGAAAAAATATTTGTCGCAGTGAAAGCACTTAAGAAAAATGCTTCTTTAAAAACACAGCAAGATTTTAAACGAGAAATAGAGCTTATATCCGACTTAAAACATGAAAATATTGTATGTATTTTAGGGGTTGTTTTAAATAAAGAACCTTTTTGCATGTTATTCGAGTACATGACACATGGAGATTTGCACGAATATTTAATAGCCAATTCACCATCTGAAAACAAAGCTCTGTCTCAGCTGGATATGCTTCATATTGCCGTGCAAATAAGTGAAGGAATGGAGTACTTGTCAGGTCATCATTACGTCCATAGAGATCTTGCAGCCAGAAATTGCTTAGTAGGGGATTACTTAACAGTGAAGATTTCTGATTTCGGTTTATCAAGGGATATATATAGCTCCGACTATTACAGGTAAGTATTGTTGAAATCAACATATACATGCCTATAACATGAAATGGATTTTTTAATATTATTAAATTACTATCACAACTTTCGTAAGCCACACAGTAAAAAATTTGAGGGTAAATGTTATCTTTTTTATAACATTTGTGTGGTATAAACTTATTTTATTCCAAATAATTTATAAATTTTATACCACTCAATATTATAAAAATAGTAAAACAAATACAAGTTAAAAATTTCATATGGATGTCATGTGTTAATCAAAATATATTCTTGTTCGAACGAAAAAATTCACCGAAATCGGGAAATTTAAAAATATATTGGTTTCGATTGGTCTGACGAGAAAAATGGTCTGGAAAAATTTATAAGATTTGATGGTATAACTTTTAAAACTTTTTGTTTTAGATTTATATGTATACAAAATAGTATAAAATTTAAGCTCATATTTTTTACTGTGCAGTATTAAACTTATGTTTGTCAGATTTTTGAAACTTCAATTAATTAGATTGATAGAGGATGGGGAACGTTATGAGAACAAAACTATACTACCCTAACAACACTCAGCTCGTACGACTGAATATTTTTAATGTTAACACTTTCAGCTTTTATTTATATTAAGAAATCAAAGTTTTTTACACAACAAAGTTTGTTGTATTCTTAAAACTTGAAATGTAATTTCTAAGGCCGCGTTTATAGTGGAAGATTTGCCTAAAGCTAAAGGCCCAACCAAAATAGACGTTTTGCTCCGTAACGAGTAAAAATGTAAGTGTTCGGTTAAATACATATTAATGTTGTTATCTAAAATGAGCAAACGTAACTGAACGAAACTAAACGAAACAGTTTGACAAGACGTATTATTCCATAAGAACCGAACTACTAGCGTAGCAACTCGTCAACAACAGCTGTGCAGAGTGCGTTTTTATTTTATTTTCATCAATTTATTTCAACTTCGCCATTATGTCACTCATTTTTCACAAATCTTTATTAAAAATTACAAAATGCACAATAAAAATAAATAAATAATACTTGACTGCCTACTGATCAGCTGTTTCAGACGAGTTGAGCAAATCGTTTCATTTTGGGTTAAATCCGTAACGAGTGCAGACATTCGTCAAAATGCTATCGTCTCGTTTCGTCTATTTTGGTTGGGCCTTAATTCATAAAGCAGCTTTGTCGAGATTTTTTTGATCATAGTGAACGCTTATTTAACGCTTCGCAAAGTAGCTTCTTGAGCTTATTTGTGTTCATAGTGAGAGCTTTTTGCTTATTTTATCAAGCGAAATAAAGATGGCGCTGCAAAGCATTTAAAAAGTAGCTTTATACTTGGATTCAGCTTGCACTGTAAACACTGTGGTTTTTCCATATGTTAATACACAAAGCATTTTTCAGGAAAACCTCTCAGCTCTGCAAAAAAAACTATGAACGTGGCCTTAGAAATGAAATTTCAGAAGTGTCTTTTTTTTGGAAATCATGTTGAAAAATAGGTTTAATGTCATCTTAAAAGCATCAGTCAATTGGCTGCATCAATCATCACACCTTGATTACCAAATTGAGCTCTAAGTTCAATTTCTCTAAACCAGCGTGTGAGCTAATCTACTCTTACCTTAAGAATCGTAAACAATTTGTCTCCTACAATGGCTCTTGCTCGGACATATGAACAGTATATGGCGGCATGTCCCAAGGTTCAGTTCTTGGTCCTATTCTTTTTATGTTCTATATATAGTAAATGATTTTGTTAACTGCTTAGATGTCAATGCCTATACCCCGTTCATATTTGCCGAAGACATTCAACTCCTATTCAATGGTGATATGCAATTTCTGGATGTCTTTGAAGCTGTCATAAACTAAAGAAAGTTATATGTAACGTGTGTAAATGGATGGAAAGTCACTTTCAATATTAATCTAAACAAAACTAAAGCCATGATATTCACAAAAAGAAATAGTTGGAACATCAGCCTTAACATCAATATCCACAAAAAAAACATAAGTTTTGTCAATGAATTCAATTGTCTAGCTGTTAAATTAGATAATCGCTTATTCGACGCTCATATTAACAGGCTGAATTCAAAAGTTAACTTTACTTTAAAGCGGTTGTTTAGTCTGAATCTGCACCTACCGTTTCACGTTAATTACAAATTGGCCCACGCAATGCTGTTGTCTAGCTTAACATACTGCATCGATGTTTTTACCGGTACCTTTGCTTACAACTTAAGGAAAATTAGAAGTTTAGTCAACAGATCGGTTCGAATTCTTTATAATCAAGGTTCTCGAGATCACATCTCTCCTTTTACAGCTCAGTTTCTGGATTGTTCTTTTTCCAATTTTTTAAAATGGAAATTATTGCCCTCTTTTTTAAAAATTATCAAAAATCAGTGCCCCTCTTTCTAAAAAAATTACTTCTCTTTTTCCCGGTCTATTAGAAATCCTCAAATCTTATTCACTAGAATCTCTTCAGCTTTTTTGAGCGATCGTTTCATATCCGTATCGCTAGATGCTGGAATTGCTTACCTCTAAGTTTGAAGTCTTTTGTTGGGTCTCATGCTGCATTTAAAATTAAATTCTTGGCCTATCTGCGTGGTTCGCCCTAGTTCAAGCCGTATTATGTTATCATGTTAGTGCTATGGGTGTACTTATTTATTAAACTATCTACTTTTCTTGCTTAAATTTTTGTCATTTAAATTAGGTTAGTGTGGCATGGATCAATCATTTTATTTTACACTTCATAACTTTTTTTTATATTTTTTTAATTTTTTCAGAGCATTTTCAATTTGTTTATTTTTTTATATATGTATTTTTATCAAATATATAATTTTTTTAATAATTGAAATCAAATAAAATACTAAATCTTAAGTGCTATAATGCATTTCCATTAGTTAGCTTTAAGTTTTTGTTAATTCGATCTATATACTCATATACTTGTGATTTGTTTACTGTCCGTGATGGCTCTTTGAATTACACATTAATAATAAATAAAAATAAATAAAAGCCCTAACTGAAATTTGTGACCTAAAATAATAACACGTAGGCACTGCTAGTCTCAAATTTTCTAAATTTTTGGCCACATAAATAATGTAATTTTTCAGATATATATCAATAGATAATGTGATGATCGATGGCTTATCTCATGATCTTACTTTATGTTTTCGAGGCCGCTGAACACAATGGGACTATTTTGTTTTCGTCTGATCAAGGTTTCTAATAATATGCAGGCAAAAACATTAAATTGACAACAACATTATGAATTTTCGCGTTCAATGCTTGACTTGAAGTGATTTAACTTTTGAAGTGCTTGAAGTGATTTAACTTTTTTTTTTTGACCAATCCAAAATAACCATCTTTGTAGCCTATCGAAAGAAATGCGAATCATGAAAACCATACAAAACAAAAAGTTGTGAACCCTTGCTTTTCATATATATGATCTAAGTGATGAAAAGAAAATAAATACAAAAAAAGTATTCGCCAATTTCTCCTTTAAGTGTAATACAGTTACACTGAACACCACCGATTTGGCTCAAATGTTGTTCTTAGATTGGTTTATTGTTTAAAAAATTGAATCCGGAGTTTGAAATTTGGCGGACACAGCCATGCGAATGAAAAAATAGGGTATACAGGGTGAACTAGAAAACTGTCCCAGTTTTTTCAAGCGCCATCTAGTGCAAAGTAGTTACGTAAATTGTTGTGGGCGGGCTGAAAAGAAAAATAAATATAATTAATAAAGTAAAATTAATGAAAAACAAACCTATCTAGAAAAATGTTTTCTGTTCAGATTGACAGATGATAGTAGAGTTTTCAACTGAATTCACAATAGTAACCTTCTTTATGTGAAAATTGGCAGCACAGCAAGAATTGTGAAGTATTTATAAGGAAGACATCTATAATTGAAAGCTCATTAGGTGGAAGTTAAAATAATGTGGATTCTAGTGGGACAAAGAAAATTGGTGAGGAAACAAACTAGGGGTAGTTGGAACGGGAGGTTTGCGTCTGAACTTGAGAAAGTGACAGTTGACATTTTCTAGGAGGGTAATGCTAGGAAAAGGATAGCATGAATAGCTAGAGGAAAACTGTTTTAGGGATATGGACATAAAGGAAAAGCGTTAAAAATGTATTGAGTTCCGCTAAGTAGGGGTAATGCTAGGAAAAGGATAGCATGAATAGCTAGAGGGAAACTGTTCTAGGGATATGGACCTAAAGGAAAGGCGCCAAAAATGGACCAAAAGCGCCAAAATTTATTAAATTCCGCTAAGTAGATGGGGGTGGGAAAACAATGTGCTAAAGAGAATAAGAGATAGGAATTTTAAAGTTTCAGGCCGTGGAAAAGAGAAAGAAAGGCAGGAGGGTTACTGGCAAGATTTGGAGTTGGGCACAGTGATTGTCAAGCAATATAGTTCAACTTGTAAAAATCAAGAGAATATAGTAAAATTTCAAAGTTGTTCACAATTTAAATTTTAGTGAAGTGCGAAAAAAATTATATTTAAAAAAGGTACAAATTAATCAAAAAGTGAGGAGTGTTTTACGGATTTACCCATATTTCAGGACGATCAGAGCCAAAAAGAAGGATATTCAGTGGGGAAATAGCTGTATATATATATGCACTTTAAAGTCTATAAAAAAATGTAAGTTTCTCTTTATACGTTTGTTTTTATAGAATTTTTACAAATCCGTGTTTCAGGGTAGTGTGGTCACAACTTTACGGAGCTGGACGCAAAATTACCAGGAGAGGATACATGTAAAGCTAAGTGGCCACAAATTTTTCTATATATATATATACATATAATAAAGACATACACATATACATTATCGAAATACATTCAAAAGTATTTCTATATATCTGGTCCACGTAATGGGTTTGGAGTTTTAGAGGAACCTCCCGTGGAAGAGTCGAAAACATTTTAATAATTGTGTGAATAGATTTAGACTGTTGCAATCACATAGCAGCAGCCAAAAAGAAAAACAGCGAACCGGAAAGAGACGTGCATTAAAAAGACCTCAAACAAAAGCTCGGTCGTCAGCGAAGACTGCAACCGTCGCTGCAATATATTTAAAGCAGCTCAGTAGGCAATAAAATATTCATAGTATAAAAAATATAAATTATAGCACCTACTGCAGTGCAAATTCGATGCTCGGTCGTCAGCGGAGACAAGACCCACTGTAAAAAAATAGCTTTTTATAGCTCAATATTCATTATAGTAATTGGCATGTAAAAAAATATAAATTAAAGCACATACTGCTCTGCGCACACGGTTGTATGAAACAAAGTCCGTAGCCGTGTAAGAAGAAACTGCGAAAAATCGGCGTCGTAATAACATAAAAATGAGATATATATAGTTTAAAAAAAAAGTAATTTCACATTTTCCGTAAAAATAGGAATGTAAAAAGTTTTTTTTGTATGCTTTATCAATTTAGCAATAAGTGATTTTTCTTTGTGAGTGTTTTTGCGATATATTTGCGTAATAAGTCGATTTATTGTTTAATACTCTTTTTTTTCTGGCATTGTGTGCATCCGATTACTTTATTCAGTGCAAATACTGGGTATACATGTAAATTCTCAGTTTTTTTTTTGTTATCAGAAAGATTAAAGGAAAATACCTCAGAGAGCTCTTTTAGGTACGTTAGAAAACTCCAAAAAATCTGAACATTTAATTTGTTTTTTTTAGCTATGATTATCGTGAAATAAAATACCGGGAGGACATATCAATGCATAATTGAAAAAGTTTTTAAAATGATGCGAGAAGTTAAATTGTATTTTTTCGCTTTTTTTTTTTAGATCTCATGTTAATATATTTATTGAAGTCGAAGTACGTTAATTTTAATTTGTCAATAATTATACGTTATTCTTTGTAAAGAGAAATAATAGTATAAGTTTATATAAATTGTCAAAAAATGAATTTATTGTATAGGTTAGTTAAAAGTAATTAAAGCTAGAGAGAAAAACAATATGATGAACTAATTCTTGTTTATTTGGGGCGAAGCGGCAGGGGAATAATGGGATGGAACGCGGATATGGTTGGATTGAAAGGTTGGCGTTGGAATAACCAGAAGAAGAAGAAAAAGTAATAAAAAAACAAGTGTTTTGGTTGAGTGGCAGTGAATATGTATATTTTTGTTATGATGTCAGTTTTGAGATGTTTAATTTAATTGTAGTTTTAGGTTATTGTGAGTCCCTCGATCCGACATGGCGGGTTGGATAACCTCCCCTGCAAATGCCGTGCTAGCCGTGGTGTGCCAGGTCGGATACGCTAACTAGGGAGCATAACAAAATGAACTGCTGTATGTCCCGTTATGTTTATTATTTTATTGAGTACTACTTGCAAGGAAATGCACTTTTTAAAACTGTTTATTAGTATAAAATTAGCTATGGGAATGAAAAGGCAATCGGTCTTAATCAAGTGAACTGCTGTATGTCCCGTAATGTTTGTTATTTTATTGAGTACTACTCTCAAACAAGTGCACTTTTTAAAACTGTTTATTAGTATAAAATTAGCTATGGAAATTAAAACGCAATTGGTCTTAATCAATCAAAGTCTTATACAAATAGATATATGTGCGCATGAAAATATTGGTAAAATAAATCGATAATTTATTCAATGTACTTTTAAAAGATTTGAAGAAATTGGAGCTGTTGATATTAAAACAAAAAACGGGCCGAAGAAAATCTGTGCGCACTAAAATTTTAATTAAATGTGTAATTTAATTAAAGAGAGAAATTTTCTCTCTTAATAAAAGAGAGAAAATTCGACGGAATGGTAAAAAAAGTGCCAGCAAAATGGCTGCAGAGCATAGCATAAGCCAAAGTTGAAGCTGAAACCGTACAAAAAACCGGCAGCATGGCATTACATTAAAAAATATGAACGAAAGAAAGAAAATATGCAAACAGCTTGTTCGAATCTGAGTTTGGTTTTTTGTGGTTTTTAGGTTTTAGCCCAAGCACATCAACTTGGAACATGAATATTATTCATTTTCACAAATAGCACTTGAACTATTTGTGGGGAGTTAAAACACAATAAAGTTTTGATCACTAACAAACTGCTTTATTAAGTTGTTCGCCCTTTTATAAGCAAACAATTAGTATTCATATAATAAACTAATATATTCATAATATATTCATAAATAAAATAAACGATATAACAACAAACAAAATTAACTAAAATATATGTGCGTATTGCAGTGTGAAAAAAAAAACCTTGGACATGAGTTGATTTGTCAGCATATTTGACGAGCATATGAAAACACCAAAACAAAGGGATCATATTTCCATGTTCTATCTGGACCGACAGTTGTTTTGACTTAAAGCTTAAACAGGATTTGTTTTTTCTTTATTTTGTTGAGTTTACTCGCTTTCAAAGCCAAGGTTGTTTTATTAGGGAAATGTACTGACTCAACACGTTGAAATGCACGATTCTCTGACCATGAAAATTGACTCTGCATAGCCAAGAAAACGTGCGAATTCAGTGGCTCTGAAGCCGTACATTCTCCCCCTGGTGAGATCGGAAGTTATAAAGATCTCCTTAGTTGAGTTTTGTCACGGTGATCACAAAATCGGTGTTGTTGGTCTCTGGCGTGATATTGGTTGAAGACATCGTGTTTCTGTCAATTGGAGTTGGTGTTTTTTTATTTTTCCTTCCAAATGACGTAGCTTGTGATTATAATGACAAGACCAAAGCTGTATATCCAATTGCTGAGCAATGGTAGTTGAATTTTTGAATCTGTGCTGGTAAATCTAGGTATTGTTGGTGCGCTAATAAGTTCTGGAGCTCGGTTAGGTTTTGTAGCTGAGTAAAGTATTGCTCAGTTTCCTTGCTGAGAGCATAATTTTTCTTGGGTTTTATGATGTTTATCAATTACCTAAGCTGGTGTATGATACTTGACGATTGCTCAAATATGTTTTTGTCCTTATATTGTGATGAAGTTTTGCTTAAGGACGCACTGGGGCTTCAGAGATAGTATGCCAGATCCCTTCAAACTGAGTTGTCGACTTTGGGCTTCACATACTGCATTTATTTGTGTGGGAGCGTTTACAGCATACATTCATTTGCTGTTGTTTGACATTCGAATCCATGTTTAATTCGTTTTTAAGGGTTCTACTCTGGGGTTATACTCTGGTCATGTTTCGTTTTTGAACGGCTGTATTTCACAGGAACATATTTCTGAACCTTTGTTATATTTTGACTATATATTGATACATAGGTATGATTCTGCTTTTATGAGAATACAAATATTTAGTTAAGTTTTGCTAATGGAAGATATTGATCTCTGTGTCCGTGTCATCGCACTACTTGATTGCAATTTTGCTGTTGTTTACCATCATGGGCTCTGGAAACATTTTATAGAGTTCGAATGTTTCTTGATCGCACAGAGGTATTGAAATTTTAAAAATTACGTGGCCTTCTGTTAATTGTTCTTCCACGGTCATGAGTTTGTAGAGTTGTTGGTAGTTACAGTGTTGGTGTCAAATGATTCCGAATTTTTACCAATTCCTCTTGTAATTGGTTTGGTGTTGATTGTCAAAAATGTGTACGATGGATTCGCATACACTCATTTGGAAATGTATAAGTTTGAGTTCTTGACAAAGGTGTCGCAAGGTTGCTGTTCCATTCCTGAAAGATTCAGTTTCTTTCCAATAAGGACTTAGATCAATATGCACAAGAATTTTGTTGTTCTAGACGTTTTCATTGATGCAATTAATTCGAAGTGGATACCTAAGTTGGAGTCAAATTCATAGTTTTTGTTTTCGGTTGCCAATATAAGAGGTAGCATGAATACCGAAATTAATAATACCGATGCTAGATTGAATGATGATGATCTTCTACTTTTACAACTGCTGGATTTTGTTTCGATGTTATGTGTCACCCTTGTTGTGCTATAGAACTGTCCTGAATTTTTGCTACGAAAACCACGTATGATGGTTCCTTCGCATTTATCCAAAATAACACCACCTCAGAATCAGTCCAAAAATATGTGGATTCATAATTCACACCGTGCAATTGTCTGATGCTGCTGATTTATGGGTGCGACTCTGGATTTGGTACACAGCAGCTTTGCAGCTACCCTTCAGTCCTTATTGACTGACAGCAGGTATTCAACGGCTCCGTAAGCCATCTCTGAAACATCGGTGAAAATGTGCAACTGTCTCGATGCTGCATACTGATGATTAAATACATGACGGAAAATTTGATTTTCCTTTAGTTCTTGGAGCTGATCTCGAAATGATATCCATTTGCTATGTAGTTAAACAGGCAGCGCCTCAGCCCAAGAAAGTTTTAGTTTCCATAGTTCTTGCATGAATATTTTTGCGTTTATGATAACTGGAGCTATTACTCCCAACAGATAAAACATTCTTGCCAACTCTGAATTCACACTTCTTTTTGTAACTCTTGTGATGCTGCTTAAGATTGTTTTGGGCTTGATGTAAAACGTATCGTCCTTCGGCAGCCATGTTAATCCTAGGGTCTTGACACTGTCACGTGATTCTTCAAAATCGAGATTTATTCCATGATGATCTGGAAACCCTTGCAGATTAATTGCGGATGGTTAGCACACTATTTTCGTAACTCGAAATTGTTGTCAGTTCCGTTCGAGCCTTGATGGCGGTGGTTAGACTGTTGTTTCCGAGCAAGCCATCGTCCACATACAAATTGTTCTCCAACGAAATGGATCCCGAAGGGTATTTTGTGCGATTTTCTTTGGCTAACTCCAACAACCATTTGATGGCAAGATATGGTGCTGCTTTCGTCCCGTAAGTTGCTGTGTTTAGCTGATTATATTTAATATCTTCTTCGGGACTATCCCTCCATATGATAGCTTGATGCATCCGATCATGGGGGTTGATTTAGATCTGCCGATACATTTTCTGGATATCTGTAGTGAAAACATATCTTGGTATTCGAAAGCTTAGTAAGATGGTCAATAAACAACTTCTCTCAATTTCCAGAATCTTTCGATTAATGCACTTGTATTTTCATCAGCTTCACTAAAAATGCCACATGTAGCGACAGAAGCTTTGGTTTTTTCTACCTTGCCAGACACCATCCATCCAAACACAGTATTGGGAGATTTTTGCTCAATTTGATTTGACTAATTGAAAGTACTTGTAAGAAAAATTTTGCACCAAGTAGCACATCTACGTTTCTGAGCTGAAAGAATGTTGGATCAGCGAGTGGTATGTTGGATGTGATATTCCATGACGACACATCTATCAATTTTGATGGCTGAGCGCTTACAATTTTTGGTAACACAAGCGCTTTAAGCCGTGCTTCGAATCCTTTATTGTGGATCGTATTGTTACACCTATTTGTGATATTTCTTCTTGTTGGCTACGATCCCTTCTTTACTGAATGAAGCTTGCTTTTGTTGGAGTCCGAGCCTCTTAACAAGTCTCTCTGTGACAAGATTAACTTGAGAGTCCGAATCCAACACTGCTATGCATTTAAGCTCTCACCGACTGTTTGTTATTAGTTGTATACAAACAGTGCTGAGCATAACTTATTTTTTGCAAGTAGAGCCATCCGAAGTTGCTAAGCTAACAGGTTTTGTAGACAATGCGGGTGTCTTAAGTGCTTTTGATGACATGGCTCCTTTGGATAATGGTGTGGAGCCCATTGTGCATTGGTTTTAGTTGTGTAGTAATGTGTTCTATTTTTAACCGCACCTTGTGCAGCTCCGGGATGGGCAGATTCTTGGTATAAGTCCATCTATTAAACAGTTGATGCACAGCTGGTTGTCCTTGCCTACTTGAAGCCGTTCTGCTCTTTTTAACAGCAAAAATTATGGGCACGAAAATAATGGATGTGTTCCAATTCTGCAAACCTTGCATCTATAATTCTTATATCTGTGTGTTTAAATGACTGACGTGCATGATTTTAATATCGCCTGTTTATTATTATGTTCAAATGGTTCTAGCGACAGAAATTGGGCTGCCAAGAAGTCCTGCATGGTGGGTAGACTTTTTGAATCCTTTAACGATTGTTCATATCGAATATGAGTTGGTCGATCTACCTTTTTCAATAACAAATGATTGAGAAATGGATCCCAATTTGATGTTGCTATGGTGAGCTCTTTAAGAGATATCAGGCACTCTTTCGTGGTGTCATAAAAGTTTTCTATTGATGGCACAGATGATCCGTTGAATGATTGCTCCAAGAGCTTTTAAATTAGATTGGAGCACAAAACTCTTAGGTTGTTGTATCTTTCTGGCAGCATTCCCCATGCAATCTCATAACTGTTTTTGGTGAGAGCCAAATGCCTAATGAGTTGTTCGGCTTCTCCAAAGAGGTATGTTTTTAAATACCGCATTTTGTGTATTTTTGAAACACTTGCTGATCCACCAGTTGTGAAAACAAGCCAAAGAATTGACGTCATTTTAAATATGTACAATCAAATTAGGTAATAGTTACTCGTGTCAGTCTTAAATGCCTTTTTATTTGTGACATTTTCTTGTGGTACGTCAGATGGGTGTGCAAGTTTTATCCGAACAGCATATACACAGTTTTCCCACAAGTTGTAATTTTAAGTTTCTATTTCCAACCGCAGTTTGTTTATTTGTTGAATATTTGCCTCGTGAAATCTTGACTGTCATCTGGATACTTGGTTGAGTGAATTCAGCAAGACTTGTTGTCTTCTTATCATCTTAGTAAGGCTTGTTGCTGTAGATGAATCAAATGATTGCTGAATGAATGATGACGACTGTGAGGACCAGCGGCTGAATCAGATTGTTACTCTGTTGCTTTTGCTGAAGTTTTTGTTAATTCAATCTATGTACTTATTAGACCACCCATATGTGCAAAAGTGTTATTTTCTTCGCTCCCCGCGCATTTTCGTAGAGAACTAGACTAAAAAATAAGATCTAAAAAACCGGCTGCGTCTAGTGGTAAAATGCTAGTCACATTTGACTGTAAGCCTCAAAAACACTCTTTAAAAAAGTTCAAAACTTTTTGATCTGTAACTCTTTTAAAAAGTGTTTAAAGTAGTTCGTGATTGGGACTTTAAATTTAAGAAAACCTAGCTAATAACAACAGTGTATAAACTTTTGACCAACTTGTATTATTTGTGGTAAAATCAACGTTTAAAGATAAGATTTTTGAAATTTTATGAGCACCTTTTTTTGCAAAAACGGTAGCCATTATGGTTTTCGTACGGATAAAATTATGCGCCTTATTTCGTAATAGAGATTATTTAGTAAAATTTAAATGAAAATTTTTTTTTTATAAAAAATATTTATTTTGACTATATGATTTAAATACAAATTCTAAATGTTTGATAGTTTAAATCATACTTGATTTTAAATACAAATTCTAGTTGTTTGATATTTTAAAATCGTTTATTGAGCTTAAGGTCAAAGTTAGAACAATTAATTTTTCTAACGAATCTTTCCAAAGAAACAACAACAACAACAAAGTTTTTTCAATATGAAAAGGAAAAAATCACTAGCTGATTTTATTGCAATTTCGGACCGGCTAAAGGCTTCATCAGAAATCTTTGTGATACCCATGCAAGCGCGCACTAACGCACTGCACCACAGGGGCGATGAGATTTGAAGTGTCAATTTCTCAGTTTTTCTCAATTTCATAATTTCACATTTGTTATTGTATTTTTTGCTTATTTTTTGCTTATTTTTTGTTTAATTCCCATTTATTTAAGGTTTTGCCATATATTAACCATACATAAGTCGACTTTTGTAATACAAATATTCTTAACTATATTTAAAAGATTTTTCTTTTTATCCTCTATATTTTATAAAAAATTTTAAAATTCATGCCGCTTTGGACTTCCTTGACGTTGACTGGTTCTCTTCTCTGTTGATAAGTCTTCCACGGTTATTTGTTCCTTTTCTATTTTTCCATAAAATCTGCTTCCAGGTTTGGTTTGCCAGGATGGTATTTAAAAGTTCTACTGGCACAGTCCTCATGATTGTCACTTAGTGGATCCAAAAAGTTGTTGTTGACAATATGTGTTATCTAAAAAAAAATTTTAACAAAAATTTAATTCCTAAAAAGGGTTCAAACGAAACTTAAACCTTTATATTCAAAATAAATTATTCCTACCATCCTCTTTCCGAGAGGTGGTGGAAGATGGATCCGCCATCAATAATATATTTTCAGCAGGACCCACGTCAGTCCTACTGCCACAGAGATGAAAATCCCGCAGATTTTTATTCCAAAAACTATCATTTTGCCCAACAAAAAAAAAATTTTTTTTCAACATACCCAACAATTTAACTCCATAATTCGTCGTTATAAATCCTTTATTATTATTTAAAACATTTTTTTTATAAATTTCCTATCAAAAAATTTCATTCGTTTAAAACTTTACAAAAACTTTTAAAAAAATATCCTTATTGTTTCTGTAACAATAAGGATCCTATCAAACATTTAAATTCCATAAAAAATGTTCATTATAAAATATCCTTGTTGTTCCTGTAACAACAAAGTCCCGCCGATCAATTTGAATCCCTACAAACGAACCAATGTCCTTACTGTTCCTATAACAGAAGGATCTAACAAAAATTGTCTTTCTCTAAGACTTTATAAAATTAAACAAACAAACTTGTCCTAATTGTTCCTGTAACAATAAGGATCCTAACATCCTTGCTGTCATTTTTGTTGCGTCCTCCCGTGAAGATGCGCGTAGATCCTAATCGTGGCCCTACTTGTCAGACTGGGAACTCGTCCCAAATCGTGGTTATACTCGCTCACCTTATTTTATTAGGCATGGTGTACTATGCCGGTCAGTAGGCAGCCGTGAGGTTGCCGGAAAATTACCTTAATTATACTCACCGTGGTTATCCATGCCTACTAGATCCTCCGGTCTGCCTAACTTTCTGAATAAAAGACGGTTTTTGGGTCCAGGTTCTACCTCTTGCTCACACTTGGTGACTGTGTTTTTATTTGTAGTTAAAATGTTACTTTTGGTTTTACAATTTTAAGTTTTAACCACACCTTGTCGTCGTGAAAATACTACTCCTTATTCTCTTAAATATACTTATATTTAATACTTCGGTTTTAATGATAATAAGCTGCACTCAGCATTTGTGCAAGATTGCCTTCCACATCTTGCACAATAATTTAACCTATTACAATATCATCGTTTTTCTTAATTTAGTTTACAGTCTAGCTAATAAGAACATCATTATGTATTCCTATTCAATATCTAGTCAATATTGCTTAATACTTAATTGCAGTACTTCTGCAAATACATACTACATACTATCTCTTAGTTGAATTCGAGCGGGACATGTGTGCAAACATATTCAGCGCGGATAAAATTAGGTCACATGCATAGCCAAAATGTATGCATGCTAATTGCAATAATAAAATATTATTAAAATTAATTTACCTCTGCTTTCTGACGTGTCAGCATTTTCCGCAGTGCAAGTTGTAAATTACTTGTTGGTTTCTTTTTACTGTATTTAAAATAGCGCTTACTATGAACGCTGATCGCCCAACTGGCGTCAGTGTTTACTTTAATTGCTTCTGTTTTGAAGGTGCCGGCCTTGGCATTGAATTAAATTAAAGCGCTGCAATGCAATGAAAGCTGATCGCCCGAATTGTGCTAGATCAGTTCTCATTGCAGGCACTTGACCATTTATAAACAGATAACATTTTGGGGAAGCCGCGTTGTGAGTCACAACAGAGTCACAACATTCCTCCCCCCTTACACAAAGAAAATTTTTACCTTGAAGAGGTTAAAATTTTCGTCAATATACTTTACATTCTATTGTTTGTATGCTTGTATTGCTTGTCTAACAATTTTATGTGTTAAATAATCACACTTTTATATGCTAGTTCATACTTCTTCATCGTTCTTTGTTTGATTTAATTTAGGTAATTACATATCTTAAATTTTTTTAATAACATATTTGATATTGTACTATGTTCTTAATTCTTAAGTTGTTAATTCTACGAAGTTTTTTAGATTCATTGCCTATTTAAAACTTGTTATGTGCATGTTAATTGCATAAATTTCTGCTTGTATTTATAATAATTTTTTACTTCTTTTAAAATGACAAATTACCTCATTTAACATTTTCAGTTTTAACCAATGTCAATGCATGCATACCTTGTGGTGTAATCTGATCCTCGTTGGCCTGCTACTGCCTGGTGTGTGGTGTCTATTACTTTTGGTCATCTTCTTGTTTCTTCTGTTTTATTTCTCCCCCCCCCCCGTTGTCCATCAGTGTGCCGAAAAAATGTCACGGCGTGTTTTCTTTCTTTAATTGGTACAAGGATTTTTCTTTCGTACAATAGTGCCATTTTGGTCTGTTCTGCTGTGTACACGGTGTGGTCTTATATCATGTATCTTGACTTCTAATTGAAGTTGCTGTTCCATCTATGTTGAATGAAATTTTTTTGTATTTTATATCAACATTTTGAGTTCTAATTTAATTTTTTTTTTATTTTCTTCTGTCTCTCTCGCTGAAAGAAATGTGATCTATTGTTGTGTGATATAGTTGTGCGGTGGGTTCTTGGACCCCCTATCAGCCTTACTGTATTCCATTCGCTTATAAAGTCGCTTCCTCTCTTCCTTCGCAGTATGCTCCACAGAAAAACTGCCAGCATATATTTGAAAAATGTTAAAAAAAACATCATTTCAAATTGTTTCGATACGTCTAACATCTTTACTTAATTAAAATAATGTACTGAAACCTGCACTTCTGTTCCAATTTACTGTGTCTTTTTAACGTTGACTTAGAACTGTTGACATTTTTAAACTAATGCCGTTCCTTGTTAATTGTAGCTTCTTCTCGCTGCCTATCATCTTTCCGGTTAAAACTCCCTTATAAATGCTTGTTGTATTAATTTTTCATAAATGTTGTATTTCTTCCAATACTCCTGTTGTTCCTTTGCGCTGTCTTAACTCTGCTCGTTGCGTTCCTGTTATGGTGATGCATACAAGACTATTGGTAACCTTCACATAAAATTTTTTTTATATTTATAAAGCTATTGCTGTCTACTCAATAGATTACTTAGTTATTATTTTCAATATTTTTCATTTTCAATAATGTTGTCTACAATCAAATGTAAATTTAAATTTTGCGCCGTAATGTTTTTGTACTGTTTTAAATTTTGCGCTAATTAGAGGAACTATTAGAATATATACATGCTTTATTTGCTCTTTTCAGTGACCTTCATATATAAAATTTTTTTTCATATTTTCCTTGTTATCAACTCAACGTATTATTTCAAAGGGTTTAATTTCACTTAACTCCTTTTAATTTCTAAACATTTTAAATATCCTTTTAACTGATTTTTTCTTCTTATATTTTCATGTATCTATAATGGGCTTATTCAAGTATTCTTTTGCAACAGATTGCTTTTATATAAACTTATTCATATATTAACATGTTTCGTTTAACATCCTTTATTTTTCAATGGTTAATTTTTAAATATGTTCAATGAACATTGTTCATCTATATTTCGACATGTTTCAATTATGTATTTACTTATATTTAAACATTTTATTCTTCTTTGTAAACCCTTAACTGTCTTTTTTTTCTTTTTAAAAATACTACTTTATTATTCATTTTAATCTTAAAGCTTTAATTCAACAGTTTTCATTTATATATTTATCGAAAATCAATATTTCCGCATAATGAGAATTTTTATTTTCATTTCTATTTTGAATATCGAATTGTTCGATATTTTTATGCGAATTTGTATTCTTCTTTTCAATCTTTCAACGCTTAAGCGCATTTTATTTCTCTTTAAATTCATTTCAAATTTAGGTATTTACAATTCCAAAAAAAACTTTTTTTTTTATCTTTAAAAAAAAACTTATTTTTATCAAACCGTAAAATCAAATTTCCTTTTATCATTTTTTCTGTATTTTATTCTTCCATTTTATATATTTTGTTTTACTGCGTTTTCATTGGACGTTGTCAATTGTCTTTATTTTTAACTAATTTATTTCCTTTTTTTTAATACTTCAATGAGTAATTTATATCCAAAACAAAACATACAGAATTATTTTAAAATGGCACTATTTTGGGATCTACAAGTAGAATGCGTTATACTAAAATTTAATTCTTGCGAGGGATTTCTGTAACAACGTCATTCACTTTGAAGATGCCAACACATTTGCCTTTTATTTTAGATTTTCTCCATTTCTTATTTTTTCTGTCCTATGTTGGCTCCCTTATTGTTCCATTTAAATGCCTTCTATATTTTTTTTCTCTTCCATATATAACCTTTTCTTAACTGTTCCTTTAGTTAGTAGTTTCCTCTACTCCATTTATTTCTCATTGCCGTATTATGGCCACAAATATGCTTTCATATTCACTACTTTCCTAACGTTGTTTATATGTAATTTTTTTATTTTTTATTTAAAATTCTAACACCTTAACTGTCTTTTTCTATTTCTTATTCCCATGAAACAATTTTAGTAAATTGTTATGAATTTTCTTTGCTTTCCCCTTTATCGAAATCTCGGTAGTTACTGGGGTTTTAATTGCTAAAACTTCATACGGTCCTATCCATATTGGTCAAAATTTATTCTTCCTTGCTTGATTCTTCATTAGCACCCTGTCCCCAATTTTAAATTCTACTGCATTTAAAGTTTTATCATAATATTTTTTAGATACTCCTGGTTCCTCCTAAATATGATATGGTTCCTCCTGGTTCTGTCTTACTAGTTCGTGCGCTCTCTGAATTTGATATTTCATAACTTTTGAAGTATCCTCGGCATTATACACCGGACTACGATTTCGCCTTAAATTAGTTGGCATTTCTGAGGCAAACCCATATAATGTTTTGAATGGTGTTTGCTTTGTTGCCATATGCGGTGTGTTATTGTGAACGTGCATAGTGGACGATAGCCACTGATCCCAATTTGACCCGTCTTCTTTTGCAAAACCTCTCAAATATTCTAAATATACGAAATATGGGTTTCTGAGTCAAACCCATATAATGTTTTGAATGGTGTTTGCTTTGTTGCCATATGCGGTGTGTTATTGTGAACGTGCATAGTGGACGATAGCCACTGATCCCAATTTGACCCGTCTCCTTTTGCAAAACCTCTCAAATATTCTGCCAAATCCCTATGACTTCTCTCTGGGGAACCATTTGCTTGTGGATGATACGGTGTATTATGTAACTTTTTAATACCTAACATTTTACATGCATCTGAAAACACGCGTGAAATAAAATTTGAGCCGTTGTATGTAATTAACATCCTTGGTGTATTGTGGCGAGTTATAATTTCGTTAAAAAATGCTTTCGATATCGTGCTTGCTTCGGCATCTGGTATCGCAACACATGCCATATACTTCAAAAAATCATCTTGAAACGTTAAAATGTATTTATTACCAGACATAGTATTTATTTCCAAGATAACATCCTCATTACTTACTTACTTACTTAGTTGGCGCTACAACCGTATGTCGGTCTTGGCCTCATCTAAGAATTTGCTCCAGCCATTTCTGTCTTTCGCTTGCTGGCGCCAGTTGGAAATTCAGGTCTTTCCAACTCTACTTAATCTTTCCAACGAAGATGCGGTCGTCCTCCTCTGCGTTGACCGCCGCTGGGTACCGAATCGAATGTTTTCTTCACTGGAACATCGTCTTTCATGCGCTGAACATGACCGAGCCAGCGAAGCCGCTCGATTTTAATGCGCTTGACTATGTCGATGTCAGCGTACAGCTCATAGAGTTCATCATTCCACCATATTCGGTACTCGCCATTGACGCAGGTTGGTCCGTAGATCTTACGAAGAATCTTTCTCTCGAATGCTCCTAAAGTCTTTTCATCTAAACTGCTCAGCGTCCAGGTTTGTGATGCGTAAAATGGGACGGGCATGATGAGCGATTTATAGAGCGTGATTTTCGTTCGTCGAGAGAGGGCTCTGCTTCTCAATTGCCTACTGAGCCCAAAGTAACACCTGTTGGCAAGAGTTATTCTTCGTTTGATCTCAATGCTGATGTCGTTGGTTGAATTAATGCTGGATCCCAGATAAACGAAGTTCTTCACAACCTCGAAGGAGGGTTGGGACTGTTTGTTTGTTGTTGACACTAAGTATTTTGTCTTATCTGCATTCACTGCCAGACCCATTCGACTTGACTCTCTTTCTAATCTGGAAAATGCTGCACTGACTTCGCGCGTATTATGGCCAATGATATCGATGTCATCAGCATACGCAAGCAGCATAACACTCTTGTGGAATATTGTGCCACTACGTCTCAGATCAGCAGCTCGGATGATCTTTTCCATCATTAGGTTGAAAAAGTCACTTGATAAGGAATCACCTTGTCTGAAACCTCTTTTGGTAATAAATGGTGGGGAGAGGTCCTTCCCGATTTTAGCTGCGCTGCTGGTGTTGCTCAGTGTCATCCTGCAAAGTCGTATTAGTTTTGCAGGAATACCAAAATCAGACATGGTGGAGAACAGGTGCTTCCTTATTGGGTTGTCGAAGGCGGCTTTGTAGTCGACAAAAAGATGGTGGATGTCGACTACATCTTTTGTTGTTTTTCTTCAGTCTTCTCCAAGATTTGTCGTAGCGTGAAAATCTGGTCAATGATGGACTTTCCAGGTCTGAAGCCACACTGATAAGGTCCAATCAGTTCGTTTACAATGGGCTTCAATCTTTCACATATGCGATATTAAGAAGGCTTATCCCACGGTAATTGGCACAGATAGTGGGATCGCCTTTCTTGTGGATTGGGCAGAGCACACTGAGATTCCAATCGTTCGGAATGCATTCTTTCGACCATATTCTGCATAGAAGCTCGTGAATGCATTTAAGTAGAGCTTCGCCTCCGTTCTTAAACAGCTCAGCAGGTAAGCCATCAGCTCCCGCGGCTTTAATATTTTTAGGCCGAGCTATAGCTGTCAGAACATCATCATAGTCGAGCAGCGGAACCTCAACGCTGTCATCCAAAATTGGGGTTTCCGGAATATCATCTCTATTGGCGGGATTGTTGGCAGCGTCGCCATTTAGAAGCTTAGAGAAGTGTTCCCTCCATAACGTCAGTGTACTTTAGACATCTGTCACTAGATTCCCGTTTTTATCCTTGCAGGAAGAGGCCCCGGTTTTAAAACCATCGGCAAGGCATCTTATTTTTTTGAAAAATTTTCGGGCCTCATTCCTGTCACCATACATCTCAATCTTCTCCTGCTCGCGCTTTTTTGCCTCTCTTTTTTCCGCCTGAAAATATGTCTCTCTTCCCTCCTCTTTTCTTTGTATCGCTCCTTAGCAGCGCGGGTTACAACCGACTGCAGGGTGGCTTTGTAGGCGGCGTCTTTCTCTGCAGTGGCGTCGCAACACTCCTGGTCGTACCACTGGTTTCGGCGAGGGCGTTGGTAGCCAATCACCTCTTTAGCAGCCGCACGCATGGAGCTCGAAATGTGTGTCCACTGCGCGCATATATCATCGATTGGAGGAGTGCTTTGAAGCATGAGTGAGAGTCGAGTGGCGAAAGCATCGGCTGTCTGTTTCGATTGCAGCTTGTCGACGTGTAGCTTTCTCTGTGTAGGCTGCGCACAGACGTGTACGGATCTTGGCTGCAACAAGATAGTGATCCGAGTCAATGTTTGCACCACGGATTTTGCGTACATCCAATACACTGGAAGAGTGCCTTCCGTCGATCAAAACATTATCAATTTGATTTTTGGTTCTTTGATCAGGGGACATCCAGGTGGCTTTATGAATATTGAGATGCTTGAATCTAGTGCTACTTACGACCATGTTTCGTGCTGCGGCAAAGTCAATCAGCCTCATTCCGTTATCGGAGGTGTTGTCGTGGAGGCTGAACTTTCCGACTATTTCCGACCAAAAATATTTTCCTTGCCCGTTGAAGTCACCAAGCGTTGAAGTCACCAAGCACGACTTTTACGTCGTGACGGGGGCAGCGCTCGTAAGCATTTTGAAGGCACTCGTAGAAAATTTCCTTGATCTCATCGTCCTTGTCTTCTGTCGGAGCGTGCGCACATATTAGGCTTATGTTGAAAAATTTAACCTTGATGCGGATTATGGCAAGTCGTTCGTTCACTGGTGTGAATTGCAGGACGTGGGGCCGTAGTCTCTTGCCAACTACAAATCCGCATCCAAACTCGTGCTTCTCCGCATGGCCGCTGTAGTAGATATCACAGGGTGCATGCCGAATGCAACTTTGTCCCTTCCATCGCATTTCTTGGATAGCAGTGATATCAGCTTTGTATCTTTCCAAGAAATCAGTCGATAAGAGGCACCTTCCCAATTAAGGGTTCGGACTTTCCAGGTTTGCGGAGGTCGTCATCAGATTTGGGGGTCCGTTTTCTTCTTTTCTTAGTTGTTTTCATTGAAATGGGTTTTTACGTGTGGGCTTCAAACCCGACGCACAACCTATTTTAAGCCTAGGGAGGCCCGCCACTCAGATTAGCCACCGTTAAACTTTCTCCGAAGTAAACCCCTGGCACAATCTCCTGGTTATGTACAACTACCACCGGAGTTTTAGCCTCTACTTTAATTTTCATTGTTCGTATGGTCCTAGCTTTTATTTTCATTTCCTCATTGTAATTAATTGAGCTTAACTCATTCACTTGTTTCAATCGTAATTTTATATTACCACCTTCCTTGTCATATATAGTTACTGTTTTATCTATTCCAGAGTCAATCATTTGAGTCAAAACTACAAGCATATTTCTTCCATGCTCTATTCCTATTGTTGCAAAGAGTCTTTAAATCCTTTGTGTACAAAGGGTACGCAAAATTTTTCGCAAATTTGAGACTATATGGTACAGACTGAGAAAACATGGCAAAGAGCTCCATGTAGAAAAAAATTTATTGAACTATTAAGACTATTATTTTTGATGTATTCTGCAATTATATTTAATTTACTATAAACTTAATGATTCAATTTCAAAAAGTCAGCTTTTTGAAATTGAATTTGTAACGGCACTAAATTGCACCGGTTGCGCTGTTGGGGTTGTTCGCGATGTAGTGTATTTGTTATCTAATTTTAATACAACATTTTCAATCTATACCACCTATCGTGAATGAACCTTTGATACCGCTTTGTATCGGGTTCATTATACACAAGGTAATACCAAATGCGCCGCACCGTGAACGGCCCTAACGCGTAATTGCTTCATGGTGTAATTTGACAGCTGACAGCTTTAAATTTGACAGTCGCCATTTGCATTTCTATGTGACAGCTGACATATTTTCAAGTGTGACAGCTGACATAGTTTCAAGTGTGACAGTTGACACAGTTTTAAATGTGACAGCTGACATATTTTCAAATGTGACGGATGACATAGTTTGTTTTTCTCTTTGCTACCTGCGTTAATCGCTGCGAAAGTCATGCCATGGTGTTTCTTTCTTTTTGCCAGTTTGATCGCTACCTTTGTGTCACACAGCGTATCGTATGTTACTAGCAAGTTGTGCATTCGACTTGCATAGTGAAAACGGACGTTGTGAAATGGCGAAAAAAGCGATGGCTGGCGAACTTCCGGCCATTGTTTTTTTCTTTTACTGCGACTGGGGCGAGGCACACGTATCTCAAGTGAGTATAATAAAGCTAATCCTTTATAATAACTTGTAAGATATTTATATATGTTCAGTAGTTAAGTTGCATCATGTAATCAATTATACATTGTGTATCTGGTTTTATTGTTTAGAATTGTGTTACCGGCCTTAGTTGTAAGTCATTTGAATGTTGGTATTTCTAAGTTGTATTATTGAAAATAAATGACTGATGACCGTTTCCTGCGACCATTATGAAAAAACTGTGAACCACATTACAACTCAGAAGTGGGATTGGGAAATGGGTCACTTTCATCAAACATGTCCGAAGAAGATTCGCATGGTTGCAACGTTCAATTCGGTAGAAGAACCTATGGCGGAGTTTAATAATAATAATTCTGAATTTATTAAATCTGTACATACATTTCAAATGGTGTGTGTCGCTTTTTATGATCAACAAGGTGAACGCACTGATGCCAATAATTTTTTTCTATATTTATTCTGGTAGCCCTAAAAGTTTTATTGGAAGATCGTTTGTGCCAATAGAATTGTCTAATACGTTAAAATCTAAAAAATACCGTGGGGTGGGTAATTTTCAATTACAGATTTTTGATGAAGTTTCATGCTCTATAAAGATTGATAATCAAACTGTAACACATTTATTTTCTGTGCTTCCAGATATTTATTTGTCAGTTCCTATTCTGATTGGGCGCGATTTGTTACACAAATAAAATATATTTTTGTGTAAGCTTAAACCAAAAATAAAAAGATATACGAGAGACGAACTCTTCGAAATAAAATCACAACAAAAAACTTTTCATTGTAACTTTTTTGGCAGAGGTGTGTTTAGTTTGGTTGCTTTAAATAATGTTAATGTAAAATGTGCAGAGTGTTTGACTATTCGAAATGGGATACTCGAAGTAAGTGAGGTGCAGCCACATTTAGTATTAAATTCTAACATGATACAACCACACTCGGCATTAAATTCTATTATGAAAACAAATTATGAATTTACTTTGCAGATTTTTGCTGTAGAATTTCTTGGAAAGAAGGAAGGTAAAATAAGTTTAGGTAATTGTAATGACAGTGAGAAGAAAAGTATTTTTAACATTTCTAAAGAAGCTATTGTTGATACAATTGATGTTGATTCTCAGTAAGGCTTTAAGCAGGCAAATGATTTTCGTAAATTAATTATTGACACATATTGTAGTCCTAATTCTTGTATTGAATCCAAATCTTCAGATTTAAAGATGAAGATAAATTTAACAGACGATACACCTTTTCATACCGCACCGCGTAGGTTAGCATATTCCGAAAAATGTGAACTTCAATCCATTGTTGACGAATTGTTGACTAGGGGTATTATAAGACACAGTAATTCCCCTTATGCTTCTGCTACAGTTCTTGTAAGAAAAAAAAATGGTGAAGGTAGATTGTGTATTGACTATAGGTTTTTAAATAAAAAAACCATACGTGATAACTTTCCACTTCCTTTAATTGATGATTGCATTGAATATTTGGAGGGTAAAGAATATTTGCTGCCTTAGACCTCAAAAATGGATTTCATCAAGTGGAAATGCAAGATGACTCGGTAAAATATTTACGTTTGTTACTCCTTCGGGCCAATTTGAGTATAATAAAATGCCATTTGGATTAAAAAATGCACCTGCATTTTTTCAGCGCTTTATATGTGATGTTTTAAAAGAATTAATTCAGGCTCGCAAAATAATTGTTTTTATTGATGATAAAACGATTGCAACTAAAGACTTTGATTCATATAAAGAAATTGTGAAAGAGGTTTTAAACTGTTTACGTAAACGAGGCTTAGAATTAAATATGAGCAAATGCAAATTTGGATATCGTGAAATAAATTTTTTAGGTTATGTAGTGAACAAAGAAGGTATTCGACCAATGGATGTTCATATTGAAGCTATAAGAAAACCTATACCCCGCAAGAAAACGCCACTGAACGTGCCAACAGAACCATCAAGACTGGCTGGAGCAGATCAACGGAGGTGGGACGAGTTGTTGCCAGAGATATCATTGGCGGTAAATTCAAGTATATCAGAAACGACAGGTTACAGCCCAGCGTTTCTAACTCAAGGCCGTGAACCAAGACTACCGGGAACATTGTATCATGAAATCACCTTTGGCACCGGAAATGTGGAGAAGACACCAACAAGTAGAGCAGACCAACTAAGAGAGGTTTTTCAGTTGGTACATAGAAACCTGGAGAGAGCAACACAAGATCAGGCAAGGCATTACAATCTTAGGCGTCGAAATTGGCAACCAGAGGTGGCACAGCTGGTATTAATAAAGCAACATCATCTCTCTAAGGCAATAGATGGGTTTGCATCAAAATTGGCCCCAAAGTATGATGGACCATATAAAGTTTTAGGTTTCGGGTCGCCAGTGATCGTGAGAGTCCAAAAGGAAGGAGACACACGAATGCGAACAGCTCACGTCAATGAGCTTAGAAGCTTCCAGAAGGACGCTCATGGAAGTAAGATATAAGAAAAAAATATAAAAAATATAATTGAGGAAGTGATACATTAATGTGAAAATAAGGGCATGGAAAGAATTAAAGGGGAAATAACAAAGGGGATTAATTGGAAGTCAATAAAATCACAAGAGGTAGTCAGTCGTTATGTAGCCTTGAAGCCGAGAAGGTGTGACAAGGAAAGCGCAAGTAATGTTAAATAAAATCATAATGGCGCATTACAACCGAGACAAGCAAAACGTGGAGTCGTCAGTCGTTCAACAGCAGGCAAGCTGAAAAGAAGTGCGCGGAAATAAAACTAAGCGAGGAAGAATATTAATACAAGAATTAACAAAAATTCTTCGAAAACCCTATCACCGACTACAACCAGCCAACAGTACATTCAACAGCATGGTGTGGTCCACGAGCAATTGATCGCAAGCGACGTATAGTGGCCCGATTGATACGGTTATTAAAGAATCGGCAGAATCCACAAATAGAACCACCAGCAATCGACCTACCTGATGTTAGAACGAGCAGCAGTAGCAGTGAGAACAGTAGTAGTAGTGAGAACAGCAGTAGCGGTGAGAACAGTAGTATCAGTGAGAACAGTAGCAGCAGTGAAACCAGCGACGATAATGAAGACAGCGGAAGTAACAGTGACAGCTACAACAATAAGCACTGGAACTACTTACAGCCAAAAACAACCGTTAGCCCTACGTCACGTAAACTACTGGAGAGCGAATGGCCAGAGGAGGTTAAACAAAGACTGGAAGCAAGCATTAAAGCCCGCACATCGAAGAAAAGGCTATGCTTCGTAGTCAAGGAGACAGGATCCTCATATAGCGTCCGAATCCTTCGATCAGGCCAAGCAAAGGTCGTTTTACTTCCCCCGAAGTAAGGAGGGGATGTGACGCCCATAATAGTGGCGTATTTTGGACGCAACATTTTATATATACATATATATCTTTTGGTATTATTGAAGATTATTAGATAAGTGGTGTTAACATGAAGTTATGCATTTCTTTGTCCTTTCTTTATTCTTATAAATTAATACTTTTAGTTTCCTTTATTAAATATTTCTCAATATAAATTAGTTTTAAATTAATTTAAGTTAAATTAATTAAACTAAAACTTCTATTAATGACAATTAGTAAGGTATGTTATTTCTTGGCGGTGTCAGAAAAATACTTTTGCGGAACATACCCTTGTATGGCATTAACGAGACAGGTGCCGGTCTGAACACAGAGTACATGTACAGAGGCGAGACAACATTAGTACAACATTAGCAGCGTAAGTAAAACTACAAATATGGTACGCGACAACACACTAACACAAAGGAAGCAGCATATGTGTGAGAGTAAAGCTACAAATTGATATGTAGTAATACAGTGAGCAATACATGTGTAAGAGCGAGAAAGGAAGCAAGCAATATGGAAACTGCGAACATTGTGCGGAACAATGCTTTCGTTTGGCAGCTATAAAAGGGCACGCAGATCAGAATTCGAGGCTTTTTTGACTGTGAGCTCGAGTCGTGAACAGACGTCCGTAGCAGGTAAGTGGTTTCTAGTAGTTAGTCCTTATTGAAACTAAGTCTTGTGTGTTGGGCTTGGGTCCCTATGAATCCTTGCCAACTATAAGCTAGTGTCAGTCTAATCCTTATTGAAGCTACGTCTTGTGTGTTGGGCTCGGGTCCCTATGAATCCTTGCCAACCATAAGTCCTGGTTTTTAAGACACGATTCTTGTATGTTGGGCTTGGGTCCCTATGCATCCTTGCCAACTATAAGCTAGTGTCAGTCTAATCCTTATTGAAGCTACGTCTTGTGTGTTGGGCTCGGGTCCCTATGAATCCTTGCCAACCATAAGTCCTGGGTTCTAAGACGCGATTCTTGTATGTTGGGCTCGGGTCCCTATGAATCCTTGCCAGCTATAAGTTAGTGTCATTTATCCTTAAAAGTCCTCAAAAGAACCCACTACCACAAATACTTGCTACGGTCAGACGCTAGTTACTACCACATCGGTCAAGATTGTCGTGGCACTACGCGCACGAATCTCTGACATTGTAAAGGTCATACCACATCGGTCAGGATTGTCGTGGCACTACGCGCACGAATCGCTGACATTGTCAGGATTGTCAAGACACTACATGCACGTCAACGCTCTTCAAAAGAACTACACACACGGTTTGTGAGGACACAGATAGATGAGGAATTCGCGTATGCTGCTAAAAACAATTGAATTATCGGAGCTGATATCACGCGCTGCACCGCCAAGACTAGGAAGTTATATTAAGGAGTAGTCATTTAAAGGAGAATTTTATAAATAAATCATAAGAAGAATTAAATCGAAATAATTTTCTTGTTTTACTAGTTATTGGAGAGTCCCTGAAATCAAATAAATTCTTTGTAAACGAACCACTGGATCCGGCGAGTTATACCTCAGCAAAGCATCGTTACAGAGTAAAAAAGAATATGAATGAACTCAGCATAATATACAGTGAACAAAAAAAAAAATAAATAAATATTCAACCGGGAAAAAAACGTAAATAAGAATAAAATAAGTGAAACTTAAACAATAATAATTGAAAAAAAAGTGACTAGAATAAAATAACTTGGTGAAACCACTAAAAGTGAAAAAAAATATGTCAGTGAATTCTGCATAATAGATGCAAAACTGAATAGTGAGAACACGAAAAAAAATAATTTTGAAAACAAAATTTAACAGATGAACAAACGAAAGTGAACGAAAAATTATGGGTTATTAAATGGAACAATAATCAAATGATTATGTGAATGAAACGAAAGTGAACGAAAATTTAAAAGAAAAAAAAAATTTGAACGGATAATCAAAATGAGCAAACGAAAGTGATCGAAACTTTTGAGTATTAAATTTAACAATAATCAACGGAAAATGTGAATAAAACGAAAGTGAAAGAAAATTAAAAAAAAAATTTAACGATAGTCAAAAGAATCCGGAAATAAAACTGAATGAAATAATAAGAAAAACCTTGAAAATAACAGTGAAAAAAGGAGAAAAAATCACTAGGAACCAGTGACAAAACAGTGAACACAAAGAAAAAAAAACCAACATGTGCAAAGTGTTAAGTGTTACGTGGGCATATTCCCTAAAACGAGAAGACCTCGAAAAGTATCACACGGAATTTGTGCTCGAAGGTTCCGGTACCGTCGAAGAGCTGAGAAAACGATTCGCAGCATTTGTCGGCTAGAAAACGCATGCGCCGGAGGTGACGCAACGCCTGGTTGAGCTACAAGCCAAGTACCGCCGTGACGTATCACCCAGCCGTCCACAACGATAGAAGTCCTGCCGCTCAACGACTCACAGAATCGCGGCTCCGACTGGACCTTTCCACCTCGACAGGTAACCCCCTCCAAACGTTGCCGTAACAGAGCAGGTAAGGAAATGGTTATTTAAGTAAGATAAGGGCAAGGACCCACTATTATTTGTTGAACGCCTAGAGGAACTGGCTGAGGTGTACTTGGTTGAGGTAAATCTCTTGCCTCGGACGATGCCAGAGTTGCTTAGTGGCAAGGCTATCATATGGTACCGCAACAACAATCAGCACTGGGTTACGTGGGAATCTTTTAAATATGATTTCTTAAAATTTGTCCTACCAGCTAGGTACTTCGAGGACGTTGACGATGAAATCCGACGTAGACACCAGCAGCCCAAGGGAAAATTAAGGATTACGTGCTCGTGATGCAAAATATGATGAGACATGTCAACTACACCGACACACAAAAACTGGAAAGGATTTTGCGAAACTTACAAACCGATTACCAGTGGTACACACGGTGGAAGGATTTCTCCACACTAGCGGAGCTGATAGAGTTGGCTGAGGACCTCGAAAACCTCAAGATCAAAGAGACCCCGTAGCACCATAACTCGACCGCCTACCGAACAGCATCGAATGGTGTCTCAAGATCAAGAGACCCACGTCAATATACAACGCACTCTTTTTGCACTGAAAATGATTTTGATGTATTGATACTAGTTGAAACCTGGCTTACCAATGATTTTTTTGATGAGGAGATTGCTGACCCATCTATCTTCCAAGTTTATTGCAAGGATCGTTCTGCTGTTCAAACTGTAAAAATGTATGTTCATCGCTATGCAATATTGACACGTTGAATGGCTAAATTGACCAGGTTTGCATCTCCATCCTTCTTCCTAAAGGAAAGATTTTTGTTTGTGCCTCATACATCCCGCCAACCAGTTCTAATGAAATCTATAGTGCACACGTCAACAATATATTAACACTATCCGCAGATGATGAATGTGAACATTTTTGCGTCGTTGGAGATTTAAACCTCAGCAAATTAAATTGGGCCTTTTCAACCGATGACAACGTATACTTACCAACAAATGTTAACCATGCTTATGAAATTCATCTCATCGATAGTTTTTTCAGTTTGGATCATATACAAATTAATACCATTTTCAATAAGTTTTTTTTTTAGACTGAACCAACGCTCAGGGGATGCCCCTATAAATGCGTAAGCATTGTGTTGATTCGGAAGATGGGTGATAGTTAGTTGGAGGGTGGATAGATGGAGTAGTGTCGGTGAAGATTTGTTTTGAATTTGCACAGCTCAAAACTGCCGGGAAACACGCTCGCAGGGAGACTATTCCACAACTTAACCGCGCGACTAAAGAACGAATTATCGCGGTAATGCGAGGTTCTATTAGGCATCGATGCAGTGGTAAATGGGTGGGCTTGGACAGCTGCCCGAATGGACCTGGGAAACACACGAGCTGGTGGCGTCAGGCCATGTATCTCCCTTGAACACTTCCCATGGTTATACCTATACAGAAGGCTTAGGCAACCTACATTACGTCGATGCTCAAGAGAGTTGAGAGAGGATGAAATACTTTCATCTCCTATCAAGTTACGTAATTTACTCGATTTAATTTTTATAAATAAGTCACTTAGTTTCGATTTATATGAGTGTCCTTTCCCTATTTCTGAACATAGTATTCATCACTCAGCCATTGCCTTTAATATTAAATTTTATGAATTTCTCAGTGTTACTAGTTCTGCAAAACATCATTATGATTTTAAAAATTGCAATCTTGGTACTATTATTCGGCTCATTACTGATACTAATTGGAAACAGTTGTTGGATAATTTGGATGCTTCTGGTTGCTATGATATCTTTCTTAAGCACCTATCTAATATCTTTGCAAATAACATTCCTTTTAAGACCAAATTACATAAGCTTCCTTGGTATACTAGAGGGTTAAAAACACTGAAAAATTTAAGGAATAAATCTTTCAATGTTTTTAGACGAACTGGAAACCTCGATTGCAAAGCAAATTATTTACATTTCGCTCATGAATTTAATTTTTTGAACAAATTTCTTTATAAGCAGTACATTCTTAGTATTGAAAATCGTATACAAACGGATGCCAAGTCTTGCTGGAGCTTTATTAAATCTAAAAGGATTTCATCAAATATCCCCTCTTCTAAGTTTTATATGTATAAAATATCAAACTCTGCTGCTGAAACAGCTCAATTGTTCGCTGACTATTTTAAGTCTAATTTTGACCAAAATTTGGCTGCTGTTAACCCTCAGGTTGTTGATAATATTGATCGGTCTCCCTGTCTGACGTTAAAATAGCTATTGCCTCCCTGAAAAATTCAGTTTAGTGCGATCCAGATGGTCTTAGTGCTTATTTACTTAAACAATGTGTTCATTCTTGTAACGGCACCAAATCTCACCATTTGCGTTGTCGGGGTTGTTCACGATGTGGTGTATTTGTCATATCATTGTGGTATAACATTTTCACTCTTTACCACTTAGCGTGAACATACCATCGATAAAACCTTTTATTTGGTTCAGATACACAAGGTAATCTCAGGTGCACAGCATCGTGAACGACCCTAACTCGCAACGGTGTCAAAGTGTGGACTGACAATTTGCTATTTGACCGCTGACGGATTTTAATTTGGCAGCTGACAATTTGCTGTTTGACAGCTGACACATTTCTAAACTTGGCAAATGTGACAGTTGACACGTTGTCAAACATGACAACTGACACTATTTCCACCTTTGAAAATCATGACTGTTTGTTTGCAACCCGTTTTGCCGTAGTCATTGTGTCACACAGCGGGTATGAGTTACAAAATTGTATCATACACTTGCATAGTGCAAACGCTGAGAAGAAATCTACTTGTGTGACAAAGGGCATGGAGATTCGGCAGAAAACACGCGGGAGAAAAGTTTTTTGGGAAGAAAAGATTGCCGTGGATTGCTAATCAGCACGTCGTAATTTGCTTTTTGCCTTGCTCAGTATATAAATTAAAATAATAAATTAGTATTTTACTTAAATATTATTAAAATAAATAGTCGTAACGAGAACGTAATCACACATACTTTTTTCGTTAAAGCAAGCAAAAGTAAACGACGAAAACGAACGAAAAATATATTTGAAAAATAAATTTTTCATTCAATTCAATATAAGCATACACACACATTCACACGCAGAGCATTCATCTTCACGGCGCTGGCATCAGAATCGGAGAAAATTTGATTTCAACATATCTTGAATGCAGTGAAAAATCGTTCATAACGATTGGTTTATTAGAATAATTTTTTTAAATAAGAAAAAAAATTTCTAATCCATTAAATAAAAAAGAAGTGTTCCACCTTGTGTCGTTGCTTTGACTACATCCAAGTATATCGGCAGCTGACGATTGTTTCGGAATCCACTCGTGCCGCTTGTCAGCAGCATATCAGTGACTGCAAAATGGATGTGATTGCGACCCATACATTTTAGACCTTCAGCGCATATTTTTGCCCAGTGACGATAGCATGAATTGCAATCTGATGTCAGAATATATTGAATTCGTTGCTGACCGCTTGTTGAACGAGCTGTGTGTTGACAAGGGTTACAATACACTAAATCCATTCAGTTTTATGGAGTTGATTTCTTTGGATGGTAAGACAAATTTTTTTGAAAAGAAAATGGGTGAATATCAGAAGTGGGGCGTTACAACCAACCGTTTGGACAACGTTTTTACGCTAGATGCTGACTTCTAAAAGCTCAGAAGAAATTTGCAATTAGCATATACACCTATCTAATCATTAAGCTTTTTAATTTAGTTATATTGTACTTTTCTTGTGACTTCAATTAATTGTCAAGGAATTAATAGAAAAAACCAAACAAATCTTAAATTATTTAAAGTAGATGAAGTAGTTTAAAAGCAAATAAAATATTTGGCTGTAGCTATTGATGTTAATTTTACATAAACTGCTAGTTGAAATTCCTAAAATTCTTAAAAACATAAAGTGAATCTTGCTTACGCTAAACAAAAAAAAAAAAAAAACACAGATAACTTTGCCTTAGCAGCAAAGCTGTATTTTTTTTTACTTTACCAATTAAGAAACATATTTAAGCTTGAAGTAATTTTGAAAAAAAAAAAAAAGAAACAACTATCGTTCGAATAACAAAAACAATGAAAATCATTTTTTTGTAATACTTGAACAAATCAAATTTTATACAACAATGAATATTAGGTACTGTTAATAATAGTTTAAAAAATTGCTTTTGTATATTAGTTATAAATCAGTTTATACAAAAATTTGTCTGTGAACAAAAGAAACGTTTCTTTTTATTAATACAAAACTAGTTTAAGCGTTCTACATAAGCTTATTTGTTTTTTTTTTGAAAACTTCGGCTAAGCTAAAGTTCGACTAAGGAAATTTGGTCTTGCCACTCTGTCAAGATTTTCTTTTTTGATTTTTTTTTACACACTTTTTAAGTATACATATTTTACTTTTTTTAAAGATTCTATTATTCTTATGCCAAATATTAAAAATATTGAAATATACAATTTTTTATTATAAAATTGTTGTTATGCTAAAATACTTGCAACGTCAATTCAAATATTGGAAGTCAATTATGACTACATAATGACTTTTAAAACTACTTATAATTAATTGAATTTCTTTATCTTTAAATACAGTTTAAATAGTTCATAAATTGCTCCATTTTCCTAATCAATTAAAAATTAAACATACAACAACTTACACTCGAATAAATAGTAAACTCTTTTTGTTTAGCTTATATTGTTTTTTATAAAATCTCATCATTGTAATTTTTATCAATTATAACTTTTCAATTGTCTAACAAAATGAAACACTAAAGTTTTTTTATTTGGTCAGGGGGAGAAGATGTTTGCTCTTGGGAGGGTTTCCAATATATTTAGCCCCTGAACCCTCACGGAAGGGTGGGAAAAGTGTGGGCCGAGCTCGTCCACCAGAGCTCAACGAGTAGGTGTTGGATGATTGGGCCAGGGGTGCCCAAACGGTTTCCTTTATTTTTTTATATTTGTTTTACTTGATTTTTAATTCTCGTTTCAGAAAATTTTTTTTTGTATTCTTTATTTGGAATCACCGACGTGCGATGACTTATGCACGTGACATTTGTACGGCAAGGGTACACGTGGACGGCCACAAGACCCCACCCCACATCTCACCGAACTGCTAGCAATGGCTAACTAGCACGTGCAACCGTGGCCAACCTAGTGTCCGCGGGTCACTGGACCGGGGCGATGGTACCACCTCTGTGCGTGAGCGGCCTTATAAATACTGGTCATCGAGAACCAGGGGCGCTGTAAAAAGGCGCCCTCAAACTAAATGCAAAGGGCCGCCCTCTCGCAGAGATGGTAGCACCGCTCCACAACAACCAAAATGTTAAAATTTTGAAATTTAAAATTCATTTTTGAATTTTAACGTCCATGTTGACTCCAAAAAATTTTCGCCTCCGTTACAAATTGGCGCCCAACGTGGGGCCGATAAAAATTTTGTAATTATCGACTCTCTCCGTAAATTTTTTTTGTGATGTTCGGTAGCGCGTCGGTGATTCCAACCAAAGAGTACATTGTTTTTTCTAGCAGTTTTTTTTTTTGTCAAAAATTTGTGCTTTTGTTTTTTTATATTTTGAATTGGATAGTCAGGGTTGGCTGCTGGAATATCCGTCTGTGACATTAATCTGCATTCGAATCCGCAGTCAAATCACTGAAATGATTAATTCCTTTGTGTTTGATATGAAAACTGTGATTGATATTAAATTTCAATTTTTAAATTTTCAATAGTTAAATTTATTAAATAATTTTTTTGTTTTCTTGCGTGATGATATCGGGTTCGGAGGTAGTGTCGAGTGTTGCCTGGAATTGCGATGTTGTTGCGTTTAGTGCGCATGTCGACCGCTTCACTCGGGACTATTTTTCTGGACTTCGTGTCATCACGTGAGCCCATTTAAGTTGTAGTTTCCGGTTAATTAACAAGTTTTTTTTATTATCTATTGGACCCCCTGACTCAATCAACCAACAACCGCTCAACATAATTTCAAAGCAAATCTCTCTCTTCTAAGACCAAATAAATAAGACCTATACATTTATATTTATAAATTTTTGATTTTTTTACCATGCCTTTGCATCATAGCGATGAAAATTTAACGGTACAGGTGGAACTAGCTGGAAATTGCTGCAGCATTTGCTCGCAGTCCTTCGGCAAGGCTGATGACCTGGTGGCAACACCATGCAGTCATATTTTCCACAAAGATTGCATATCCCCGTGGGTAATAAAGGCTCACAGCTGTCCGCTGTTAAGAAACTTAAGCCATGGCAACCAAATCTGGTGGTCGATCCTTCTTTACTTTCTCCTAGTAAGGCAACGGAGAGCCACGGTGCAGTCCGTAAAGAACATCCGGCCACTAGAAGCCAACGAAACCTAGGTTTCAGCCAGGCACAAAATTCAAATTTGAACATGTCGGGAATGCAACCCGTGCAAAAAGGGTCAGTCGACCTATACTCCCGTCAAGCTGCTGGCGCACATAGCGCACCAAATCTTGCTCCTACTGATAATTTTCAGCCTTCAATGGCTCAACATCAGGTTTCGGATAGTGATTTGCAGCACTTGATCAATGAGGCAGTTCGCACTGAACTCGCTAAATTGCAAATTAATCAAGTCAGACATACTCCTTATGGAGTTCCATCCGGTAGCAACCCCTTGCAGAGTTTTCCTCAGAACTTGGAGCCAATGCCAAGTATAAATTCGGCACCGAATGTTTATAGTGTTCCTCCACCAAACTTTATGCCCGCTCCACCTTCGACTTCGGGTCACAATCGACAGTTTGTCCAGAGTATGCCAGCTCCTTATACACCAAGCCACATGCCGCATCATAGTGGGTATGCTCCAGGACCTGCTTCGCAATTTGTACCGTCAGAGAACGTTGCCAGTTTGATTTCCAATTGGAAAGTCACGTTCAGTGGCAAAGAAGATGCCTTAACAGTTGATAAATTTATTTATCGAGTGCACGCTCTGACGATGCAAAGTTTGCGAGGAGATTTCGGAGCATTGTGCTGTCATGCGCACATGTTGTTCGTTGGAAAGGCGCTGGAATGGTTCTGGCGTTACCATCGAAGTGTGCCTAGGGTTGAATGGGGTGCGTTGTGCTCAGAGCTTCGTAGCCAATTTTGTGATCGCAGAACTGATCTAGACATCATGGATCTGGTGCGAAATAGGAAGCAAAAGTTTGATGAAAAATTTGATGAGTTCTACGAAGCAGTCTTGCAATTGACTGATAAATTACAACGGCCTCTTGACTCTCAGGTTTTGCTGGAAATTCTGCAAAGGAATTTGCGTTTGGATGTTAGGCGTAGTTTGTTGTATGTTCCCATACAAAGTGTTAGCCAGCTTCGCGCGTTTGTTCAGAAACGTGAATTGCTTGATGAAGAGTACGGGAGGAATTCTCGCAACTATCAAAATCAGCGTCAGGTTTCTGAGCTGGCATGCGAGTCTGGTGACGCGACCGCTACCCCTATCAATAGGAATAACGATAATTTTTTAGATTTGTCAACCGCCCCTCATTAACTTCTGAGGTGGCCTGCCAAACTGAGGCAATCCCGGATGTACCAAATACCCAAATTCGAATTTTAACACGTGAAGAAAAGGCTGCTACTGTGCCACAACGGACGTTCAAACCGTTGCATGTTCGTTGGCTCGAATATAACGCTGCGCGTCGACGTATATTTCAGAGCGAGGGCTCCATTCAAATCCAATGCAAAAAGAAACGGCGATCAACTGCGAGATTGAGGCAATTTTGGAAAAAGGTCCGAGCCTTGAGAAAGTTTGCGTGCTCGGCGGTTTTGTCGTTTGCTCCTGCGAAGGATATTCGTCCTTACGCACCGGTCTCATTAGCCGGCGAAATGTTAGTAGGATTGATCGATACTGGCGCTACTATCAGTTGCATAGCCAATAATTTGGCAAAAAGACTATTGTCTAACCAGTCGCTGAAGTGGAAAAGGTTTTCGATCAATCTGAAGACGGCGGACGGGACGAGTCATGCTTCTGCAGGAGTCCTCGACACCACCATCACCTTTCGAGGAGTCACCAAACCCCTCAGGTTTTTGATAGTTCCAACTTTGTCTCAAGACTTGTATTTGGGAGTTGATTTCGTAAAAGCATTTGGCTTGGCTGGAGATCTCTTTCTGGAAAATTACAACGGCTCTCCTGTTAGAGAGATTTCTGAAGTTGATTCCAACCACCATGTGTTGACTACTCGTCAGCAATTTCGACTAAACGCCACCATTTTAAATTTTCCATCTTTTTCTGAACAAGGCTTAGGCCGCACCAGCTTGATTAGTCACGTCATTGACGTAGGGCAAGCAAAACCAGTCAAACAACGACACTTTTCGGTTTCTCCTGGGGTCGAAAAACTTCTTTTCGCTGAGGTCGACCGCATGTTGGCACTTGGTGTCATTGAAGTGTCGCAAAGCGCTTGGTCATCACCTGTAGCCTTGATCGTCAAACCTAATAAAGTGCGCTTGTGTCTCGATGCGCGTAAGGTAAATGAGGTTACTGTGAAGGATGCTTATCCCCTGCCTCTCATTGATGGAATTCTCAGTCGGCTTCCTAAGGCTCAATTCATTTCGAGTTTGGATCTGAAGGATGCCTTCTGGCAGATTCCATTGGATGCAGCGTCAAGGGATAAGACAGCCTTCACAGTGCCCAATCGACCGTTGTACCAGTTTGTTACAATGCCTTTCGGCCTATGTAACGCACCGCAGACGATGTCTCGCTTGATGGACAAGGTCATACCTGCTCATTTGAGAACACAAGTTTTTGTATACTTAGACGATTTGCTTTTGATAACCGAGACCTTTGACGATCATTTAGCTTTGCTGCAGGAGGTAGCCATCTGTATTCGACATGCTGGTCTGACGATAAATATTGAAAAAAGTAAATTTTTACTCAAACAAATTCGTTATTTGGGTCACGTGATTGGGCATGGAACCATCAGTACTGATCCAGAAAAGGTGCAAGCGATTCGAGATTTTCCCTTGCCAAAAACTGTGCGACAGCTTCGTCGTTTTCTCGGTGTCTGTGGATGGTACCGACGGTTCGTGCTAAATTACGCTTCCATTTCGACACCGTTGACCAACATGCTGCAAAAAGCGAAAAAATTTGTTTGGACTGAGGAGTCGATAGCAGCTTTTGAGACCCTCAAAAATAGCCTTAGTAGTGCACCTGTGCTTCATAGCCCTGATTTTTCGCGTCCGTTTTCAATCCAATGCGATGCCTCTCAGTATGGAGTCGGAGCCGTTCTGGCTCAACGTGATGATGATGAAAATGAAGTCCCGATTGCGTATATGTCACATAAATTTAACCAAGCGCAACGAAACTATACCGTTTCAGAACAAGAATGTCTTGCAGCGGTCATGGCCATAAAAAAATTTCGAGCTTACGTCGAAAGGCATGAATTCGAAGTGATCACTGATCACGCGTCTTTAAAATGGTTAATGGGCCAAACCGACCTGCATGGCAGACTTGCTCGCTGGGCTTTGAAACTTCAAGGTTTCAAATTTAAAATCATTCATCGCAAAGGTAGCCAAAACGTAGTTCCCGATTCTTTATCGAGAGTGCATTTGCCGGAGGATGTCGAAATTTCAGAATTGACAGAAACTGCAGTTACGACTTGGCCAGTTTTGGATTTTTCTTCTGCACATTTTAAAACAGAAAATTATCTAAAACTGGTTGACGAGTTTCAAAAAAATGACGAGCAACAACCAGACATACAAGTTGTGGACGGCTTAATTTACAAGCGTTGTGAATTTGCGAGTGGTGATCCCACCCAAGAAGAACAGTCATGGAAACTCTGGGTGCCTGAGGAATTGAGAAGATCTCTCATTGTTGAAGCTCATGATCACCCAATGAGTTCTCATGGTGGGATTCACAAAACGCTTACGCGACTCAAAATGTTGTATTTTTGGCCAAGAATGGCAAAACAAGTCCGCGACTATGTGCTGGCGTGTGAAGTTTGCAAACTGACCAAAGCTCCTAGTTACATACTTCGTCCACCTATGGGACAACAGCTCACTTCGATTCGAATTTTTCAGAGACTCTACGTAGACCTTTTAGGGCCTTACCCTAGGTCACGCTCAGGGAACGTGGGTCTCGTGATTGTGCTTGACCACCTGTCGAAGTTTCATTTCTTGGAACCAATTCGGACCTTTACCGCCAAAAAGATTGTCGAATTTCTAGAGAAGCGAATTTTCGCAATTTTCGGTGTTCCCGAAATTATAACCTCTGACAATGGCGTACAATTCCGATCTAATAGGTTTAAAGATTTAGTACAAAAATATGGTGTCAAGCATAATTTAACTGCAAATTATTCTCCTCAGTCAAATGCTGTCGAACGTGTGAATCGTTCAATAATCGCAGCCGTTCGCGCATATATTCATCCGGACCAAAAAGATTGGGATGAAAATTTATATGCGATAAGTGCCGCTCTCCGCAGCTCAGTTCACTCTTCTTCAGGTTTTTCACCATATTTTGTTGTGTTCGGACAAAATATGATATGTCATGCTAAAAGCTACGAACTTCTGCGAAAACTAAAAATGCTGGAAGATCCCACAGCAGCGGTAAAACCTGAAGAGAGAACTGAGTTGATTCGAGAACAAGTGAGAGAGAATCTGCGTCAGGCATTTGAGAAAAATGAGAAAATTTACAACATGCGCACACGTCCCGTGAGTTTTGAAGTTGGTCAGATTGTTTACCGAAGAAGTTTCGCCCAAAGCAAGGCCTCTGAGCATTTTAGCGCAAAGTTGGCAAACGTTTTCGAGAAAGCTAGGATCACTAAGAGGATGGGTTCGGCATACTATGAGCTGGCTGACATGGCGAACAAACGGCTTGGGGTATTTCACGCTAAAGATATTCGAGAATAGTGCCTTCAGTTCTTGTAACGAGTGATGGTCGGTTCCGAATAACTGTTTTGTAACGGCACCAAATCTCACCATTTGCGTTGTCGGGGTTGTTCACGATGTGGTGTATTTGTCATATCATTGTGGTATAACATTTTCACTCTTTACCACTTAGCGTGAACATACCATCGATAAAACCTTTTATTTGGTTCAGATACACAAGGTAATCTCAGGTGCACAGCATCGTGAACGACCCTAACTCGCAACGGTGTCAAAGTGTGGACTGACAATTTGCTGTTTGACCGCTGACGGATTTTAATTTGGCAGCTGACAATTTGCTGTTTGACAGCTGACACATTTCTAAACTTGGCAAATGTGACAGTTGACACGTTGTCAAACATGACAACTGACACTATTTCCACCTTTGAAAATCATGACTGTTTGTTTGCAACCCGTTTTGCCGTAGTCATTGTGTCACACAGCGGGTATGAGTTACAAAATTGTATCATACACTTGCATAGTGCAAACGCTGAGAAGAAATCTACTTGTGTGACAAAGGGCATGGAGATTCGGCAGAAAACACGCGGGAGAAAAGTTTTTTGGGAAGAAAAGATTGCCGTGGATTGCTAATCAGCACGTCGTAATTTGCTTTTTGCCTTGCTCAGTATATAAATTAAAATAATAAATTAGTATTTTACTTAAATATTATTAAAATAAATAGTCGTAACGAGAACGTAATCACACATACTTTTTTCGTTAAAGCAAGCAAAAGTAAACGACGAAAACGAACGAAAAATATATTTGAAAAATAAATTTTTCATTCAATTCAATATAAGCATACACACACATTCACACGCAGAGCATTCATCTTCACGGCGCTGGCATCAGAATCGGAGAAAATTTGATTTCAACATATCTTGAATGCAGTGAAAAATCGTTCATAACGATTGGTTTATTAGAATAATTTTTTTAAATAAGAAAAAAAATTTCTAATCCATTAAATAAAAAAGAAGTGTTCCACCTTGTGTCGTTGCTTTGACTACATCCAAGTATATCGGCAGCTGACGATTGTTTCGGAATCCACTCGTGCCGCTTGTCAGCAGCATATCAGTGACTGCAAAATGGATGTGATTGCGACCCATACATTTTAGACCTTCAGCGCATATTTTTGCCCAGTGACGATAGCATGAATTGCAATCTGATGTCAGAATATATTGAATTCGTTGCTGACCGCTTGTTGAACGAGCTGTGTGTTGACAAGGGTTACAATACACTAAATCCATTCAGTTTTATGGAGTTGATTTCTTTGGATGGTAAGACAAATTTTTTTGAAAAGAAAATGGGTGAATATCAGAAGTGGGGCGTTACAACCAACCGTTTGGACAACGTTTTTACGCTAGATGCTGACTTCTAAAAGCTCAGAAGAAATTTGCAATTAGCATATACACCTATCTAATCATTAAGCTTTTTAATTTAGTTATATTGTACTTTTCTTGTGACTTCAATTAATTGTCAAGGAATTAATAGAAAAAACCAAACAAATCTTAAATTATTTAAAGTAGATGAAGTAGTTTAAAAGCAAATAAAATATTTGGCTGTAGCTATTGATGTTAATTTTACATAAACTGCTAGTTGAAATTCCTAAAATTCTTAAAAACATAAAGTGAATCTTGCTTACGCTAAACAAAAAAAAAAAACACAGATAAAGTGCCTTAACTTTGCCTTAGCAGCAAAGCTGTATTTTTTTTTACTTTACCAATTAAGAAACATATTTAAGCTTGAAGTAATTTTGAAAAAAAAAAAAAAAAGAAACAACTATCGTTCGAATAACAAAAACAATGAAAATCATTTTTTTGTAATACTTGAACAAATCAAATTTTATACAACAATGAATATTAGGTACTGTTAATAATAGTTTAAAAAATTGCTTTTGTATATTAGTTATAAATCAGTTTATACAAAAATTTGTCTGTGAACAAAAGAAACGTTTCTTTTTATTAATACAAAACTAGTTTAAGCGTTCTACATAAGCTTATTTGTTTTTTTTTTGAAAACTTCGGCTAAGCTAAAGTTCGACTAAGGAAATTTGGTCTTGCCACTCTGTCAAGATTTTCTTTTTTGATTTTTTTTTACACACTTTTTAAGTATACATATTTTACTTTTTTTAAAGATTCTATTATTCTTATGCCAAATATTAAAAATATTGAAATATACAATTTTTTATTATAAAATTGTTGTTATGCTAAAATACTTGCAACGTCAATTCAAATATTGGAAGTCAATTATGACTACATAATGACTTTTAAAACTACTTATAATTAATTGAATTTCTTTATCTTTAAATACAGTTTAAATAGTTCATAAATTGCTCCATTTTCCTAATCAATTAAAAATTAAACATACAACAACTTACACTCGAATAAAGAGTAAACTCTTTTTGTTTAGCTTATATTGTTTTTTATAAAATCTCATCATTGTAATTTTTATCAATTATAACTTTTCAATTGTCTAACAAAATGAAACACTAAAGTTTTTTTATTTGGTCAGGGGGAGAAGATGTTTGCTCTTGGGAGGGTTTCCAATATATTTAGCCCCTGAACCCTCACGGAAGGGTGGGAAAAGTGTGGGCCGAGCTCGTCCACCAGAGCTCAACGAGTAGGTGTTGGATGATTGGGCCAGGGGTGCCCAAACGGTTTCCTTTATTTTTTTATATTTGTTTTACTTGATTTTTAATTCTCGTTTCAGAAAATTTTTTTTTGTATTCTTTATTTGGAATCACCGACGTGCGATGACTTATGCACGTGACATTTGTACGGCAAGGGTACACGTGGACGGCCACAAGACCCCACCCCACATCTCACCGAACTGCTAGCAATGGCTAACTAGCACGTGCAACCGTGGCCAACCTAGTGTCCGCGGGTCACTGGACCGGGGCGATGGTACCACCTCTGTGCGTGAGCGGCCTTATAAATACTGGTCATCGAGAACCAGGGGCGCTGTAAAAAGGCGCCCTCAAACTAAATGCAAAGGGCCGCCCTCTCGCAGAGATGGTAGCACCGCTCCACAACAACCAAAATGTTAAAATTTTGAAATTTAAAATTCATTTTTGAATTTTAACGTCCATGTTGACTCCAAAAAATTTTCGCCTCCGTTACAAATTGGCGCCCAACGTGGGGCCGATAAAAATTTTGTAATTATCGACTCTCTCCGTAAATTTTTTTTGTGATGTTCGGTAGCGCGTCGGTGATTCCAACCAAAGAGTACATTGTTTTTTCTAGCAGTTTTTTTTTTTGTCAAAAATTTGTGATTTTGTTTTTTTATATTTTGAATTGGATAGTCAGGGTTGGCTGCTGGAATATCCGTCTGTGACATTAATCTGCATTCGAATCCGCAGTCAAATCACTGAAATGATTAATTCCTTTGTGTTTGATATGAAAACTGTGATTGATATTAAATTTCAATTTTTAAATTTTCAATAGTTAAATTTATTAAATAATTTTTTTGTTTTCTTGCGTGATGATATCGGGTTCGGAGGTAGTGTCGAGTGTTGCCTGGAATTGCGATGTTGTTGCGTTTAGTGCGCATGTCGACCGCTTCACTCGGGACTATTTTTCTGGACTTCGTGTCATCACGTGAGCCCATTTAAGTTGTAGTTTCCGGTTAATTAACAAGTTTTTTTTATTATCTATTGGACCCCCTGACTCAATCAACCAACAACCGCTCAACATAATTTCAAAGCAAATCTCTCTCTTCTAAGACCAAATAAATAAGACCTATACATTTATATTTATAAATTTTTGATTTTTTTACCATGCCTTTGCATCATAGCGATGAAAATTTAACGGTACAGGTGGAACTAGCTGGAAATTGCTGCAGCATTTGCTCGCAGTCCTTCGGCAAGGCTGATGACCTGGTGGCAACACCATGCAGTCATATTTTCCACAAAGATTGCATATCCCCGTGGGTAATAAAGGCTCACAGCTGTCCGCTGTGCCGCACGTTGTGCACAGTTAAGAAACTTAAGCCATGGCAACCAAATCTGGTGGTCGATCCTTCTTTACTTTCTCCTAGTAAGGCAACGGAGAGCCACGGTGCAGTCCGTAAAGAACGTCCGGCCACTAGAAGCCAACGAAACCTAGGTTTCAGCCAGGCACAAAATTCAAATTTGAACATGTCGGGAATGCAACCCGTGCAAAAAGGGTCAGTCGACCTATACTCCCGTCAAGCTGCTGGCGCACATAGCGCACCAAATCTTGCTCCTACTGATAATTTTCAGCCTTCAATGGCTCAACATCAGGTTTCGGATAGTGATTTGCAGCACTTGATCAATGAGGCAGTTCGCACTGAACTCGCTAAATTGCAAATTAATCAAGTCAGACATACTCCTTATGGAGTTCCATCCGGTAGCAACCCCTTGCAGAGTTTTCCTCAGAACTTGGAGCCAATGCCAAGTATAAATTCGGCACCGAATGTTTATAGTGTTCCTCCACCAAACTTTATGCCCGCTCCACCTTCGACTTCGGGTCACAATCGACAGTTTGTCCAGAGTATGCCAGCTCCTTATACACCAAGCCACATGCCGCATCATAGTGGGTATGCTCCAGGACCTGCTTCGCAATTTGTACCGTCAGAGAACGTTGCCAGTTTGATTTCCAATTGGAAAGTCACGTTCAGTGGCAAAGAAGATGCCTTAACAGTTGATAAATTTATTTATCGAGTGCACGCTCTGACGATGCAAAGTTTGCGAGGAGATTTCGGAGCATTGTGCTGTCATGCGCACATGTTGTTCGTTGGAAAGGCGCTGGAATGGTTCTGGCGTTACCATCGAAGTGTGCCTAGGGTTGAATGGGGTGCGTTGTGCTCAGAGCTTCGTAGCCAATTTTGTGATCGCAGAACTGATCTAGACATCATGGATCTGGTGCGAAATAGGAAGCAAAAGTTTGATGAAAAATTTGATGAGTTCTACGAAGCAGTCTTGCAATTGACTGATAAATTACAACGGCCTCTTGACTCTCAGGTTTTGCTGGAAATTCTGCAAAGGAATTTGCGTTTGGATGTTAGGCGTAGTTTGTTGTATGTTCCCATACAAAGTGTTAGCCAGCTTCGCGCGTTTGTTCAGAAACGTGAATTGCTTGATGAAGAGTACGGGAGGAATTCTCGCAACTATCAAAATCAGCGTCAGGTTTCTGAGCTGGCATGCGAGTCTGGTGACGCGACCGCTACCCCTATCAATAGGAATAACGATAATTTTTTAGATTTGTCAACCGCCCCTCATTAACTTCTGAGGTGGCCTGCCAAACTGAGGCAATCCCGGATGTACCAAATACCCAAATTCGAATTTTAACACGTGAAGAAAAGGCTGCTACTGTGCCACAACGGACGTTCAAACCGTTGCATGTTCGTTGGCTCGAATATAACGCTGCGCGTCGACGTATATTTCAGAGCGAGGGCTCCATTCAAATCCAATGCAAAAAGAAACGGCGATCAACTGCGAGATTGAGGCAATTTTGGAAAAAGGTCCGAGCCTTGAGAAAGTTTGCGTGCTCGGCGGTTTTGTCGTTTGCTCCTGCGAAGGATATTCGTCCTTACGCACCGGTCTCATTAGCCGGCGAAATGTTAGTAGGATTGATCGATACTGGCGCTACTATCAGTTGCATAGCCAATAATTTGGCAAAAAGACTATTGTCTAACCAGTCGCTGAAGTGGAAAAGGTTTTCGATCAATCTGAAGACGGCGGACGGGACGAGTCATGCTTCTGCAGGAGTCCTCGACACCACCATCACCTTTCGAGGAGTCACCAAACCCCTCAGGTTTTTGATAGTTCCAACTTTGTCTCAAGACTTGTATTTGGGAGTTGATTTCGTAAAAGCATTTGGCTTGGCTGGAGATCTCTTTCTGGAAAATTACAACGGCTCTCCTGTTAGAGAGATTTCTGAAGTTGATTCCAACCACCATGTGTTGACTACTCGTCAGCAATTTCGACTAAACGCCACCATTTTAAATTTTCCATCTTTTTCTGAACAAGGCTTAGGCCGCACCAGCTTGATTAGTCACGTCATTGACGTAGGGCAAGCAAAACCAGTCAAACAACGACACTTTTCGGTTTCTCCTGGGGTCGAAAAACTTCTTTTCGCTGAGGTCGACCGCATGTTGGCACTTGGTGTCATTGAAGTGTCGCAAAGCGCTTGGTCATCACCTGTAGCCTTGATCGTCAAACCTAATAAAGTGCGCTTGTGTCTCGATGCGCGTAAGGTAAATGAGGTTACTGTGAAGGATGCTTATCCCCTGCCTCTCATTGATGGAATTCTCAGTCGGCTTCCTAAGGCTCAATTCATTTCGAGTTTGGATCTGAAGGATGCCTTCTGGCAGATTCCATTGGATGCAGCGTCAAGGGATAAGACAGCCTTCACAGTGCCCAATCGACCGTTGTACCAGTTTGTTACAATGCCTTTCGGCCTATGTAACGCACCGCAGACGATGTCTCGCTTGATGGACAAGGTCATACCTGCTCATTTGAGAACACAAGTTTTTGTATACTTAGACGATTTGCTTTTGATAACCGAGACCTTTGACGATCATTTAGCTTTGCTGCAGGAGGTAGCCATCTGTATTCGACATGCTGGTCTGACGATAAATATTGAAAAAAGTAAATTTTTACTCAAACAAATTCGTTATTTGGGTCACGTGATTGGGCATGGAACCATCAGTACTGATCCAGAAAAGGTGCAAGCGATTCGAGATTTTCCCTTGCCAAAAACTGTGCGACAGCTTCGTCGTTTTCTCGGTGTCTGTGGATGGTACCGACGGTTCGTGCTAAATTACGCTTCCATTTCGACACCGTTGACCAACATGCTGCAAAAAGCGAAAAAATTTGTTTGGACTGAGGAGTCGATAGCAGCTTTTGAGACCCTCAAAAATAGCCTTAGTAGTGCACCTGTGCTTCATAGCCCTGATTTTTCGCGTCCGTTTTCAATCCAATGCGATGCCTCTCAGTATGGAGTCGGAGCCGTTCTGGCTCAACGTGATGATGATGAAAATGAAGTCCCGATTGCGTATATGTCACATAAATTTAACCAAGCGCAACGAAACTATACCGTTTCAGAACAAGAATGTCTTGCAGCGGTCATGGCCATAAAAAAATTTCGAGCTTACGTCGAAAGGCATGAATTCGAAGTGATCACTGATCACGCGTCTTTAAAATGGTTAATGGGCCAAACCGACCTGCATGGCAGACTTGCTCGCTGGGCTTTGAAACTTCAAGGTTTCAAATTTAAAATCATTCATCGCAAAGGTAGCCAAAACGTAGTTCCCGATTCTTTATCGAGAGTGCATTTGCCGGAGGATGTCGAAATTTCAGAATTGACAGAAACTGCAGTTACGACTTGGCCAGTTTTGGATTTTTCTTCTGCACATTTTAAAACAGAAAATTATCTAAAACTGGTTGACGAGTTTCAAAAAAATGACGAGCAACAACCAGACATACAAGTTGTGGACGGCTTAATTTACAAGCGTTGTGAATTTGCGAGTGGTGATCCCACCCAAGAAGAACAGTCATGGAAACTCTGGGTGCCTGAGGAATTGAGAAGATCTCTCATTGTTGAAGCTCATGATCACCCAATGAGTTCTCATGGTGGGATTCACAAAACGCTTACGCGACTCAAAATGTTGTATTTTTGGCCAAGAATGGCAAAACAAGTCCGCGACTATGTGCTGGCGTGTGAAGTTTGCAAACTGACCAAAGCTCCTAGTTACATACTTCGTCCACCTATGGGACAACAGCTCACTTCGATTCGAATTTTTCAGAGACTCTACGTAGACCTTTTAGGGCCTTACCCTAGGTCACGCTCAGGGAACGTGGGTCTCGTGATTGTGCTTGACCACCTGTCGAAGTTTCATTTCTTGGAACCAATTCGGACCTTTACCGCCAAAAAGATTGTCGAATTTCTAGAGAAGCGAATTTTCGCAATTTTCGGTGTTCCCGAAATTATAACCTCTGACAATGGCGTACAATTCCGATCTAATAGGTTTAAAGATTTAGTACAAAAATATGGTGTCAAGCATAATTTAACTGCAAATTATTCTCCTCAGTCAAATGCTGTCGAACGTGTGAATCGTTCAATAATCGCAGCCGTTCGCGCATATATTCATCCGGACCAAAAAGATTGGGATGAAAATTTATATGCGATAAGTGCCGCTCTCCGCAGCTCAGTTCACTCTTCTTCAGGTTTTTCACCATATTTTGTTGTGTTCGGACAAAATATGATATGTCATGCTAAAAGCTACGAACTTCTGCGAAAACTAAAAATGCTGGAAGATCCCACAGCAGCGGTAAAACCTGAAGAGAGAACTGAGTTGATTCGAGAACAAGTGAGAGAGAATCTGCGTCAGGCATTTGAGAAAAATGAGAAAATTTACAACATGCGCACACGTCCCGTGAGTTTTGAAGTTGGTCAGATTGTTTACCGAAGAAGTTTCGCCCAAAGCAAGGCCTCTGAGCATTTTAGCGCAAAGTTGGCAAACGTTTTCGAGAAAGCTAGGATCACTAAGAGGATGGGTTCGGCATACTATGAGCTGGCTGACATGGCGAACAAACGGCTTGGGGTATTTCACGCTAAAGATATTCGAGAATAGTGCCTTCAGTTCTTGTAACGAGTGATGGTCGGTTCCGAATAACTGTTTTGTAACGGCACCAAATCTCACCATTTGCGTTGTCGGGGTTGTTCACGATGTGGTGTATTTGTCATATCATTGTGGTATAACATTTTCACTCTTTACCACTTAGCGTGAACATACCATCGATAAAACCTTTTATTTGGTTCAGATACACAAGGTAATCTCAGGTGCACAGCATCGTGAACGACCCTAACTCGCAACGGTGTCAAAGTGTGGACTGACAATTTGCTGTTTGACCGCTGACGGATTTTAATTTGGCAGCTGACAATTCGCTGTTTGACAGCTGACACATTTCTAAACTTGGCAAATGTGACAGTTGACACGTTGTCAAACATGACAACTGACACTATTTCCACCTTTGAAAATCATGACTGTTTGTTTGCAACCCGTTTTGCCGTAGTCATTGTGTCACACAGCGGGTATGAGTTACAAAATTGTATCATACACTTGCATAGTGCAAACGCTGAGAAGAAATCTACTTGTGTGACAAAGGGCATGGAGATTCGGCAGAAAACACGCGGGAGAAAAGTTTTTTGGGAAGAAAAGATTGCCGTGGATTGCTAATCAGCACGTCGTAATTTGCTTTTTGCCTTGCTCAGTATATAAATTAAAATAATAAATTAGTATTTTACTTAAATATTATTAAAATAAATAGTCGTAACGAGAACGTAATCACACATACTTTTTTCGTTAAAGCAAGCAAAAGTAAACGACGAAAACGAACGAAAAATATATTTGAAAAATAAATTTTTCATTCAATTCAATATAAGCATACACACACATTCACACGCAGAGCATTCATCTTCACGGCGCTGGCATCAGAATCGGAGAAAATTTGATTTCAACATATCTTGAATGCAGTGAAAAATCGTTCATAACGATTGGTTTATTAGAATAATTTTTTTAAATAAGAAAAAAAATTTCTAATCCATTAAATAAAAAAGAAGTGTTCCACCTTGTGTCGTTGCTTTGACTACATCCAAGTATATCGGCAGCTGACGATTGTTTCGGAATCCACTCGTGCCGCTTGTCAGCAGCATATCAGTGACTGCAAAATGGATGTGATTGCGACCCATACATTTTAGACCTTCAGCGCATATTTTTGCCCAGTGACGATAGCATGAATTGCAATCTGATGTCAGAATATATTGAATTCGTTGCTGACCGCTTGTTGAACGAGCTGTGTGTTGACAAGGGTTACAATACACTAAATCCATTCAGTTTTATGGAGTTGATTTCTTTGGATGGTAAGACAAATTTTTTTGAAAAGAAAATGGGTGAATATCAGAAGTGGGGCGTTACAACCAACCGTTTGGACAACGTTTTTACGCTAGATGCTGACTTCTAAAAGCTCAGAAGAAATTTGCAATTAGCATATACACCTATCTAATCATTAAGCTTTTTAATTTAGTTATATTGTACTTTTCTTGTGACTTCAATTAATTGTCAAGGAATTAATAGAAAAAACCAAACAAATCTTAAATTATTTAAAGTAGATGAAGTAGTTTAAAAGCAAATAAAATATTTGGCTGTAGCTATTGATGTTAATTTTACATAAACTGCTAGTTGAAATTCCTAAAATTCTTAAAAACATAAAGTGAATCTTGCTTACGCTAAACAAAAAAAAAAAAACACAGATAAAGTGCCTTAACTTTGCCTTAGCAGCAAAGCTGTATTTTTTTTTACTTTACCAATTAAGAAACATATTTAAGCTTGAAGTAATTTTGAAAAAAAAAAAAAAAAGAAACAACTATCGTTCGAATAACAAAAACAATGAAAATCATTTTTTTGTAATACTTGAACAAATCAAATTTTATACAACAATGAATATTAGGTACTGTTAATAATAGTTTAAAAAATTGCTTTTGTATATTAGTTATAAATCAGTTTATACAAAAATTTGTCTGTGAACAAAAGAAACGTTTCTTTTTATTAATACAAAACTAGTTTAAGCGTTCTACATAAGCTTATTTGTTTTTTTTTTGAAAACTTCGGCTAAGCTAAAGTTCGACTAAGGAAATTTGGTCTTGCCACTCTGTCAAGATTTTCTTTTTTGATTTTTTTTTACACACTTTTTAAGTATACATATTTTACTTTTTTTAAAGATTCTATTATTCTTATGCCAAATATTAAAAATATTGAAATATACAATTTTTTATTATAAAATTGTTGTTATGCTAAAATACTTGCAACGTCAATTCAAATATTGGAAGTCAATTATGACTACATAATGACTTTTAAAACTACTTATAATTAATTGAATTTCTTTATCTTTAAATACAGTTTAAATAGTTCATAAATTGCTCCATTTTCCTAATCAATTAAAAATTAAACATACAACAACTTACACTCGAATAAATAGTAAACTCTTTTTGTTTAGCTTATATTGTTTTTTATAAAATCTCATCATTGTAATTTTTATCAATTATAACTTTTCAATTGTCTAACAAAATGAAACACTAAAGTTTTTTTATTTGGTCAGGGGGAGAAGATGTTTGCTCTTGGGAGGGTTTCCAATATATTTAGCCCCTGAACCCTCACGGAAGGGTGGGAAAAGTGTGGGCCGAGCTCGTCCACCAGAGCTCAACGAGTAGGTGTTGGATGATTGGGCCAGGGGTGCCCAAACGGTTTCCTTTATTTTTTTATATTTGTTTTACTTGATTTTTAATTCTCGTTTCAGAAAATTTTTTTTTGTATTCTTTATTTGGAATCACCGACGTGCGATGACTTATGCACGTGACATTTGTACGGCAAGGGTACACGTGGACGGCCACAAGACCCCACCCCACATCTCACCGAACTGCTAGCAATGGCTAACTAGCACGTGCAACCGTGGCCAACCTAGTGTCCGCGGGTCACTGGACCGGGGCGATGGTACCACCTCTGTGCGTGAGCGGCCTTATAAATACTGGTCATCGAGAACCAGGGGCGCTGTAAAAAGGCGCCCTCAAACTAAATGCAAAGGGCCGCCCTCTCGCAGAGATGGTAGCACCGCTCCACAACAACCAAAATGTTAAAATTTTGAAATTTAAAATTCATTTTTGAATTTTAACGTCCATGTTGACTCCAAAAAATTTTCGCCTCCGTTACAAATTGGCGCCCAACGTGGGGCCGATAAAAATTTTGTAATTATCGACTCTCTCCGTAAATTTTTTTTGTGATGTTCGGTAGCGCGTCGGTGATTCCAACCAAAGAGTACATTGTTTTTTCTAGCAGTTTTTTTTTTGTCAAAAATTTGTGATTTTGTTTTTTTATATTTTGAATTGGATAGTCAGGGTTGGCTGCTGGAATATCCGTCTGTGACATTAATCTGCATTCGAATCCGCAGTCAAATCACTGAAATGATTAATTCCTTTGTGTTTGATATGAAAACTGTGATTGATATTAAATTTCAATTTTTAAATTTTCAATAGTTAAATTTATTAAATAATTTTTTTGTTTTCTTGCGTGATGATATCGGGTTCGGAGGTAGTGTCGAGTGTTGCCTGGAATTGCGATGTTGTTGCGTTTAGTGCGCATGTCGACCGCTTCACTCGGGACTATTTTTCTGGACTTCGTGTCATCACGTGAGCCCATTTAAGTTGTAGTTTCCGGTTAATTAACAAGTTTTTTTTATTATCTATTGGACCCCCTGACTCAATCAACCAACAACCGCTCAACATAATTTCAAAGCAAATCTCTCTCTTCTAAGACCAAATAAATAAGACCTATACATTTATATTTATAAATTTTTGATTTTTTTACCATGCCTTTGCATCATAGCGATGAAAATTTAACGGTACAGGTGGAACTAGCTGGAAATTGCTGCAGCATTTGCTCGCAGTCCTTCGGCAAGGCTGATGACCTGGTGGCAACACCATGCAGTCATATTTTCCACAAAGATTGCATATCCCCGTGGGTAATAAAGGCTCACAGCTGTCCGCTGTGCCGCACGTTGTGCACAGTTAAGAAACTTAAGCCATGGCAACCAAATCTGGTGGTCGATCCTTCTTTACTTTCTCCTAGTAAGGCAACGGAGAGCCACGGTGCAGTCCGTAAAGAACGTCCGGCCACTAGAAGCCAACGAAACCTAGGTTTCAGCCAGGCACAAAATTCAAATTTGAACATGTCGGGAATGCAACCCGTGCAAAAAGGGTCAGTCGACCTATACTCCCGTCAAGCTGCTGGCGCACATAGCGCACCAAATCTTGCTCCTACTGATAATTTTCAGCCTTCAATGGCTCAACATCAGGTTTCGGATAGTGATTTGCAGCACTTGATCAATGAGGCAGTTCGCACTGAACTCGCTAAATTGCAAATTAATCAAGTCAGACATACTCCTTATGGAGTTCCATCCGGTAGCAACCCCTTGCAGAGTTTTCCTCAGAACTTGGAGCCAATGCCAAGTATAAATTCGGCACCGAATGTTTATAGTGTTCCTCCACCAAACTTTATGCCCGCTCCACCTTCGACTTCGGGTCACAATCGACAGTTTGTCCAGAGTATGCCAGCTCCTTATACACCAAGCCACATGCCGCATCATAGTGGGTATGCTCCAGGACCTGCTTCGCAATTTGTACCGTCAGAGAACGTTGCCAGTTTGATTTCCAATTGGAAAGTCACGTTCAGTGGCAAAGAAGATGCCTTAACAGTTGATAAATTTATTTATCGAGTGCACGCTCTGACGATGCAAAGTTTGCGAGGAGATTTCGGAGCATTGTGCTGTCATGCGCACATGTTGTTCGTTGGAAAGGCGCTGGAATGGTTCTGGCGTTACCATCGAAGTGTGCCTAGGGTTGAATGGGGTGCGTTGTGCTCAGAGCTTCGTAGCCAATTTTGTGATCGCAGAACTGATCTAGACATCATGGATCTGGTGCGAAATAGGAAGCAAAAGTTTGATGAAAAATTTGATGAGTTCTACGAAGCAGTCTTGCAATTGACTGATAAATTACAACGGCCTCTTGACTCTCAGGTTTTGCTGGAAATTCTGCAAAGGAATTTGCGTTTGGATGTTAGGCGTAGTTTGTTGTATGTTCCCATACAAAGTGTTAGCCAGCTTCGCGCGTTTGTTCAGAAACGTGAATTGCTTGATGAAGAGTACGGGAGGAATTCTCGCAACTATCAAAATCAGCGTCAGGTTTCTGAGCTGGCATGCGAGTCTGGTGACGCGACCGCTACCCCTATCAATAGGAATAACGATAATTTTTTAGATTTGTCAACCGCCCCTCATTAACTTCTGAGGTGGCCTGCCAAACTGAGGCAATCCCGGATGTACCAAATACCCAAATTCGAATTTTAACACGTGAAGAAAAGGCTGCTACTGTGCCACAACGGACGTTCAAACCGTTGCATGTTCGTTGGCTCGAATATAACGCTGCGCGTCGACGTATATTTCAGAGCGAGGGCTCCATTCAAATCCAATGCAAAAAGAAACGGCGATCAACTGCGAGATTGAGGCAATTTTGGAAAAAGGTCCGAGCCTTGAGAAAGTTTGCGTGCTCGGCGGTTTTGTCGTTTGCTCCTGCGAAGGATATTCGTCCTTACGCACCGGTCTCATTAGCCGGCGAAATGTTAGTAGGATTGATCGATACTGGCGCTACTATCAGTTGCATAGCCAATAATTTGGCAAAAAGACTATTGTCTAACCAGTCGCTGAAGTGGAAAAGGTTTTCGATCAATCTGAAGACGGCGGACGGGACGAGTCATGCTTCTGCAGGAGTCCTCGACACCACCATCACCTTTCGAGGAGTCACCAAACCCCTCAGGTTTTTGATAGTTCCAACTTTGTCTCAAGACTTGTATTTGGGAGTTGATTTCGTAAAAGCATTTGGCTTGGCTGGAGATCTCTTTCTGGAAAATTACAACGGCTCTCCTGTTAGAGAGATTTCTGAAGTTGATTCCAACCACCATGTGTTGACTACTCGTCAGCAATTTCGACTAAACGCCACCATTTTAAATTTTCCATCTTTTTCTGAACAAGGCTTAGGCCGCACCAGCTTGATTAGTCACGTCATTGACGTAGGGCAAGCAAAACCAGTCAAACAACGACACTTTTCGGTTTCTCCTGGGGTCGAAAAACTTCTTTTCGCTGAGGTCGACCGCATGTTGGCACTTGGTGTCATTGAAGTGTCGCAAAGCGCTTGGTCATCACCTGTAGCCTTGATCGTCAAACCTAATAAAGTGCGCTTGTGTCTCGATGCGCGTAAGGTAAATGAGGTTACTGTGAAGGATGCTTATCCCCTGCCTCTCATTGATGGAATTCTCAGTCGGCTTCCTAAGGCTCAATTCATTTCGAGTTTGGATCTGAAGGATGCCTTCTGGCAGATTCCATTGGATGCAGCGTCAAGGGATAAGACAGCCTTCACAGTGCCCAATCGACCGTTGTACCAGTTTGTTACAATGCCTTTCGGCCTATGTAACGCACCGCAGACGATGTCTCGCTTGATGGACAAGGTCATACCTACTCATTTGAGAACACAAGTTTTTGTATACTTAGACGATTTGCTTTTGATAACCGAGACCTTTGACGATCATTTAGCTTTACTGCAGGAGGTAGCCATCTGTATTCGACATGCTGGTCTGACGATAAATATTGAAAAAAGTAAATTTTTACTCAAACAAATTCGTTATTTGGGTCACGTGATTGGGCATGGAACCATCAGTACTGATCCAGAAAAGGTGCAAGCGATTCGAGATTTTCCCTTGCCAAAAACTGTGCGACAGCTTCGTCGTTTTCTCGGTGTCTGTGGATGGTACCGACGGTTCGTGCTAAATTACGCTTCCATTTCGACACCGTTGACCAACATGCTGCAAAAAGCGAAAAAATTTGTTTGGACTGAGGAGTCGATAGCAGCTTTTGAGACCCTCAAAAATAGCCTTAGTAGTGCACCTGTGCTTCATAGCCCTGATTTTTCGCGTCCGTTTTCAATCCAATGCGATGCCTCTCAGTATGGAGTCGGAGCCGTTCTGGCTCAACGTGATGATGATGAAAATGAAGTCCCGATTGCGTATATGTCACATAAATTTAACCAAGCGCAACGAAACTATACCGTTTCAGAACAAGAATGTCTTGCAGCGGTCATGGCCATAAAAAAATTTCGAGCTTACGTCGAAAGGCATGAATTCGAAGTGATCACTGATCACGCGTCTTTAAAATGGTTAATGGGCCAAACCGACCTGCATGGCAGACTTGCTCGCTGGGCTTTGAAACTTCAAGGTTTCAAATTTAAAATCATTCATCGCAAAGGTAGCCAAAACGTAGTTCCCGATTCTTTATCGAGAGTGCATTTGCCGGAGGATGTCGAAATTTCAGAATTGACAGAAACTGCAGTTACGACTTGGCCAGTTTTGGATTTTTCTTCTGCACATTTTAAAACAGAAAATTATCTAAAACTGGTTGACGAGTTTCAAAAAAATGACGAGCAACAACCAGACATACAAGTTGTGGACGGCTTAATTTACAAGCGTTGTGAATTTGCGAGTGGTGATCCCACCCAAGAAGAACAGTCATGGAAACTCTGGGTGCCTGAGGAATTGAGAAGATCTCTCATTGTTGAAGCTCATGATCACCCAATGAGTTCTCATGGTGGGATTCACAAAACGCTTACGCGACTCAAAATGTTGTATTTTTGGCCAAGAATGGCAAAACAAGTCCGCGACTATGTGCTGGCGTGTGAAGTTTGCAAACTGACCAAAGCTCCTAGTTACATACTTCGTCCACCTATGGGACAACAGCTCACTTCGATTCGAATTTTTCAGAGACTCTACGTAGACCTTTTAGGGCCTTACCCTAGGTCACGCTCAGGGAACGTGGGTCTCGTGATTGTGCTTGACCACCTGTCGAAGTTTCATTTCTTGGAACCAATTCGGACCTTTACCGCCAAAAAGATTGTCGAATTTCTAGAGAAGCGAATTTTCGCAATTTTCGGTGTTCCCGAAATTATAACCTCTGACAATGGCGTACAATTCCGATCTAATAGGTTTAAAGATTTAGTACAAAAATATGGTGTCAAGCATAATTTAACTGCAAATTATTCTCCTCAGTCAAATGCTGTCGAACGTGTGAATCGTTCAATAATCGCAGCCGTTCGCGCATATATTCATCCGGACCAAAAAGATTGGGATGAAAATTTATATGCGATAAGTGCCGCTCTCCGCAGCTCAGTTCACTCTTCTTCAGGTTTTTCACCATATTTTGTTGTGTTCGGACAAAATATGATATGTCATGCTAAAAGCTACGAACTTCTGCGAAAACTAAAAATGCTGGAAGATCCCACAGCAGCGGTAAAACCTGAAGAGAGAACTGAGTTGATTCGAGAACAAGTGAGAGAGAATCTGCGTCAGGCATTTGAGAAAAATGAGAAAATGTACAACATGCGCACACGTCCCGTGAGTTTTGAAGTTGGTCAGATTGTTTACCGAAGAAGTTTCGCCCAAAGCAAGGCCTCTGAGCATTTTAGCGCAAAGTTGGCAAACGTTTTCGAGAATGCTAGGATCACTAAGAGGATGGGTTCGGCATACTATGAGCTGGCTGACATGGCGAACAAACGGCTTGGGGTATTTCACGCTAAAGATATTCGAGAATAGTGCCTTCAGTTCTTGTAACGAGTGATGGTCGGTTCCGAATAACTGTTTTGTAACGGCACCAAATCTCACCATTTGCGTTGTCGGGGTTGTTCACGATGTGGTGTATTTGTCATATCATTGTGGTATAACATTTTCACTCTTTACCACTTAGCGTGAACATACCATCGATAAAACCTTTTATTTGGTTCAGATACACAAGATAATCTCAGGTGCACAGCATCGTGAACGACCCTAACTCGCAACGGTGTCAAAGTGTGGACTGACAATTTGCTGTTTGACCGCTGACGGATTTTAATTTGGCAGCTGACAATTTGCTGTTTGACAGCTGACACATTTCTAAACTTGGCAAATGTGACAGTTGACACGTTGTCAAACATGACAACTGACACTATTTCCACCTTTGAAAATCATGACTGTTTGTTTGCAACCCGTTTTGCCGTAGTCATTGTGTCACACAGCGGGTATGAGTTACAAAATTGTATCATACACTTGCATAGTGCAAACGCTGAGAAGAAATCTACTTGTGTGACAAAGGGCATGGAGATTCGGCAGAAAACACGCGGGAGAAAAGTTTTTTGGGAAGAAAAGATTGCCGTGGATTGCTAATCAGCACGTCGTAATTTGCTTTTTGCCTTGCTCAGTATATAAATTAAAATAATAAATTAGTATTTTACTTAAATATTATTAAAATAAATAGTCGTAACGAGAACGTAATCACACATACTTTTTTCGTTAAAGCAAGCAAAAGTAAACGACGAAAACGAACGAAAAATATATTTGAAAAATAAATTTTTCATTCAATTCAATATAAGCATACACACACATTCACACGCAGAGCATTCATCTTCACGGCGCTGGCATCAGAATCGGAGAAAATTTGATTTCAACATATCTTGAATGCAGTGAAAAATCGTTCATAACGATTGGTTTATTAGAATAATTTTTTTAAATAAGAAAAAAAATTTCTAATCCATTAAATAAAAAAGAAGTGTTCCACCTTGTGTCGTTGCTTTGACTACATCCAAGTATATCGGCAGCTGACGATTGTTTCGGAATCCACTCGTGCCGCTTGTCAGCAGCATATCAGTGACTGCAAAATGGATGTGATTGCGACCCATACATTTTAGACCTTCAGCGCATATTTTTGCCCAGTGACGATAGCATGAATTGCAATCTGATGTCAGAATATATTGAATTCGTTGCTGACCGCTTGTTGAACGAGCTGTGTGTTGACAAGGGTTACAATACACTAAATCCATTCAGTTTTATGGAGTTGATTTCTTTGGATGGTAAGACAAATTTTTTTGAAAAGAAAATGGGTGAATATCAGAAGTGGGGCGTTACAACCAACCGTTTGGACAACGTTTTTACGCTAGATGCTGACTTCTAAAAGCTCAGAAGAAATTTGCAATTAGCATATACACCTATCTAATCATTAAGCTTTTTAATTTAGTTATATTGTACTTTTCTTGTGACTTCAATTAATTGTCAAGGAATTAATAGAAAAAACCAAACAAATCTTAAATTATTTAAAGTAGATGAAGTAGTTTAAAAGCAAATAAAATATTTGGCTGTAGCTATTGATGTTAATTTTACATAAACTGCTAGTTGAAATTCCTAAAATTCTTAAAAACATAAAGTGAATCTTGCTTACGCTAAACAAAAAAAAAAAAAAACACAGATAAAGTGCCTTAACTTTGCCTTAGCAGCAAAGCTGTATTTTTTTTTACTTTACCAATTAAGAAACATATTTAAGCTTGAAGTAATTTTGAAAAAAAAAAAAAAAAGAAACAACTATCGTTCGAATAACAAAAACAATGAAAATCATTTTTTTGTAATACTTGAACAAATCAAATTTTATACAACAATGAATATTAGGTACTGTTAATAATAGTTTAAAAAATTGCTTTTGTATATTAGTTATAAATCAGTTTATACAAAAATTTGTCTGTGAACAAAAGAAACGTTTCTTTTTATTAATACAAAACTAGTTTAAGCGTTCTACATAAGCTTATTTGTTTTTTTTTTGAAAACTTCGGCTAAGCTAAAGTTCGACTAAGGAAATTTGGTCTTGCCACTCTGTCAAGATTTTCTTTTTTGATTTTTTTTTACACACTTTTTAAGTATACATATTTTACTTTTTTTAAAGATTCTATTATTCTTATGCCAAATATTAAAAATATTGAAATATACAATTTTTTATTATAAAATTGTTGTTATGCTAAAATACTTGCAACGTCAATTCAAATATTGGAAGTCAATTATGACTACATAATGACTTTTAAAACTACTTATAATTAATTGAATTTCTTTATCTTTAAATACAGTTTAAATAGTTCATAAATTGCTCCATTTTCCTAATCAATTAAAAATTAAACATACAACAACTTACACTCGAATAAATAGTAAACTCTTTTTGTTTAGCTTATATTGTTTTTTATAAAATCTCATCATTGTAATTTTTATCAATTATAACTTTTCAATTGTCTAACAAAATGAAACACTAAAGTTTTTTTATTTGGTCAGGGGGAGAAGATGTTTGCTCTTGGGAGGGTTTCCAATATATTTAGCCCCTGAACCCTCACGGAAGGGTGGGAAAAGTGTGGGCCGAGCTCGTCCACCAGAGCTCAACGAGTAGGTGTTGGATGATTGGGCCAGGGGTGCCCAAACGGTTTCCTTTATTTTTTTATATTTGTTTTACTTGATTTTTAATTCTCGTTTCAGAAAATTTTTTTTTGTATTCTTTATTTGGAATCACCGACGTGCGATGACTTATGCACGTGACATTTGTACGGCAAGGGTACACGTGGACGGCCACAAGACCCCACCCCACATCTCACCGAACTGCTAGCAATGGCTAACTAGCACGTGCAACCGTGGCCAACCTAGTGTCCGCGGGTCACTGGACCGGGGCGATGGTACCACCTCTGTGCGTGAGCGGCCTTATAAATACTGGTCATCGAGAACCAGGGGCGCTGTAAAAAGGCGCCCTCAAACTAAATGCAAAGGGCCGCCCTCTCGCAGAGATGGTAGCACCGCTCCACAACAACCAAAATGTTAAAATTTTGAAATTTAAAATTCATTTTTGAATTTTAACGTCCATGTTGACTCCAAAAAATTTTCGCCTCCGTTACAAATTGGCGCCCAACGTGGGGCCGATAAAAATTTTGTAATTATCGACTCTCTCCGTAAATTTTTTTTGTGATGTTCGGTAGCGCGTCGGTGATTCCAACCAAAGAGTACATTGTTTTTTCTAGCAGTTTTTTTTTTTGTCAAAAATTTGTGATTTTGTTTTTTTATATTTTGAATTGGATAGTCAGGGTTGGCTGCTGGAATATCCGTCTGTGACATTAATCTGCATTCGAATCCGCAGTCAAATCACTGAAATGATTAATTCCTTTGTGTTTGATATGAAAACTGTGATTGATATTAAATTTCAATTTTTAAATTTTCAATAGTTAAATTTATTAAATAATTTTTTTGTTTTCTTGCGTGATGATATCGGGTTCGGAGGTAGTGTCGAGTGTTGCCTGGAATTGCGATGTTGTTGCGTTTAGTGCGCATGTCGACCGCTTCACTCGGGACTATTTTTCTGGACTTCGTGTCATCACGTGAGCCCATTTAAGTTGTAGTTTCCGGTTAATTAACAAGTTTTTTTTATTATCTATTGGACCCCCTGACTCAATCAACCAACAACCGCTCAACATAATTTCAAAGCAAATCTCTCTCTTCTAAGACCAAATAAATAAGACCTATACATTTATATTTATAAATTTTTGATTTTTTTACCATGCCTTTGCATCATAGCGATGAAAATTTAACGGTACAGGTGGAACTAGCTGGAAATTGCTGCAGCATTTGCTCGCAGTCCTTCGGCAAGGCTGATGACCTGGTGGCAACACCATGCAGTCATATTTTCCACAAAGATTGCATATCCCCGTGGGTAATAAAGGCTCACAGCTGTCCGCTGTGCCGCACGTTGTGCACAGTTAAGAAACTTAAGCCATGGCAACCAAATCTGGTGGTCGATCCTTCTTTACTTTCTCCTAGTAAGGCAACGGAGAGCCACGGTGCAGTCCGTAAAGAACGTCCGGCCACTAGAAGCCAACGAAACCTAGGTTTCAGCCAGGCACAAAATTCAAATTTGAACATGTCGGGAATGCAACCCGTGCAAAAAGGGTCAGTCGACCTATACTCCCGTCAAGCTGCTGGCGCACATAGCGCACCAAATCTTGCTCCTACTGATAATTTTCAGCCTTCAATGGCTCAACATCAGGTTTCGGATAGTGATTTGCAGCACTTGATCAATGAGGCAGTTCGCACTGAACTCGCTAAATTGCAAATTAATCAAGTCAGACATACTCCTTATGGAGTTCCATCCGGTAGCAACCCCTTGCAGAGTTTTCCTCAGAACTTGGAGCCAATGCCAAGTATAAATTCGGCACCGAATGTTTATAGTGTTCCTCCACCAAACTTTATGCCCGCTCCACCTTCGACTTCGGGTCACAATCGACAGTTTGTCCAGAGTATGCCAGCTCCTTATACACCAAGCCACATGCCGCATCATAGTGGGTATGCTCCAGGACCTGCTTCGCAATTTGTACCGTCAGAGAACGTTGCCAGTTTGATTTCCAATTGGAAAGTCACGTTCAGTGGCAAAGAAGATGCCTTAACAGTTGATAAATTTATTTATCGAGTGCACGCTCTGACGATGCAAAGTTTGCGAGGAGATTTCGGAGCATTGTGCTGTCATGCGCACATGTTGTTCGTTGGAAAGGCGCTGGAATGGTTCTGGCGTTACCATCGAAGTGTGCCTAGGGTTGAATGGGGTGCGTTGTGCTCAGAGCTTCGTAGCCAATTTTGTGATCGCAGAACTGATCTAGACATCATGGATCTGGTGCGAAATAGGAAGCAAAAGTTTGATGAAAAATTTGATGAGTTCTACGAAGCAGTCTTGCAATTGACTGATAAATTACAACGGCCTCTTGACTCTCAGGTTTTGCTGGAAATTCTGCAAAGGAATTTGCGTTTGGATGTTAGGCGTAGTTTGTTGTATGTTCCCATACAAAGTGTTAGCCAGCTTCGCGCGTTTGTTCAGAAACGTGAATTGCTTGATGAAGAGTACGGGAGGAATTCTCGCAACTATCAAAATCAGCGTCAGGTTTCTGAGCTGGCATGCGAGTCTGGTGACGCGACCGCTACCCCTATCAATAGGAATAACGATAATTTTTTAGATTTGTCAACCGCCCCTCATTAACTTCTGAGGTGGCCTGCCAAACTGAGGCAATCCCGGATGTACCAAATACCCAAATTCGAATTTTAACACGTGAAGAAAAGGCTGCTACTGTGCCACAACGGACGTTCAAACCGTTGCATGTTCGTTGGCTCGAATATAACGCTGCGCGTCGACGTATATTTCAGAGCGAGGGCTCCATTCAAATCCAATGCAAAAAGAAACGGCGATCAACTGCGAGATTGAGGCAATTTTGGAAAAAGGTCCGAGCCTTGAGAAAGTTTGCGTGCTCGGCGGTTTTGTCGTTTGCTCCTGCGAAGGATATTCGTCCTTACGCACCGGTCTCATTAGCCGGCGAAATGTTAGTAGGATTGATCGATACTGGCGCTACTATCAGTTGCATAGCCAATAATTTGGCAAAAAGACTATTGTCTAACCAGTCGCTGAAGTGGAAAAGGTTTTCGATCAATCTGAAGACGGCGGACGGGACGAGTCATGCTTCTGCAGGAGTCCTCGACACCACCATCACCTTTCGAGGAGTCACCAAACCCCTCAGGTTTTTGATAGTTCCAACTTTGTCTCAAGACTTGTATTTGGGAGTTGATTTCGTAAAAGCATTTGGCTTGGCTGGAGATCTCTTTCTGGAAAATTACAACGGCTCTCCTGTTAGAGAGATTTCTGAAGTTGATTCCAACCACCATGTGTTGACTACTCGTCAGCAATTTCGACTAAACGCCACCATTTTAAATTTTCCATCTTTTTCTGAACAAGGCTTAGGCCGCACCAGCTTGATTAGTCACGTCATTGACGTAGGGCAAGCAAAACCAGTCAAACAACGACACTTTTCGGTTTCTCCTGGGGTCGAAAAACTTCTTTTCGCTGAGGTCGACCGCATGTTGGCACTTGGTGTCATTGAAGTGTCGCAAAGCGCTTGGTCATCACCTGTAGCCTTGATCGTCAAACCTAATAAAGTGCGCTTGTGTCTCGATGCGCGTAAGGTAAATGAGGTTACTGTGAAGGATGCTTATCCCCTGCCTCTCATTGATGGAATTCTCAGTCGGCTTCCTAAGGCTCAATTCATTTCGAGTTTGGATCTGAAGGATGCCTTCTGGCAGATTCCATTGGATGCAGCGTCAAGGGATAAGACAGCCTTCACAGTGCCCAATCGACCGTTGTACCAGTTTGTTACAATGCCTTTCGGCCTATGTAACGCACCGCAGACGATGTCTCGCTTGATGGACAAGGTCATACCTACTCATTTGAGAACACAAGTTTTTGTATACTTAGACGATTTGCTTTTGATAACCGAGACCTTTGACGATCATTTAGCTTTGCTGCAGGAGGTAGCCATCTGTATTCGACATGCTGGTCTGACGATAAATATTGAAAAAAGTAAATTTTTACTCAAACAAATTCGTTATTTGGGTCACGTGATTGGGCATGGAACCATCAGTACTGATCCAGAAAAGGTGCAAGCGATTCGAGATTTTCCCTTGCCAAAAACTGTGCGACAGCTTCGTCGTTTTCTCGGTGTCTGTGGATGGTACCGACGGTTCGTGCTAAATTACGCTTCCATTTCGACACCGTTGACCAACATGCTGCAAAAAGCGAAAAAATTTGTTTGGACTGAGGAGTCGATAGCAGCTTTTGAGACCCTCAAAAATAGCCTTAGTAGTGCACCTGTGCTTCATAGCCCTGATTTTTCGCGTCCGTTTTCAATCCAATGCGATGCCTCTCAGTATGGAGTCGGAGCCGTTCTGGCTCAACGTGATGATGATGAAAATGAAGTCCCGATTGCGTATATGTCACATAAATTTAACCAAGCGCAACGAAACTATACCGTTTCAGAACAAGAATGTCTTGCAGCGGTCATGGCCATAAAAAAATTTCGAGCTTACGTCGAAAGGCATGAATTCGAAGTGATCACTGATCACGCGTCTTTAAAATGGTTAATGGGCCAAACCGACCTGCATGGCAGACTTGCTCGCTGGGCTTTGAAACTTCAAGGTTTCAAATTTAAAATCATTCATCGCAAAGGTAGCCAAAACGTAGTTCCCGATTCTTTATCGAGAGTGCATTTGCCGGAGGATGTCGAAATTTCAGAATTGACAGAAACTGCAGTTACGACTTGGCCAGTTTTGGATTTTTCTTCTGCACATTTTAAAACAGAAAATTATCTAAAACTGGTTGACGAGTTTCAAAAAAATGACGAGCAACAACCAGACATACAAGTTGTGGACGGCTTAATTTACAAGCGTTGTGAATTTGCGAGTGGTGATCCCACCCAAGAAGAACAGTCATGGAAACTCTGGGTGCCTGAGGAATTGAGAAGATCTCTCATTGTTGAAGCTCATGATCACCCAATGAGTTCTCATGGTGGGATTCACAAAACGCTTACGCGACTCAAAATGTTGTATTTTTGGCCAAGAATGGCAAAACAAGTCCGCGACTATGTGCTGGCGTGTGAAGTTTGCAAACTGACCAAAGCTCCTAGTTACATACTTCGTCCACCTATGGGACAACAGCTCACTTCGATTCGAATTTTTCAGAGACTCTACGTAGACCTTTTAGGGCCTTACCCTAGGTCACGCTCAGGGAACGTGGGTCTCGTGATTGTGCTTGACCACCTGTCGAAGTTTCATTTCTTGGAACCAATTCGGACCTTTACCGCCAAAAAGATTGTCGAATTTCTAGAGAAGCGAATTTTCGCAATTTTCGGTGTTCCCGAAATTATAACCTCTGACAATGGCGTACAATTCCGATCTAATAGGTTTAAAGATTTAGTACAAAAATATGGTGTCAAGCATAATTTAACTGCAAATTATTCTCCTCAGTCAAATGCTGTCGAACGTGTGAATCGTTCAATAATCGCAGCCGTTCGCGCATATATTCATCCGGACCAAAAAGATTGGGATGAAAATTTATATGCGATAAGTGCCGCTCTCCGCAGCTCAGTTCACTCTTCTTCAGGTTTTTCACCATATTTTGTTGTGTTCGGACAAAATATGATATGTCATGCTAAAAGCTACGAACTTCTGCGAAAACTAAAAATGCTGGAAGATCCCACAGCAGCGGTAAAACCTGAAGAGAGAACTGAGTTGATTCGAGAACAAGTGAGAGAGAATCTGCGTCAGGCATTTGAGAAAAATGAGAAAATTTACAACATGCGCACACGTCCCGTGAGTTTTGAAGTTGGTCAGATTGTTTACCGAAGAAGTTTCGCCCAAAGCAAGGCCTCTGAGCATTTTAGCGCAAAGTTGGCAAACGTTTTCGAGAATGCTAGGATCACTAAGAGGATGGGTTCGGCATACTATGAGCTGGCTGACATGGCGAACAAACGGCTTGGGGTATTTCACGCTAAAGATATTCGAGAATAGTGCCTTCAGTTCTTGTAACGAGTGATGGTCGGTTCCGAATAACTGTTTTGTAACGGCACCAAATCTCACCATTTGCGTTGTCGGGGTTGTTCACGATGTGGTGTATTTGTCATATCATTGTGGTATAACATTTTCACTCTTTACCACTTAGCGTGAACATACCATCGATAAAACCTTTTATTTGGTTCAGATACACAAGGTAATCTCAGGTGCACAGCATCGTGAACGACCCTAACTCGCAACGGTGTCAAAGTGTGGACTGACAATTTGCTGTTTGACCGCTGACGGATTTTAATTTGGCAGCTGACAATTCGCTGTTTGACAGCTGACACATTTCTAAACTTGGCAAATGTGACAGTTGACACGTTGTCAAACATGACAACTGACACTATTTCCACCTTTGAAAATCATGACTGTTTGTTTGCAACCCGTTTTGCCGTAGTCATTGTGTCACACAGCGGGTATGAGTTACAAAATTGTATCATACACTTGCATAGTGCAAACGCTGAGAAGAAATCTACTTGTGTGACAAAGGGCATGGAGATTCGGCAGAAAACACGCGGGAGAAAAGTTTTTTGGGAAGAAAAGATTGCCGTGGATTGCTAATCAGCACGTCGTAATTTGCTTTTTGCCTTGCTCAGTATATAAATTAAAATAATAAATTAGTATTTTACTTAAATATTATTAAAATAAATAGTCGTAACGAGAACGTAATCACACATACTTTTTTCGTTAAAGCAAGCAAAAGTAAACGACGAAAACGAACGAAAAATATATTTGAAAAATAAATTTTTCATTCAATTCAATATAAGCATACACACACATTCACACGCAGAGCATTCATCTTCACGGCGCTGGCATCAGAATCGGAGAAAATTTGATTTCAACATATCTTGAATGCAGTGAAAAATCGTTCATAACGATTGGTTTATTAGAATAATTTTTTTAAATAAGAAAAAAAATTTCTAATCCATTAAATAAAAAAGAAGTGTTCCACCTTGTGTCGTTGCTTTGACTACATCCAAGTATATCGGCAGCTGACGATTGTTTCGGAATCCACTCGTGCCGCTTGTCAGCAGCATATCAGTGACTGCAAAATGGATGTGATTGCGACCCATACATTTTAGACCTTCAGCGCATATTTTTGCCCAGTGACGATAGCATGAATTGCAATCTGATGTCAGAATATATTGAATTCGTTGCTGACCGCTTGTTGAACGAGCTGTGTGTTGACAAGGGTTACAATACACTAAATCCATTCAGTTTTATGGAGTTGATTTCTTTGGATGGTAAGACAAATTTTTTTGAAAAGAAAATGGGTGAATATCAGAAGTGGGGCGTTACAACCAACCGTTTGGACAACGTTTTTACGCTAGATGCTGACTTCTAAAAGCTCAGAAGAAATTTGCAATTAGCATATACACCTATCTAATCATTAAGCTTTTTAATTTAGTTATATTGTACTTTTCTTGTGACTTCAATTAATTGTCAAGGAATTAATAGAAAAAACCAAACAAATCTTAAATTATTTAAAGTAGATGAAGTAGTTTAAAAGCAAATAAAATATTTGGCTGTAGCTATTGATGTTAATTTTACATAAACTGCTAGTTGAAATTCCTAAAATTCTTAAAAACATAAAGTGAATCTTGCTTACGCTAAACAAAAAAAAAAAAAAACACAGATAAAGTGCCTTAACTTTGCCTTAGCAGCAAAGCTGTATTTTTTTTTACTTTACCAATTAAGAAACATATTTAAGCTTGAAGTAATTTTGAAAAAAAAAAAAAAAGAAACAACTATCGTTCGAATAACAAAAACAATGAAAATCATTTTTTTGTAATACTTGAACAAATCAAATTTTATACAACAATGAATATTAGGTACTGTTAATAATAGTTTAAAAAATTGCTTTTGTATATTAGTTATAAATCAGTTTATACAAAAATTTGTCTGTGAACAAAAGAAACGTTTCTTTTTATTAATACAAAACTAGTTTAAGCGTTCTACATAAGCTTATTTGTTTTTTTTTTGAAAACTTCGGCTAAGCTAAAGTTCGACTAAGGAAATTTGGTCTTGCCACTCTGTCAAGATTTTCTTTTTTGATTTTTTTTTACACACTTTTTAAGTATACATATTTTACTTTTTTTAAAGATTCTATTATTCTTATGCCAAATATTAAAAATATTGAAATATACAATTTTTTATTATAAAATTGTTGTTATGCTAAAATACTTGCAACGTCAATTCAAATATTGGAAGTCAATTATGACTACATAATGACTTTTAAAACTACTTATAATTAATTGAATTTCTTTATCTTTAAATACAGTTTAAATAGTTCATAAATTGCTCCATTTTCCTAATCAATTAAAAATTAAACATACAACAACTTACACTCGAATAAATAGTAAACTCTTTTTGTTTAGCTTATATTGTTTTTTATAAAATCTCATCATTGTAATTTTTATCAATTATAACTTTTCAATTGTCTAACAAAATGAAACACTAAAGTTTTTTTATTTGGTCAGGGGGAGAAGATGTTTGCTCTTGGGAGGGTTTCCAATATATTTAGCCCCTGAACCCTCACGGAAGGGTGGGAAAAGTGTGGGCCGAGCTCGTCCACCAGAGCTCAACGAGTAGGTGTTGGATGATTGGGCCAGGGGTGCCCAAACGGTTTCCTTTATTTTTTTATATTTGTTTTACTTGATTTTTAATTCTCGTTTCAGAAAATTTTTTTTTGTATTCTTTATTTGGAATCACCGACGTGCGATGACTTATGCACGTGACATTTGTACGGCAAGGGTACACGTGGACGGCCACAAGACCCCACCCCACATCTCACCGAACTGCTAGCAATGGCTAACTAGCACGTGCAACCGTGGCCAACCTAGTGTCCGCGGGTCACTGGACCGGGGCGATGGTACCACCTCTGTGCGTGAGCGGCCTTATAAATACTGGTCATCGAGAACCAGGGGCGCTGTAAAAAGGCGCCCTCAAACTAAATGCAAAGGGCCGCCCTCTCGCAGAGATGGTAGCACCGCTCCACAACAACCAAAATGTTAAAATTTTGAAATTTAAAATTCATTTTTGAATTTTAACGTCCATGTTGACTCCAAATTTACGCCTCCGTTACATTCTTTATCCGTACCAATTTATATAATTTTCAATAAATCATTAAAATCTGGTGAATTCATTGATAAATGGAAAGTTTCGCTTATCGCACCCATATTCAAGGCCGGCAACAAGCACGATGTTCTAAACTATAGACCCATCTCAAAGTTGACTAACGTTTCAAAGCTTTTTGAAAAAAATTGTTAAAGATAAAATGTACTTTGCTATAAAAAACTCAATTTGTCCAAACCAACATGGATTCGTATCTGGCAGGTCAACTACAACTAACCTGAGTGTCTTCACAAATTACTGCATCTCTTCTTTTGAAGATCGGCACCAACTTGATGTCGTTTAATCTGACATCTCTAAGGCTTTTGACAGGTTGTCACACGATATTTTACTGCTCAATCTTGCCAAGATTGGTTTTCATTCCATTTTTCTATCTTGGATGAGTTCATACCTCTTAAATAGGGTTTCTTATGTTGTCATTGACAGTGCAAAATCTTCGCCATTTTTGGCAGTGTCTGGGGTTCCACAAGGTAGCATCCTTGGACCATTACTTTTTGTTATCTTCATTAATGATGTTTCTAAATGCTTTCTTAATGCTAAATTTTTACTTTACGCGGATGATCTTAAGGTTTTCCTTAAAGTTAAAAGTGATTGCGACGCTTCTCGTCTCCAGTCTGATCTTGATAATGTCTTTTCCTGGTTTAAACAAAACAAATTATATCTTAACCTCGGAAAATGTTATGTTGTCTCTTATTACAAGCTCCACTCACCAACTATTTTTGATTATAATTCTGATAACACTAAATTTTTGATTCTAGCTTAACTTTTAGCTCTCACTTAAATAGAATTATCCCCAAAGCATATTCACTTTTAGCGTTTCTTATGCGAAACAGCGTTGGGTTTGTTGACCCTTACACACTAAAAACATTATATACTTCCCTTGTTAGATCTAGCCTTGAATACGCTTCATTTATTTGGAGTCCTTTTTACTCGATACATATTGCTAGACTGGAAAAAGTTCAAAAAAGATTCTTAAAATTTGCTTTGCGCTCTTTTATTTTTCCTGAACCCTTTCCCTCATATAGGACACGTCGGTTGCTTATTGGTCTATCATCTCTCGAAGATAGAAGACTACTGCATATTATCATGTTTATTTATGGTCTGATTAATGGAAATGTTATTTGTGAAAACTTACTTAAATTAATATCGTTTAATATTCCGCAAAAGTCGTTACGGAGCTCGAATTATTTTTATATTAGCTGTCATAGAACTAATTATGCCACTAATGAGTCAATTAATAGAGCTCTTATAGCTTTAAACAGTATCTATAATAATAACTTACTCGATTTTTCTATGCCCAAAGTTGCTTTTAAAACCACTATTACACTGTTGTTAAATAGAAAGTAGTTTTAATCTTTATTCTTATTACTTATTAAATTATGTTTGCTTAGTCTGTAAGGATATTATCCATAGACGTTAACAAATAAATAAATAAATACGAGAACGGCATGTAGAAATTGCGGCGTCGAAGGACATCGCCCGAATATGTCGTAGAGGATCAGCAGTTTTTTACCGAAGGTGTGGAAGCTGAGGAGTACGCTCTAGAGTTTGCTGCCCGTTGCAGCCGGGAAACAACCCCGGGGTCCGCCACAGTCGAGGAGCGGTGGCACCTGTAGTACAGCCCCCTCATCACCAGTAAACCACCTCCACATAAATAATCACCACCTGTTTGCTACCCTTGTGGTTGGCAATATAAAAACATCCGCAACCATCGACACGGGGGCCACAAAGAGTTTCATCAGTAAAGGATTCACTTACCGATTAGGGCAGCAGTGTCGCAAAATAAATATAGATGCCGATGTCACTCTAGCCGACGGGTCCGTGAGACCTCTTACCCATGCAGTCAAAACAAAAATAAGCCTAGGTAATATAATTCGCCATTTCGAGTTCCTGGTCATGCCAGATGCTACCGAAGAGGTTCTTTTGGGCATTCAATCAGGAGTAAAATTTAGCTGTGGAGGAGAGACAATCCAGCTTGGCCCCGACATAGCTCCGCCGCATAGCACTGGTTTCAGTGAAGAAGATTATAACAAAATATTGTAGCACGCAACACGAAGCAGCAGCATCTGCGTTACCAGCTGCCGCTGCAATAGCATCTGCGTTATCAACTGCCGCTGCAGCAGCATTTGCGTTACCAACTGCCGAAGCAGCAGCATCTGCGTTACCAGCTGCCGAAGCAGCAGCATCTGCGTTATCAACTGCCGAAACAGCAGCATATGCGTTACCAACTGCCGATAAAAAGGAACTAAGAATACGAGCACCAAAGCAGCGCCGTCGCCGACGCCGTAAAAATCCATATGTCAAAGGGGCTCAGTTCAAAAATTTTGTAGCAGCAGTGGAAATTCCTCTCAAGAATAGAGAAGAGGTTAAAGCCATGAAGAACGCTCGACGGAGCGACGAGAACGCGTCAATGGTTGAGAACGACCATCCAGTAGCTGAGCTTGAAGTAAAAAAGACGTCCTTGGGAGGCCAAGACGTTGAGGCAAAACTAACGAAAGAATCTTTGGATTTTGAACTTGGGCAATTCGAAAGCATTCACGGGGTGACAAGCATCGCGGAACATAAAATCGTGATGACCGACGACCGGCCTATTAAGCAGAGGTACTTCCCACGGAACCCAGCGATGCAGAGCATCATTGACGAGAAGGTCAACAAGCTGCTGTCAAAGGGGTGTATCGAACCATCGCACAGCCCATATAGCGCTCCAATTGTGATTGTGCGCAAAAAGACTGCAGCATGGCGACTCTGTATAGACTACCGACAACTTTATAGCAAGTCAGCACCCGATGCATACCCACTTTCACGTATTAATCACATCTTGGATCGGTTGCGTAACGCCAAATATGTAAGCAGTCTAGATCTGAAGGGCGGCTACTGGCAAATCCCAATGGCGACCGAAAGTAAAAAGTACACCGCATTCACCGTGCTTGGCCGTGGTTTGTATCAATGGCACGTCATGCCATTGGTTCTTCACTCTGCACCAGCAACGTTCCAGCGAGCCCTCGATAGAGTCATAGGCCCAGAACTGGAACCTTTCGCGTCCGCCTACCTAGACGACATCGTGGTAACGGAGGTGACGTTGGACGAACATATCCAGAATCTGCGAGAAGTGTTTCGACGTCTTCGAGAAACCAACCTTAGAATCGACGCCAAAAAATGCGAATTTCTTAAAACGAAGATTAAATATTTGGGCCATAGCGAGTCATAGCATATGCTAGCAGACATCTGAATAACGCTGAGAAAAACTATTCGCCCACCGAAAAGGAGTGTTTGGCCGAAAGATGAGGCCATATTTGGAAGGATACCAGTTTGTAGTTCCACCATTGGAGACGAAGTACTCATCAAGCAGCACTCGCTGTCAAAAGCGGTAGACAGTTTTGCCGCCAAGCTAGGACCTAAGTATGCTGGTCCTTACTCCGTTGTGAGCTTCACGTCACCAGTCATATTTCGACTCAAACAGAAGGGAGACAACCGTACCCGAACAGCCCACCTGATTGAAATTAAACTCTATGTTCGTTCGCGATGCTTGGACGAAACGACCGATGACCTCATAAAACAAACATAACACTCACAATATATGTTTGAAACTCACGAAAGTCTTTTAATTTAAAACTCACGAAAGTCTTTAATTCATCCTACCAACATAACTTTTATTTAATAACAACAATGTCCGAAATTTAAACTCACTAATCCTTCTCTATCTTTCTACTCAAAAGTACTGACGAAGACACGCAAACCTAGCGACTCCTGGTTGTAACTAAGAGAAGAAGAAATAATGAGCAAACGCACGACCAACCTAAATTTTGAGGCGGCACGGGCAAGATTCCGACAAAATATGTACAAGAGCCAATCGTAGGCACCAAAGCCCGATGAAGACAACCACGACAACGAGCACCACTAAACCACAACACCCAGCCCAGGGCGACAACGAGCCCGGGCCATCCAGACGACACAACCTCGCGCCTGCGGAAGATATTCGTGAGGCAAGCGAGGTTGCCGCACCACCAACGCTGAACATAACACTCAGCGATACCGAAAGCGACGGGATATCACTGCATAGTTCCCCGCAAGCAACGACTCCTGACGTGTCCAGAGATGAAGAAGCTGAAGTAGCTTCGCCCGACAGCGGTCCAGTTCTGGGAACAACGGATGATACCGAAGAGGAGTGGCTACACGACACACTGTCAGACACAAGATCTCTACTCCAGGCGCAGCCCGGCATGTGAAGAAGACGAAAGACAGCTAGAGGTCAGAGTTCCAACTCCACCAAAGGCAAACGCCTTTGAGCTCATCAGAAGGTTCGAGCGAAGATGAATACATCCGGCCACCAAAACCAAAGAGCGTCTATGGATGGTACCGCCACAACGACCATACCGAAACAAGCCATGGCGTGGGCTTCACGAAAATGGTACGAACCGTCCGCACGGAAGGCACCGTATATTATCGCCAGAAGGGACATCCCCAGATGTTGCACACTAGCCCCTGGGACGACGACCGTGAGGGCACGCAGCCATCAACATGTGCCAGCGCCGATCGGAGTTTTGACCGGCCCATTCCGGTGCCCAGCACAGTTGATTCGACCCACTCAGCGGACACAACACCTAGCGAGGTAAACGATACCGACGCCGCCATCGCGGCTGACCAACCATAAGAGCCTGGCTCTGATACCTCCGATACCCCCAATAGCTCCAATAGCTCGGACAGCTCAAGCAGCAGCTCAGACGACAGTTCAAGCAGCGAAGACAGAGACGAAGACTGCAGCCACAGGTTGCCGTATCAAAGCGGATCTGAGTTTGAAGGGTCCAAAGCCAGACCGAGAAAGAACCCCAGACTACACATCGCACACCGAACGCCCCCTCGATACACCGAAGATCGATCACCTCCCCGATCGATGCTCCCCGAGGAGGAAGATGCCCCCGACATATGGTCGAGATTTGACGAAGAGGTGGTGCACGAGCTCCAGGCAATGATCCGCGATGCACTACCGAAGCGTCGGAAGATGACACGCATGACCTTCAAGACCACCGTCCAAGGGAAGGTATTCCAAATAATTATCGGCCGGACGGATCGAGTCAGCGTCCAACAACGTCCTTCCCCCCGAATTAGGTGGGACGTGTGAGAACAAAATCACGAAGGATTTTGGCCACACATTGGCAAAATCATCAGCGGTAGCAGCCCAGCAAACGACACAACAACGCAGCACCATTTATTTTATTATCTTATTTAATAATTTCTGCTATATTACCATACGTATAATTATTGAAACAAACGAATTTAACTGCATACTTTTCCTAATTTATTTTGCTAATATTATTTATACGAAGCCAAATGAAGATTTAAGACTAATATTTAATTTACATGCTAAGACTTAGAGAATTTGATTATTATCACTACATTAGTTGAATTACCGTATAAATCATTGTAATAAGCTAATAAGACGAATGTAAACGCCATCCAGTGGAAACTAGTAAGTTTAGTCTAGGAAAATATAATATTGTACACCGACGGCATAAACCATCGGAAACACGCAACCAACTGTTCATTAAAATCGAAAAGCTAAAAGCATCCGATCAGCTGTTGTGCCAGCCACTCAGAAAACGAGAAAAGAACTTTAAAGTTAGAAAAGCTCTACGACTATCCTATATAAGGCATAACTATTCTTGAGTTCAGTGAGTTCTGTTCGGGCTACCGCCGGGGTAAGTCATATTAGCAGTAGAAGTAGAAGCTAGTCAGCAGACCAGAAATGCTATTCATGCTATTGGGACTGCTCTTTATTTTAGAGAATATAGAGGTTATTCTTTAGAGAGTAAGAGCCTGTCAACCAGAAGTGCCATTCGTGCTATTGGCGCTGGTTCTCTCTAGTCGATAGGTACGACGACAACTATACGCAATTCTGTTCGGGCCACAGCCAAGAGAATATAGAGGTTATTCTTCAGAGAGTAAGAGCTAGCGGACCCGAAGTGCCATTCGTGCTTTTGGTGCTGGTTCTCTCTAGCCGCTAGGTATGACAAAAACGATATACAGTTCTGTTCGGGCCACAGCCGGGCCGGGCCTGTATCTTAGTATGAAGGCTGCGACACGCAATAAAGAAGAGGCGGTACAAAACGGCCACGAGATATTTGCCAACAGTATAAAAGCGACGACACACGGGGTATCGTAGGCTTTAGATCAAGAACACGAAAGGCACGAGGCGCATTAGTTGTAAATACAATAGTAACGTTATATATAGTAATGAATAAAGATGGTTTATGTGGAAGGAAACTAGAAGGTTGTTTTGATTGAATTAGATTCAGCACTTGGTCAGTAAATAAATTTTTGCAACGAACCCTGGCACCGGCGAGTGATACCTCAGCTATTAGAGAAAAGGTTCGTTACAGTAAATTTGGTGCATTAACCAATTATACTGTGATCTGGAATAAATTATAACACAACTTGAATTTGAAATCTTGATAATTGTACCCAAAAACTTTATTGATTTAGCGAACTATTTATAGCTACAATATAATATTTTTAAAATATAAATATAAACAACATAATTGCAAAATGCTGACAACAACATAATTGCAAAATGCTGACAAGTTCAATGGATTGCTACTTAGCCTTGAATGCTAGTAAGTTCATTGTCGCAATATTATGCAGTGTAAGCGTTTTTAGGCACATTGCACTGGCCTTTTTTAGCATAAAGTTTAGCGTAAAGTTTGTTCTGCTAATCATGCAGTTTTGAATGCATTGGTTTTTATTGTTTGTTATGTTTGTATTTTCCTTTGTTTGAACTAATGATAAACATGGCTTATGTATTAAGGTATTCAAATATAAATAAGTGCTTATATTAATGTATAATGTGTGTACTATTCATTTAGTTAACTAAACATTAAATGAACAACAAACATATCCGGTATTTTCCTATATATATATGGATATATATATACATATATATATACAAAGATACAAACATATAGATATATATATAGATATATATATATATATATCATATGTTTGTTGTTCATTTAATGTTTAGTTAACTAAATGAATAGTACACACATTATACATTAATATAAGCACTTATTTATATTTGAATACCTTAATACATAAGCCATGTTTATCATTAGTTCAAACAAAGGAAAATACAAACATAACAAACAATATATATATATATATATATATATATATATATATATAGATATATATATATCATATGTTTGTTGTTCATTTAATGTTTAGTTAACTAAATGAATAGTACACACATTATACATTAATATAAGCACTTATTTATATTTGAATACCTTAATACATAAGCCATGTTTATCATTAGTTCAAACAAAGGAAAATACAAACATAACAAACAATAAAAACCAATGCATCCAAAACTGCATGATTAGCAGAACAAACTTTTGATGCTGCTTCATTATGTTGATCGTTGAATTCATTATCGATGCTTGTGACTTCAGCAAACTCCGTACATGTTCCTCGTTAGAATGCGCTTTGTCAATGGTCTGAGACATCTTTGCGGCATACTCAGAATCTAGAATTCCAAACAAAGAATGACCAATATTGCCAATTAAATCTATTGCGCCTCTCGGGTGTCTTTTCTTTGAATAGAGGAGACTATTGTCTTGCTTAAGTTCCTCTTGTACTCCCATGAATTGGTCGACCAGGGTCGTGCAGGTAACTCTTTGATAAACTTGATCGCATAATTGACTTAGAAAACTTGTTTCGTTTGTCAGGCTCTCAAATTAAATTCCACTCCTTTGTTACTAATTTTATGTTTCCTATGGCTTCGAAATGTATACCGGATTTTTTATTAAATTATGTGACCTCAATCGGACTACTTAGTATTAATGGCAGTATTAAAAAGGCTATTAGTACTATGTTGCTGACCGCCAATTGTGGCAGTCACATCCTTTTTTATGGTACTTCAGGTTTGTTGTGAAGCTCAGTTATTGTGGTGGAGTGCGGCGTTGTTCTCGGAGAGGTCGATGCATCCTCGTTGACGTCCATAGTTTCTTCATCGACTGGAAGTGGTGCTAGCTTGTGTATTGCTCTTCTTGATACTTCGGTTGCTGTGCGCACGTCGGTGACTCAAACAAGTCCGGCGTGACCTCGTTTCACCTTTGCGATTCGACCAAGGGGCCATTTCAAGGAGGGTAGGTTGTCATAATTGATTATGACCATTATGCCTGGTTTGATGTGTCTGGATTCATGGTGCCATTTGTATCGATGTTGTAGGCTGTGAAGATACTCATTGGACCATCTCCTCTAAAACTCTGTCTTGAGTTACATGCAGTGTTACCAGAAAAGGGAATTTTTCCCGTTTTGGGGAAATTTTCAACCCAAAAGGGAAAACGGGAACAATATTTTTAAAAACGGGGAAAATGAGGTTGACCGCGTTTTTGTGCAAAAAGAGTAATTTTGTCAACGAATCAACAAATTTTGTTATGAATTGTTTAACATTTTGTATTCAAATACATTTTAAAATTATCTTGGGTTTTAATTTAATTTTATTTCTATTCGAATTAGCTTGTGTATTTTATTTTAATTCATTGTGATTGTCACCAGATGTAAACACATACGTAATTTGTTCTCTGTTCAGCTTCATTTGATTTATTTGCTTGGCAAACTGTGGTAAATAAAACTGAGAACTTTTAAAGGATTTTATTTCTGATGCAAAGGCGGAGCATTTAGAATCTTCGCATTTGTGGATCCTATCGTTCTGAAAAACAAAACATATCCTTCATTAACTCCGTTGTGTTCCTATTTAATTAAAAAATATCTGAAGTTATATCGACTTAGAATAAAGGTTGTAACGACTTCCTGCTTCCCAGGATCTATAGCTGGGATAGATCAGCCTGTGTCCAGGGTCGCACAATTATTTATTTAGATAGAGACACTGATTTTAGGCTTATTTAATTCTATTCTTTATTTTCTTTCTTAAACGTTATAAAATTACTAAAATATTATATATATATAACATATACAATAATTTATATCACCGTATCCTTGGATTTTACTCCTTGCTTGTAATTACTTGTAGCTGCGTATCCTACGGTTACTTCAAAACGTACTCATATATCCAGTAGTAAACTAATAATGTTGCTATCTATGGTTTCTTAGAGGTACCTAGTAGACCAAGGAGTCTTCTTTATCAGCCCAGTAGGGACTAGAAAACTGATAAACAAGTGAATTCTAAAACTAAATATAAAAAACTAAACTAAGGATCTATGGATGTCTGTATAAGACCAAGGAGTCTTCTTTATCAGCCCAGTAGAGACTAGAAAACTGATAAGCAAGCAAATTCTAAAACTAAATAAAAAAAAAATAAACTAAAGATCTATGGATGTCTGTGTAAGACCAAGAAGTCTTCTTCATCAGCCCAGTAGAGACTAGAAAACTGATAAACAAGCGAAAACTAAAACTAAATATAAAAATAAACTAAAGATCCAGGTATGTCTGTGTAAAACCAAGGAGTCTTCTTTATCAGCCCAGTAGAGACTAGAAAACTGATAAACAAGCGAAAACTAAACTAAATATAAAAATAAACTAAAGATCCAGGTATGTCTGTGTAAAACCAAGGAGTCTTCTTTATCAGCCCAGTAGAGACTAGAAAGCTGATAAACAAGCAAATTCTAAAACTAAATATAAAAATATAAACTAAAGATCCAGGTATGTCTGTGTAAAACCAAGGAGTCTTCTTTATCAGCCCAGTAGAGACTAGAAAGCTGATAAACAAGCGAAAACTAAACTAAATATAAAAATAAACTAAAGATCCAGGTATGTCTGTGTAAGACCAAGGAGTCTTCTTTATCAGCCCAGTAGAGACTAGAAAACTGATAAACAATCGAAAACTAAAAATCAGTGTAACAACAATCTAACTTCCGAAGCAAGCTATGATAATTTGTTTTTTTTTTCTTACCTTTCTGCACGTCACTGTGTTTTATATTCCTCTGCCATGAATTACTGCTTCTGATTCTGCTGCGTGTTCTGTCGATGTCTCTGCTGCGAGCTCTGCTTGCGTCTCTGTACTAGCTCTGCCACGAGCTCTGCCTGCGTCTCTGTCGGTGTTTCTGTCACGAGCTCTGCCTGCGTCTCTGTCGGTGTTTCTTGACGTCGCGGTGAGTACCTCTGTCGACTTTTCCTGTAACTTCATGCCTGTAACTTCCTTTTATACTGTCGTGTCCAACCAACGCTTATTTTGTCGTTGTCATGGCGATCAGCGTATGGTCTACGTGACTATGTGTTAGTTGTTGTTGCTTGTTTATTCTAATTGTTATATAATATATATAATTGTATAATTTATATAATTGTTATATAATATATATATTATTAATATAATAATATATTTATATAAATAAATTGTTTAATTAAGTAAAAATAGAAGCAAAGTAAAGCAAATAGATCAATAAAAAAACAAAAAGCAATTAAAATTCCAAGTAATAAGTAGCTCATTATGTGCAGTCATTTTTTTACAGTAAAACAAAAAAATGGTCTTCACATCTCCCCATTTCTTCCTGGTAGCTAATTAATGCAAAATTTTCCTCTTCGGTTGATATTTATTCGGTAGGTCTTGCCATCGACAACTTGCCTGAATCTTATCGATGCGTTTGGCGCCCGATCCTGTTCTCTTAAACTAATCGCCTGGAGGAGTTGTTGTGGCCAACCTTCATCATGCTTGCTTCCCTTTCGCTCTCGTATTTCTGATACAGGTTTCTCTAAGTCTATGGAGCAGCTCGCATCAAGTGAAATGCAATCATCCAAGCCGTTTGTGCTTCCTTCTGTTAAGATGCCTTGGTCCACCTCGCAGTCGTTGTTAGATGTGTCTTCACCATCGAACTTTGGTGCAACAGTATCTCGTGGTTGACTCGATGGTCGCAGACTTGGTCGACCTGTTGACTGAATGAGGTCTGGCAGCTGAGACTTCGGTGATTCAATCAAGAAGTTGGAGTCTGAATCGGAACTGGCGCTGGAATCGGAGCTTGAGCTGGAATCGGAGCTTGAGTTGGAACCGGAGCTTGAGCTTGAGCTTGACGTTACTGAGGATTGTCGGGACCTTTCCCTTTTAGGTGCAGCCATGAGAAAATTCCTAGTGGGACTTTTTGTTGCCACTTTCGCCATGTTGTGCATTTGGTCGTTTTCTGTTAGTATATTAACACTCGGCAAGTATAGATTAGGCAGGCGTTCCCGCTGTTCAGTGCTAACCAGCATGTATAATACCACCGCCAGCTTATGCCTCTTAGCCATGGCATGACTTTGCTTAAACCACGCTCTTAAATCAGCCTTGTCGAGATTTTGGGGTGGGTCCCTAAGAAACATTTCGGCGAAATGCAATAAGAATGGCCCACAGTCTGTGCAGTTGGGTTGCTGTGGCACTGCGACACATCGAGAGGGCATTGAGAGTTCGTTGACAGGCTTTTGGAATTCCCGGCTTAGATAGGAGCGCAAAACAGGTCCTACGTGCGGTCGAGGCTTGGTAGCGAGGGAGTATCCATACTTCACCAGCCAATCTTCCGTCTTTGAGCTCGCCAAAAAGTTTTACTACCGCAAGGTACCAGTGGAGATCTTCATTAATTGGAACCATTATCAGGGACTTTCCCTCCCATTCCAAATCCGCCATCCATCTCCGTATCCTGCCATACCCCTGGGATTCTGCTTTCTTCAATTGAGTGAAAAATTGGGCACCAAAAATCTGCACTTGTTCCCGCACCTCTTGTGACTTCTGCTTCATCATCTATTTCATGTAAAAATCCACTAAAGCGTCATTAAAGAATAGCCCAACGGACAGTCTTTCGTAATCTTTGGGGTAGATCGTAACTCCTCCTTTTCCCGGTGAGTAAATGAGTAAAGCCATCGATTCTTCCTCATTGTCACTCTCGACCTCTATGGTATTTGGCTGGACATGTTGAACACACCGCAGCTTATATTCTGGAGCATCGTTGTCTAAGCCGGGTTGTCCTACCCTTTTGTTACTCTGCTACCGATCACCCATTTTACTTACGCTGCTATAGCAGTATTACTGTCTTCTGCCACTAGTTATTATTATTACTATTTTTTTTCGTACCCCGATTCAGTCGCTGTTCTGCCGATGTACCTCTGCCTTGCCGCTGCTCTGCTGGCACACTTTATATCTGCCACTGCTCTTCTGACGCACTTGCTCTCTGCCGCTGCTATGGAGTGTCGCACTAGTGTTAAAGCAGTTGATGCAACTTAAAATGAATAACTTATTAAACGACCTGCTACGATTGGATGCCTGTATTCAACTGACTTTTGTCGTTAATTTTCTATATCAATAAATTTTCCCTTTTGAATGGATCTTATTTAACTATTAATTAAATTGTAATTTATTTTTTTTTAAATCCTTATACGTGCATTTTTATTTATTAATTCTTTTAAAGCGTGGATGCCTGATGACAATTTTCAGTTTTTGACGGGTCGTCAACCTGACTATAAAATTCTTTTAATTCGCTTACATGGGCGGTGTGTATTCTATTGTCGCCTTCTTTGCTGAGTTGTACGATGACTGGAGAACTAAAAGTGACAACTTTGAAGGGTCCGTCATATTTAGGGGCCAACTTTGCAGTAAAGCTGTCTATAGCCTTGGACTGGGGATGCTGCTTAAGTAACACTCTCTGTCCTATTTTTGGTTTCCAGTGGCGACGACGCAAATTATAGTAGCGTGCCTGATACTGCGATGCTTATCCCATCTTTACTTTTACAATCTCAAACATTTCATTGAGTCTGATGAACTTATGCCCAGCTGTTTGAGGTTCCTGACCTGTTCCTGTCGTTATTTCATCGAAGAGTGCACCTCATCGAAGAGTGCAAAAATGCTGGGCTATACCCTGTAGTATCGGACTTGCTTGAGTTGATTGCCAATGTAATTTCTGGTAATAATTCATCCCACGCTCGATGTTGGTTGCCTGAAAATTGTGCAATCATTGTTTTTAACGTCCGATTCACTCTTTCTGTTGGGTTCTCCTGCGGGGTATATGGCGCAGTGAGTTGATGCGTTGTACCTATCTCGTTCAAAAATTTTTTAAAAGTTGTACTGGTAAATTGAGTCCCATTGTCGGTTATAAGGACTTTTGGAGCTCCAAATCGTGTTAGTATGCGTTCCCTAAATCCCTTTTTCAGATTTTCACAGGTGGCCTTGCGAAGTGGAATGGCCTCAGTCCACTTTGAAAACTTATCAAAAAATACTAGTATCATTGTATTGCCATGCTTAGAACGCGGAAGTAGGCCTACAAAATCTGCACATACTACGGAAAATGGTTCGTCTGCAATTTTAGTAAGCATTTTACCTGCTACTTGCTGTTGACTCACTTTATATTTCTGGCATAGTTCGCATTGCCGGACATACCTACTTATGTCTCGAAACATTCCAGGCCAGTAATAGCGACTGGTTACACGTACGGTTGTCGTGATTCTCTTGAAGAACTCTATTACGAAGAAAAGGCGGAACACATACCTTCCATGGAGCCGTGTCTTCATCTCCGGGTTGCCTTGGAATATGCCTGTACAGGTGATCATCTTCCACTAAAAAGTCGGGGAATTTCACCGGGTTTTCCAGAACTTCAGCCTTTTTCCTCTCCAGCCATTGACACTTTGGAGATTCTGTTGCCATTGTAGTCTGTCGTATGGTTTCCAACGGTTGACGAGACAATGCGTCTGCGACCACATTAAATTTTGGCAATCCGGCCTGATGGATTTTCAATGAAGTTAAGCCATTTGAGGGAAAGATGGTCCGTGAGCACAGTAAACTGGTATCCCTTCAGATAGCAACGCATCTTGCGTATGCCCCAGATGATGGCTAGACATTCCTTTTCGGTAGCGGATTAGTTTTTTCGGCTTGAATAAGGTGTCGAATGGCATATGCGATAACTCTCTCAGTCCCTTCTATTTCCTGTGTTAGAACCGCTCCTAATCCGAAATCACTGCCATCAGTTTGTAGAATAAATTTCTTCGTAAAGTCCGGGCACGCTAGGATCGGTGCTTCGATGAGTTTCTTTTTAAGGTTGTCAAATGTCTGTTGTTGTTAATTAGCCCATTTCCAGTGCTTACCTTTTTTAAGCAGAGTTGTCATGGGTGAACTATACTGGAAAACTCCGGCACGAATCGGCGATACCATGATGTGATGCCTAAATACCTTCGTAGTTGCCGTAGATTTTCCGGTTTTTTTAGCATTTGGATGGCCGCTATTTTGTCAGGATTAGCATGGATTCCTTTGCCGCTGACGACATGCCCTAAATATTTAGTTTCCGTTTTAAAAAATTCGCATTTGTCAACATTTAGTTTTAGATTAGTAGCCCGTAATCGACGAAAAACTTCCTTTAGTTTTGCCAAGTGCTCCTGTTTTGAACTACCAGTCACTATAATATCACCCAGGTATTCAAATGCGTATGGTTCCAGTTCTGGAGTAATGACTGTATCCAGTGCCCTTTGTAATGTTGCAGGCGCAGAGTGGAGCCCGGATGGCATGACCCGCCACTGAAAAAGACCACGCCCTAGAACTGTAAAAGCGGTATACTGTTTACTTGCCTCCTCCATTGGAATTTGCCAATACCCATTTTTCAAATCTAAGCTGCTTGTATATTTTGCATTCCGTAGCCTGTCTAAGATGTGGTGTATTCTTGGGAGTGGGTAAGCATCCGGAATCGACTTTGCGTTAAGCTGCCTATAGTCTACGCATAGTCGCCAGTCACCCATTTTCTTCTTCACCAAAACTTTTGGAGCACTGTGACAGCTCATGGTTCAATGCACTCTTTTGACAAAAGTTCATCTACTTCTTTATTTATTATATTTTGTATAGCAGGATTCCTAGGAAAATAACGTTGCTTGAGGGGTCTATTATCTGTCATTATTATCTTGTGTTCGGTAATATTTGAAGGGCCTTGTAGTTCATCGAATTGCTGCAGTTCTTCTTTTAGGACGTTTTCTATTTCCTGCTGTGATATCTCCTTGGTCCCTCGAATAACCGTGCATGTTGAAAAATCTTGAATACCTGAATCGTTATGACATAGTTTAATCGTCTGTCCTTCGCAACTGAAAACTGTGCCAGTCCTGAGTAGAAAATCCATTCCGTGCAACAAACCATCGGTAGCATCCGGAAGGACGAGCAGATCAATTTTGCATTTGGTGAAGTCTAATTTTATCTCGACGAGTAGCGACTCGAAAACCATTCTTACTTTCCCATCAGCCATCCGAATCTTTGCCCGTATGTCTTGCCTGTTTTCCTGAGTTCTTAATTCCTGAGCTAGTGCTTGGCTGGCAAAACTACGGGTTGCTCCTGTATCAATAGTCGCTTCTGTTTGATATTCTCCAACTTGAATGGAGAATATCAAATACCGTCCCCCTTCGGTTTTGACCTGGGCACCAAGCGTTTCCCGATTGATGTTGACCACAGCATTCAGTAGTTCTTATACCTCTATTACCGCAGTCCCAACAAAAGTAAACCTTCGCGTTCCTACATCCCCGCCAGAAAAGACCAATTTGTCCACATCTTCGAGAAGCAGTTCGTGGGTCAATTGGGTCCATCATAGGCTGGGTGACCATCCGGTTTTGCTCTTCTCGTGAACGTGGAAGTGGAGCTCTTGGATTTGTATGGCCTCCTCTTATACATTCAAAGTCTTCAGCTAAACTAACTAATTCCTCTAGATATGCAAAGTCCTTCCGTTTAATATATAGCTGATAATCCTGCTGACAATTGCGGAACACTCGCTCTAATTTCTGCTTCTCCGTAAAATTGGTGTAACGCATCAAGTCTTGCATATTCAGAACGTAGTCCTTAAATCGTTCTCTCTGATGTTGCATACGTCCTCGAACTTGGTCTTCTAATTGTTCGAAAAATCTTTATGGCAAGAAGAACGTTAAAAAATTGCACTTGAAACTACTACAGCTATTCCATTGTTGATTATTATCACGCCACCACGTTAAGGCACGTTCTGTAAGCAGCTCTGGCATTGTATGTAATAAGAAGTCTTTGTTGATCCCATAAGCGTCAGCAAGCTCCTCCACTCGTTCCATAAAACTCAATGGATCCCGTCTTCCATCGAATCGGATCGACCATTTCCGAACTTGGTCGATATTGCTTGCATGGGGTATCGAATCATTGGATTTTCCTCCACTAAATAAGTGATTCATGGCAGGCGATCCTGTCAGATTATTTGCCTGGTCCTGGCATCCAAGTGGTACTTGCAGAAGTCGTGGTGATGGAGGTCTTTTTTCTGTATGTTTTGACTCCAGCTCCTGCAAACGCTGTTTGTACTCCTCAGCCTCCGGTACATACAAAAAATTTCCCAATTATAGGTTTTACCTATACCAAGGGTCAATTTTTTTTTTGTTTTAATTGCTATGTAATACTTTCATAACTAAAAAAATTAAAAAAAAAACGTTTAGAAAGAAAATAATGTAAGAGACCTTGAGAAGATGGAGAATAGTGACTCAATCAGTGTCCCTGCTCGGACTCCATTGTAACGACTTCCTGTTTCCCAGGATCTATAGCTGGGATAGATCAGCCTGTGTCCAGGGTCGCACAATTATTTATTTAGATAGAGACACTGATTTAAGGCTTATTTAATTATATTCTTAATTTTCTTTCTTAAACGTTATAAAATTACTAAAATATTATATATATATTACATATACAATTATTTATATCACCGTATCCTTGGATTTTACTCCTTGCTTGTAATTACTTGTAGCTGCGTATCCTACGGTTACTTCAAAACACAGTGACGGGTGACGTACTCATATATCCAGTAGTAAACTAATAATGTTGCTATCTATGGTTTCTTAGAGGGTACCTAGTAGACCAAGGAGTCTTCTTTATCAGCCCAGTAGAGACTAGAAAACTGATAAACAAGTGAATTCTAAAACTAAATATAAAAAAATAAACTAAGGATCTATGGATGTCTGTATAAGACCAAGGAGTCTTCTTTATCAGCCCAGTAGAGACTAGAAAACTGATAAGCAACCGAATTCTAAAACTAAACAAAAAAAAATAAACTAAAGATCTATGGATGTCTGTGTAAGACCAAGAAGTCTTCTTCATCAGCCCAGTAGAGACTAGAAAACTGATAAACAAGCTAATTCTTAAACTAAATAAAAACCATAAACTAAAGATCAATGGATGTCTGTGTAAGACCAAGGAGTCTTCTTCATCAGCCCAGTAGAGACTAGAAAACTGATAAACAAGCGATTTCTAAAACTAAATATAAAATAAACTAAGCATCCAGGTATGTCTGTGTAAGACCAAGGAGTCTTCTTTATCAGCCCAGTAGAGACTAGAAAACTGATAAACAAGCGAATTCTAAAACTAAATATAAAAATAAACTAAAGAACCAGGTATGTCTGTGTAAAACCAAGGAGTCTTCTTTATCAGCCCAGTAGAGACTAGAAAACTGATAAACAAGCGAAAACTAAACTAAATATAAAAATAAACTAAAGATCCAGGTATGTCTGTGTAAAACCAAGGAGTCTTCTTTATCAGCCCAGTAGAGACTAGAAAGCTGATAAACAAGCAAATTCTAAAACTAAATATAAAAATATAAACTAAAGATCCAGGTATGTCTGTGTAAAACCAAGGAGTCTTCTTTATCAGCCCAGTAGAGACTAGAAAGCTGATAAATAAGCGAAAACTAAACTAAATATAAAAATAAACTAAAGATCCAGGTATGTCTGTGTAAGACCAAGGAGTCTTCTTTATCAGCCCAGTAGAGACTAGAAAACTGATTAACAATCGAAAACTAAAAATCAGTGTAACAACAATCTAACTTCCGAAGCAAGCTATGATAATTTTTTTTTTTTCTTACCTTTCTGCACGTCACTGTGTTTTATATTCCTCTGCCATGAATTACTGCTTCTGATTCTGCTGCGTGTTCTGTCGATGTCTCTGCTGCGAGCTCTGCTTGCGTCTCTGTACTAGCTCTGCCACGAGCTCTGCCTGCGTATCTGTCGGTGTTTCTGTCACGAGCTCTGCCTGCGTCTCTGTCGGTGTTTCTTGACGTCGCGGTGAGTACCTCTATCGACTTTTTCTGTAACTTGATGACTTCTAGCACTGAACTTTAGGTGTTCACTTCTCTGCAGGTCTTCAGCAACTGTCCCATTTCATGCCTGTAACTTCCTTTTAAATAATCGTTCAAAATAATCGTTCGATTGTTCCGTTATGGTATTAAGCCCGTACAGGGTGGTTGGTTCTCATCAGTGAAACATATAGAATTTAAGTTTTTTTAGAAATATTATTATATATTATTAAATTAATATTTATTTACTCATTTTTGTAAACAAAGTTATATAGTAAATAAACAATAATAATATATAATATATTTATATAAATAAATTGTTTAATTAAGTAAAAATAGAAGCAAAGTAAAGCAAATAGATCAATAAAAAAACAAAAAGCAATTAAAATTCCAAGTAATAAGTAGCTCATTATGTGCAGTCATTTTTTTACAGTAAAACAAAAAAAAAATGGTCTTCACAAGGTCACTAAGAAATTTTGATTAATTAAATATACTTACACAAGATATATTATATATACTTGTATGCATTTATTTTTTTTTTTTTGTTTTTTCACTCCAAAGAGAATGGTAAAAAGCAAATTCAATTTGATCAAGGTTTAGTTTATAAAAAATCGATTTAAAAGGCTAAATGTACTGAAAAATGATTAAGCTGTCATTTATTAACGAAAATTTGTAACTTTTTCAAATAACCGATTTTCAAATTTCAAACGGGATTTTAAAAAGGAAGCTTAAGGCTTTAAAGAAAAAAATATTAATATAATGTTTTGCTAAAAACATTTGTTTATTTGAGACTCTGAAAATAAAAACAAGCTAGGAATCTTATATATGGAAAAGTAAAATTGAAATCCTTGAAATATAGTTTTCAAAAATATATTTCGGTTTTTGTTATGCAAAAAGCAAACAAAAAATCGACTATATTGTAGTGTACTTAGACAATCATCTCTTATAAACATAAAGACCACCAGTTAGAACAACTAGTTAACACATGACAATAATTAAACCCAAATAAATTACACACTCACTTTCATATTTCAAACATGCTGACCAGCAGAGTAAACAATTCACCTTGAACTCATAACTGCACTCTACAACTAACAGCAAAACAAACGCATCATGTTACACCAACAGAAGTGTGACTGACGCTTCGTAGCAGCGTAGCTGACGATGATGACAGACTGACGCTTCGTAGCAGCGTAACTGACGATGGTGACAGACTGACCAAGCGACAGCATTATTCTACACATCTCTTTCATTTCTACACGCCTTAAGCATTTTTAAACATAAATAGAACAGGACAAAAATGCCTATGCAACCCAAATCAATATGACTACTTGTTAACCAATCCAATTATAGATTTTTATATTATAGGAGGAGACTTGGAAATTTTGTCAAAATAATTGTAAATTAGTTTTAAGAAAATACTGTTTTTTTAGTATTTAAGAATTTGAATTTGAAAATAAAGGCAGAGATTATCTGACATTAACTGAGCTCACAAGCTTAACTAAATTCTTTTAATCTTCTCATAAGCGCGGCTTTTAGCCATAGTATCTGAGCGTTGGTGCGCTCCAAAAACACCAAACACTCATCACGAACAGTTCGTGATAGTGCACACAAAGAACCCTATACTTAACTCACTACATGGCGATCCTGCCACTTTCCTAAATTTTCTGATTAATCCTCTACATTTTGATTTTCCAAAATACACACCAACAAACTTAAAATATGCGGGTCCAAAACCTTTAACAAAAGAAATATTACGAAAAAGAAAACAACGGTTACAGGAAGAGCAACCTAAAGAAAAAATGCGGCGACCAAGAGCTGGCAAAGCGGTAAAAACAAGGCATCGTGCGGCAGAGCTACACCGGATAATAGGGATAACTACTGATCCAAAGCAAAAAAAGGCGCTGATGGAAAAACTACAAATAGAAAAACACGTTTATACAAAGAAGAACAAATAAAATGAAATTTTGTTAAATTAATGTACTCTTATTGTTATTACCAATTATTTACTTAAATTGAATTGAATGTTACCGAATATAACATATATATATAAATACCTAGCCATGTTAAATAACGAAAATAAAGAACAGATTACGATAAATGAGAATATCGACAACAATATTGGGTCCATAGTCACAAAGAATCAAATATATAATATGACATGGACAGTAGTAATAACTATAGCAATTATCTCTTTAATAGCTTACATTATGTATAAAATTAATCAATATTACAAAAAATACGTAAGGAAACACATTAACAGAGTCAATGTTTGATAATATTTAAAATTTAATAACTGTTTCAAAATTATAATGACGAAAACTGTAACACTTTGTAAATATCAAGGATGCTACAGTCCACTATTTAAAAAACATTGCATAGCATGCAATGAAAAAATAATTGATATAGGAAAAATTTTCTATTTACAATACAAAGGAAACTCTTGGCATCAAGAATGTTTCAGATGCAATAAATGTAAGAATAAACTAAGTAGATTCGATTTCATAGAGCAAAACTCAATATTATTTTGTAGATATTGTAATTAAGACACACTTATAACAACAAGACTATGTAAAAAAAAAAATAAATATATTTATATTTTAATGGAAGAGCTACATGAAATTTTTAAAGAAGTACAAAAAATCAAACTGAACATAAAAAAATCTTCAAACAGAAAGTATACAAAACAAACAATTGATTTAAAAAGTAATTACTTAAATAGATACAAATCGCACTTCAATAAAACTGCTGAAGAAATAAACACGTTAGAAGCATATGAATTGAGCGAACAATTCCTTATTCTATTAAAAGAAACACAAAATCTTTTATTAAATCATACGGTAGATAAACACAAAGAACCCAAAATGTCTGAACTCAATCTTGAACTAATTTTGAAAACGATACCAGTTTTCACTGGAAATCATAAAGAACTAGATGCATTTTTAGCAATCGTCGAAATAATAAACAATACTCACACAGCAGAACGACAAAAACAATTAATAAATATTGTAATAAATGTAAAGCTATCCTCGAACGTAAGAACAACTTTAGGACACACAGCAACCATAGACACTTTTGCAAAACTTAAAACAATTCTTACAAATACTTTCAAAAGTAACTTAACAACCGCACAAATTCACACACAACTTGCTACACTGACACAACGGAACGGTACAGTGACAAATTTCAGAGACAAACTACTTAACCTAACTTCTGAACTAAACAACCTACAAATCAAAGAACTCACACCTGAAACCTACGATCAACAAAGAGATTTAGTCATGAAAATGAATGAATCCTATGCATTGACAATTTTTAGAAATGGGTTAAGCGACGATATAAAAAATACTATATTTGCATCTCAACCAAAATCACTAATCGAAGCGACAAATTTAGCTTTAGAACTAGAGAAACATATTAAGACGAACAACCAACTATTGTATTTTAGATCAAACAACAATTCATACAAAAGACAACAGTATATAAACACAAACAATTCATTTAGAAGACAGCATAACAACAGAAACAACTACAACACTTTACAACAACATAACAGAACCAATAATACATTTATGCAACGGCCGCATAACAACACCACATACAGACAAAACCAAACTAATAGAAATCAGAGATAAAATAACAGTCGAAACAATTTCAGAAATAATAACCAACGAAATAATAACCAGAATACGCAAAGACGCAATTTTAACAATAGCGCCACAAACAGAAATTCTAACAATAGAAACTATAATAACAGATTGTATGTTTTTAACAATGAAGACCAGGGAAACGAGGATCGCTCGGAGATCACGAGAGAAGATCATCCGGGACAGCGAAACTAAACATATACAACATATCGGATAACACTACTAATTACATAATTCTAAAATGTAATAATATAAACAAGCATTTAAAGTTCCTAATTGACACAGGAGCGGATATCTCAATCTGCAAAGTTGAAAACATAAATAATAACACAGAACTAGTGACGGAAAGGCAATGCAAATTAACAGGCATTACGGACAATGGAATCCTTACACTAGGAACAGTGAAATTAGATCTTGACTTCCAACACAGTATAGTATCCCATATATTTCATGCTGTAAACAATAATTTTTCCAATAGGCATAATAGGCAGAGATTTTTTCTCAAAATACATGTGCAAAATAGACTACGAAACACAAACAATGACTACAGTACTAGACAATACCGACGTCATTATAAATTTACACATCAACAGACACTCATACGACGTCATAAGAATACCACCAAGGACAGAAATAATACACCCCATTTTTCTAGACATAACAGAAGATAAAGTTATTTTAAACGAAGAGATTCAAAAAGGCATATTTATAGCAAACTCAATAATACCAGCAAAAGGGAAATGCCACATTAAACTATTGAACACGACTGATGTAGAAGTAAAAATAATTAAATTCTCACCAAAAATGAAATCACTCTCAAACTACTCACAAGTGAAACAAAACAATAACAACAATGACAAACGGTTCAGAACATTACTTCAAGAATTAAACATAAACACAAATAATCCTCTAATAGAAATTTTTAAACAATACCAAAACATTTTCCATTTAGAGAATGAACAACTAACAGTAAACAATTTTTATACTCAAACACTATCCACGAATGATAATTCACCAACTTACATAAAGAACTACAGATTACCTCAAACTCATGATGAAGAAATACATAGGCAGATAAAAGAATTGCTAGAAAACGATGTTATAGAAAACTCAATCAGTCCTTATAACGCACCATTATTACTAGTACCAAAAAAATCCAGCGACGACACTAAAAATTGCGATTAGTTGTCGATTTTAGAAAATTAAATGACAAATTAGTAAACGACAAATTTCCGCTTACTAGAATAGATGATGTATTAGACAAATTAGGACGAGCGAAATATTTCTCAACACTTGACATGACTAGTTCCTTCCACCAAATACCACTCGACAAAAAATCAAGACCTCTGACAGCTTTTTCGACAAATGACGGTCACTACCAATTTAAAAGACTACCTTTCGGATTGAAAATATCCTCAAACAGTTTTCAACGCATGCTTACTTTAGCGTTGACAGGTTTAAGCTCAGAAGCATTCCTATACATATGTCGACGACATTATAATATTCGGATGCAGCTTACAGCATCACAATGACAATCTAATTAAAGTTTTTGACAGACTTTCAAAATATAATTTAAAACTGAATGCAAGAAAATGCAAATTTCTAAGACCGGAGGTAGTATATCTAGGACATTTGATAACACAAGAAGGTATCAAGACAGACCCCTCAAAGTATGACACAATTAAAAATTATCCTTTACCAAAAAAACGCAGACGACGTTAGACGATTTGTAGCCTTTTGTAACTACTACAGACGATTTATAAAAGACTTCGCGACAATTGCACAATGTTTAAACAACCTATTGAAGAAAAGCCAACCATTCAAATGGACCGAACAATGTCAATATGCTTTTGAAACGCTTAAGCAAAAGTTAGTAGAACCTCCAATATTACAATATCCGGATTTTACAAAACCTTTTATTGTAACAACTGATGCTTCAAATTTTGCATTAGGAGCGATTCTATCACAGGGAGAAATTGGACATGACTTGCCCATATCTTACGCAAGCAACACCTTGCAAAAGCATGATCTTTACAAGCCAATTATTGAAAAAGAATTACTTGCAATCCATTGGGGAATTAACTTTTTTAAACCTTACCTGTACGGAAGGAAATTCATTGTTGTGACAGACCATCGACCTTTAGTCTCATTATTCAGTCACAAGAATCAATCATCAAAAATGACAAGAATAAGACTAGATCTTTCAGATTATGATTTTGAAATCAAATTTAAACAAGGAAAAATCAACACCAACGCCGACGCGCTATCACGTATTCAATTAAATTCGGAAATTTTATTAAATATGATACCCTCAGAAGAGGACAAAACTCAAAATAAAGCATTGGTTATAACAAAGGGAACTAAAAAGAAGCTAGCAAATAAAAATGAACAAGAGAACTGCACATCTCAGAACGAGTCTGATCAACTTTTCATATGGAATTGCACATCTATTACTGACGTCAAAAATATAAAACGATTAAAGTTCATTATAAGCGATAAGAACAATACACGTGTTGAAATTTTAGATGATATCGTACAAGTACGATATGGTGATATTCCAACGAATCTAGATTCGACTTTGGAGAAACTATCATCTCTTATGAATAAAAATAATATAAAAGACCTAGCGCTAGAGGCAAATGATGCTATTTTTGAAATAATTGATAAAAATGTACTAAAAAGAAAATTTAATAAGCTGTAGCAGAAGATAAAATTAAAGAGCAATAAATCGCTTAACATACTAATATACGAACCCCCAAAGAATATAACAAGTAAAACCATCCAACATAAATTGATAAAAGAATTCCATGATTCACCCCAGGGAGGACATTTAGGAATTAGAAAAACAATACTAAAACTAAAACAGCGCTTTACATGGAAAAACATGCGGCAAATGGTAAAGAAGTATATAAACAGATGTGAAAAATGTGCTCGCAATAAACAGACGAGACATATAAAAGAAAAGATGACTATAACAGACACTCCGACAACTGGCTTTGAAACAATTACAATAGACACTGTAGGACCACTTAGAATTTCAAACGGTTATCGATACATACTCACAATGCAATGTGATCTTAGTAAATTTGTCATTGCTCACCCAATCGAAACAAAAGACGCAAAGTCGATTGCAATAACACTGGTAGAACAATTAATTTTAAAATACGGTTGTTTCAAAATATTGAGATCAGACAAGGGTACAGAATTTACCAACGAACTTATGAGGAATATATGCAACTTGTTGAAGATAGAACAAGTTTTCTCAGCACCCTATCATCACGAAACAATAGGAGCCCTTGAGAGAAACCACAGGGTTCTCAACGAGCATCTTCTTTCTTTCACAGACGATGGGGAATGGGATAAATGGATTCCGTACTATACATTTGCATATAACACAACTCCACATGTAGACACAGGTTACTCCCCTCATGAATTAATTTTTGGAAAATTACCGATCCTACCAAATGACGTAATAAATGATAAAAGTAAAATCTACAATATTGATGATTATGCTAACGAATTAAAAATTCGACTGAGATCTTCCATAAAGAAAGCTAGAGACATAATTAAATTAGTAAAACAAAACCGAAAAATTGATTTTGATAATAATGTAAATATATCAAACTTCTCAGAAGGAGACCTAGTTTTAGTAAAATTAGAAACTAGAAAGAAAAACCAAAGTCCGTACCACGGACCATATAAAATTATTCGTAGAGAAGGAATAAACTCCATATTAGAAATTAATAACAAACCTAGAAAATTCCATAATAATATGTTAAAAAAAATTTTTTTAAGCACTTGACTTAGCATAGAAAATAATAGTCTAAGTTATTTAATAAATTAAAATGTTAAGGATGCATAACAAATTATAGAATTACAAAAGCAATATTATTAATCAAAAGAAAACTAAAATTATGATACGCTAAAACATTAATATCAACATAAACAATAAACTAATATCCTATATAATAAGTTCACATATAATTATAATAATGTTTACAAAACAAAATTTTTTCCAACCCTCCAACATCTTAAAAATTCACTAGTAAATTTTCGCTTAAGGGTAAGGGTGTAGTATACTTAGACAATCATCTCTTATAAACATAAAGACCACCAGTTAGAACAACTAGTTAACACATGACAATAATTAAACCCAAATAAATTACACACTCACTTTCATATTTCAAACATGCTGACCAGCAGTGTAAACAATTCACCTTGAACTCATAACTGCACTCTACAACTAACAGCAAAACAAACGCATCATGTTACACCAACAGAAGTGTGACTGACGCTTGGTGACAGGTGACAGACTGACCAAGCGACAGCATTATTCTACACATCTCTTTCATTTCTACACGCCTTAAGCATTTTTAAACATAAATAGATCAGGACAAAAATGCCTATGCAACCCAAATAAATATGACTACTTGTTAACCAATCCAATTATAGATTTTTATATTATAGGAGGAGACTTGGAAATTGTGTCAAAATAATTGTAAATTAGTTTTAAGAAAATACTGTTTTTTTAGTATTTAAGAATTTGAAAATAAAGGCAGAGATTATCTGACATATGGTATTTTAAGTAAGAAAAATATCGCCGAAAATTATATATTTAATGTTTATATTGTTGTACAAGTAAAATGTTCCCAAAAATTTAAAGAATTGATACCGTTAATTTTATTCATGCGCATAGTGGTGCATGCGCTGAAAGAGCTTTTTCTGCCATAAATTTTAATAAAACTAGTATAAGAAATCGGTCAGGCAAAGTAGTAAGAATTTTCTACTTTACTCTGTTTAGACATAAACAGTCTTATAGCGTAAAATCTGTGGGTTTTACGTATAAACTGTTGATAGCATCTTTGAAGATAATTATCTGATCTACAATTTTGTAGTAAGTAGACTAATTTTAATTCCGACATAGAGGAGCGGAGATATTGACAAATGACCGATTTCGGTGAGCTTTGAATATCCTTTAGCGCATGCACGGTATTACAGAGAACTCATAACAGGTTGTTAATTATATCTTGATTAAAAGGTTTGCATAAAAATAAATTTTAAGTAAATCTTTCAACTTCAGACTGTAACGATGTGTTCTTACGGCTGAGGTCGGCTCGCCGGACCCAGGCTCCGTTGCTATTATTTATAAATGCAGACACCAAAGCAAAACTCTTTCTTTTAGATTTAACGTTACAATGCTTTTATTTAACAAATTCACTGAGGCTAACTTAAAGCTAATCAATTTGTATTTGTTTCAATAATAACAATTAGGGAACAATTTACTAGGACCCTGTCGTGTGCGTCGCACTAACCACTGAGTGACCAACCTACCTGGCATTCACTGGTTTGATACTAAATGTCTGCTGCCGGCACAAACTATTAAACTATAATAAAGCTGCTACAAACGCAAGCTAGGAATGAGGAACAGAGCGGTTCTACTTTCTCGTTGCTAAAGGTAGGTTAAAAAAACCTGAGTCTGATGATCGAGGCTACGTATGGTACGGTCTCGACCCACAAGATGGAATCCTGAGCAGCTACTTACATATACTCAGGGAAGGGTAGGAAATTAAGGATGGCGGAAAGGTAAGTCACAGTAGTGCTTCTTTCACGTTGCTCGAGGTAGGTTAAAAATAACTGTGTCTGATGATCGAGGTTACGTTTGGTACGGTCTCAACCCACAAAGTGGAATCCTGAGCAGCTACTTACACGAACTCAGGAGGAAGGTAAGGAATAAGGCTTAATAGAATTAGCAAATAACGTAATGCCAGCTAGCGTATATTCGGTTAATCACTCACGGTTAATTGTTAATATTAGAATACCCTAAATCTACTTAAATATATTTCATATATAAATTATGTTATATGCGAAATCTTTGTATTTAATGATTTTTAAATATTTAAATATTTAATTTAAAAAGGAAACAAGTATAATAAACAAAATGGTACTTCGTAATCCTTCCTGCTGTGGCTGACGTCGCTGCCGACCGTGATTACTGCGGGTGCTGCTTGCGCTACTGCCATTCGTGGTTGGGCTGATGGCGTCGCTGTTGTTGCTGATTTTGACTGCTCGGCGTCTCTGACGACGTTTGGGTGGCACTGTCGACGTCTCTGTCGACTTGTGGCTGGGCTGACGGCGTCTCTGCCGACTTTGTTGCTGCGCTGTCGGTGTCTCTGTTGAATTGATGACTATTCTGTCGGCTCCTCTGCCGATGATGACTGCACTGCTGACTGTTGACTGCTGTCCGATTTTAATTTATGTTGGTCGATTCAGCGACAGTTCTGTAAACAAGACCTTCTTGGTCGACGGCACTTTGATTTTATGATTATATCGCGAACTCGAGACGTGATGCTCGTTTGACGGCACAAGACTGAATGAATGATCGTCTTCTTGTCCTCTACTGTGTGACCGATGCTTCATGGTGCCTGTGGTCATGTCTTCTCCCTTTGGCGAGCGCGACCCATGCCACCTTCTCCCTTTCATCTGTGTTTGCTTTTTACAGATGCATGTTTGGCTCCAGACATCGTATGATTCTCCCGTTTACATGCAAATAAAAATAAATACATTAGCAACAACAACTAATGTTATATTTAATTACGTCGTTGAAACTGGCTGATGCAATAACTGAAATTATTTCTGGCTGGTGGTAACAACCCAGTAGGGAAAATAGCATGCATTAATACACTGGTGCCCTTTGCAC